>JACDOX010000412.1:312560-336393 GCA_014549065.1 Cardinalis cardinalis | reverse complement strand
TGAGTTCCCGTCGCTGCCAGCGCTCCCGGCCGCCCCCCCCGCCCCTACAGCGCGTTATTTCGAGGCGGGCGGCGGGTCCGGCGGGAAGGGGCGGCGGGGCGGTTGCCAGGGGCGTTCGGGGGAATCCGCTGTTTCCCTTCCCTTGTGCTCCCCGCTCGTCCCTCCCTCGGGCACAGGGGACGCGGGGCGGGTGGATCGGGGGTGGCGCGGGGTACCCGGTGTCCGGCGGCGAACGGTCCGGGCGCTTTGGTACCAGCGAAAAAAGGTATAATTACGCTACCGGGTATAAATTGACTCTGTGTACCACTGAATCATACTGAATATTTGTAATGTGTTCCTTTCCTAATAGATGCTCTCTATGAATAGAGAGAGTGCCTATTTACTCTGAAATACTTGGCACAGTGAGTGGAGTCTGAAGCATGGAAGAAGTGGCTATTATTTTCCCACTGCCTGTGTGCAGCTGTCATTTCTGAGCAACACGTTCCTCGCTCCTCGCACATCTCTGCTTCCAACCTTCCTGATGGTCCGCCCCAGGATTACAACAAGAAGAGAATGGCATGCCACCTCATTCAGCCAAAACCTTAACACTGTGGTTTGTATTTGACTGAACCCAGGACGTAAGCATCGTGGCTTGTATTTAGTCATTGCAGATAACTGCTATGATTATTGTTGTGTTTCGTTTTTTGTCTTTTTTTAACAGGGAGGATGGCTCTTCCCCCGCCTCCTGTGTATGATTTGAATATTCAGTGATGTCATGTTGTTTGACCTCCGCTTTAACGCAAGGAATGCCAATGTTTTGGCTTTTGACCTGTGGAAGTATGTTAGTGTTTAGTAAGAGAGACCGGCTTAATGCATCGCAATAAGCAATCTAAAATCTGGTAGTACCTTAAGAGATCTCATCTTTTGTATGCAGGCTTTCCCCTGCCGCCATTCTCCCTTCCTCCCTACTTCTTTCCATCTCTCCATATCTAGGCATACTTCCATGCTATGATGCTATGATAATAAAAAAAGATTCATGGGAGGAAAAGAAGGTCTTCCATGTAATGCCCCAGTAGGACCATTGGGCTGTAAAACTGCTACTTATAGTCTGCCAGCATTGTATTGCATCTGGTAAAGTCATTTGGATGTCATTTCTTCTACTTGAAATTCTCCATTAAAAGAAATGAGATTGTCTTTGAAAGAAAAAATGAACCCCAGAGGAACAGTTATGGTAAATAATATATGTTCCCAAAACCATGAGGTGTCCTAAAATCTGTATTTACTTGAAGGACTACAGTGGCCTCAGTGCTGGGTAAATAGTATGTGTACCAAACTATGTATGACATGCATACCAAAATGCAAATGTAACCAGGTAAACAGAATGCCTTTTTTAAATGCCTAAATATGGTAGAACATCAGAGAGAGAGAGGGAGAGAGAGGCTCTAGACATGTTTTATAACTTTCCATGTAAGAGGTTTTTTCAGAGATACAATTTTATTAAACAAAACCTAAGAATCTCACTGACAGAAAAAGTATGTTTAAAAGTAACAAACTACCAGAAACCCAGGAAATCCAAAATTAAAGGATAAATCTGTCCTAAGTCCTCCCACTGCAGGCCAAGTACAGCAAGCCTCATACACTTGCTGCCCTGAGAAAAATGGCTTGAATAGTTACTCGAATTCAGAACTAATTCTGGTCTTGCACCACTGTGGATCAGGCATTAGCCCACTAAATTACAAGTTGTATCAGCACATGCAGGTAGGTAAGAATCAAAGTCCACAGGAATGCCTTTTGGTCATCTTGGTTTCCATGTTGTTAGAAGTGTCTAACAACGGGTACCTCATTGGTGCATGTGTATGTACACACAGGGGCAAAGGGAACTTGGAAGCAAAGGCAGTTCTTGCAGACTCCAATCTGTCTTCAGCTTATCCTTTCTGATGACAACCACAGAATCCTCAAGGTTGGAAGAGACCTTGAAGATAATTTAGTCCAGCCTGTAATGTCACCCCACTATAATCACTGCTAAACAGTATCCCCAGATACCACATCCAGGTGCCTCTTGAGTATGCCACAGGTTGGACAAGTACATCCTGGAATTGATGCATAAAATGATTAAAATGTACTCATTTTGACTTCCATGCAGGTGTCTATACAGCACATGCTTTTAAGATAGTATATTTTTTCTGCTGAAACTAGGAATTCACTACACCAGCCTTGCAGACTTGTTTACACAGCTATATACGGTATGTGTGTGTCTACATCAGCTTCAGTTGGTGAAGTCTTGTAAAATGTACAGGTGTGGATTGCTACATTCCTCTCTTGTGTTTTTCCTTCTTTTTTTTTTTTTCCTGCTTCCCCCCAAAATTCACTTGATCAGGTATCAGACATAGTGAAAACCTGGCAAGACTGCAGGAAAGTGGCTAGACTTGGAGTGTTTGTGTACTTAAAGAAAGAATCTTGCACATTTTCAACTTTCAGTCACAGATATTTTTTTATAAGAGCAATTGGAGGTCTGAGCCAGCCCTCAAAGCGGAAATCAAAAGCTCCCAGAGAAACATACCCGAGGAATGTGAACCTGATCCAACAACCATACGCAATGCACATACAGTACTGTCAGTCTTATAGGAAGTCTTGCCATATATGGACATCTGGACCCTGAACTGTTTATCATCACGATAGGCTTGTTGCTGGCTTCAGACATTTCTGGCTTGCCTCAGGTTTAGTGTGCCAATTAGTTCCTTTCCCAAAATGCTCACCAGGATATTTCTTTAAAATTGTAATAAATGCATCTCAAAATTCGGAGAGGTCTGGTTAAAGTTACGTTAGTAGGCTTTTGCTTAAAATGCAGATTCCAAGAAAGACTTGCTCTGCTAGCTCAGAAATAGACACAGAGTAAAAATAAAGAGATTTATTCCATGATGAATGTGGTTGCCTGGTATTTCTCTTTCTTAGAAGTCATCTGGTAGCTTATTCTATGTGTCTGTAGGCATAGAAAGGGCTCTGAAGTAGATCACTTGCTGAACTTTTACTCATCCTTTTCTGGGAAGATGCATGATCTCATCAAGCAACAAAGGCAAAGAAAAAACACATTTCCCAGGATCTGTCAAGCAACTTTTCTGTGTTGTGCAGTTTGTACTGCTTGATTAGAACGGTACAAAGACTTTCACCTTGTAGCTATGACAATTCACATCAGCTAATCTTACTAATGAGAGCCATTAGCTCTTCTCCACAGTGAACCAGAATTAGAAGGCAGGGAAGGGCAGTGGATGACATAGGCTATGGACATGTTTGCTGCTGAAATGGTGGATCTAGTCCAAATTCCTCAAGATACTGGTTCAGATTCTCTGCTACCATCAGTTGGGTAGTTCACTAAATGCACTGTTGGCCGTCAAAATATTGGGATTTAAAAAGTCCAAGTCCATTGGGCTAAAGCAAAATCATCAGGTGCAATTCCCATCAGCAGACCTGAGTTTTGTTGTTTTCTGTAATGCCATTCTTTATGTGTTAACATGCAAATATTTTGTTACTTCTAGAGTCCCCGAGGATGCTGCTTTAAGCTCTTGGCTTTATTCTTAAAAAGTAACTGGAGTTTTTGTGAATGTGTGTGGTCTTAAACCAGAAAAGTGATTACTGTAAGTAGAGTAATCTAAATGGGTATTCAAAGCACATGTAAAACTATTTGTATGAAAGTGAGATTATGAGTACTGTGAAGCTAAATGTCCTTTACCCACTGAGCCTCAGATTCAGTTTATCTTATTTTATTCTGAAAAATTTGCCGCAGATCTGGTCTTAAAAGCACTGTAGGAGCAGCATTCACTATTTCTGTGAGGAGGCTGGCTGTGTCCTTGTTTTTTCTGGGGAAGCGTAGAGTCCTTCCATGGCTCGCAAAGGTGAGTAAGGAGGGAGAGGTTCTCAGTTGTTTATTTCTCAGATTTGACTGAAGTTTGCAACCTCTTGCTGTAGTAAATCAGCTAGTGTAGGGCTGCAGTATGTCACTAACCACTCCTTTGACAATTGTCCCATAAATGGTTAACAATTCATAAAAAGTTGCTGTTGCTGGCTGGAGAGGAAATGTGGCCAGGGATTGACTCAGAACATACACCAGAAATCCTTTTGAGATTCTCAGAGGAACCACGTGGAAAACAGCTGGACAAACACTTCCTCCCACTCTGTCATGGATTATGTGGGCAGGAAAGAATCAGATCTGCTTAGTCTACAATGCGTGGATCTTGTTTTCAGTTTTTCAACCTGCTTCTTTTAGGAGCTGTTAGTGTAAGTTTTGAGGGTTTGTGGGCTTTTTCTTCCCCCAAGCTGAGACACCAGTGTTTAATTAATATTTGACCAAATTAAGGACATCCATTAACAAATGCAGTTTTCTTTGCCATAAACTATGGGACATCTTAATTTATATTGTAGCTGCTGTGGAGTAGAGGCCTGGGGAGAATCCTGTGGGATACATTTTCCATGCTGTCTGATGGGATAGTACATGTGTGGGTGACAGYGTGGTTTCTTTGAGGATAAATGAAAAGAGAGAAATGTCCCCTCCATTTTTGATACAACCTTAGTTCACTGACCTTGGTGTAGTGGGCTTTTCTGTTTACACAGTCCTTCCAGAGGAAGTGGAGGAGTTGGCTTATTGTATAGGTCTGTAATGTGTCTGGAGGACTTCATAAGCACACTGCATCAGCTGACCTGCAAAAGAACATAATATCCTTGATGCATTGGCACCAGAATCTAGAGATTCTATGATTTTTCAGGAAAAAAATCATAGAATTTTATCTATGTTCCCCATGGTTCAGCTGCCAGCTTGGCTCTCTGTTTTTTCAGCAAGTGATGTGTGGTATGTGACCTGTGTAAATACATCTGTACAAGTGACGCAGGCAGGGAAACTGGGATGTAACCTACAACAGCCAAGGTGGCTTCCTTATTGACCCACGGATGTGTGTGAAATTTAGCAACTACTGGGCCGGGTCTGAAAAACATCTCAGACTGCTGATCCCTCTGGTGTTGGTGGGAAATTCTCTGTCAGACCATTTTTCACATGGAGACGAGAAAAGCAGATACTCCAAGAAATGTGCATTGTTAGGGAAGTGGGGACATGTTTAAAATATTTTTATTTCCTGCAGGAACTAATTGAGGAAACCTAGTTGTTTTAAACATCAATGGCCTCAGGTCCAGTGTTTACAACCATGTTGCTACAGATGTCTTCGTGATGGGTGGCTTTTACTTAATAAGCATGATGTTGTAAAAGTGGCAGGACTCTCACTAACAGCACATGTTCCTGAGCATATTACTCCATTTATAACCCTTTTATTAGTGGGTTTTAAATAGAAATCAAGGTTAGGTTTTGCTGTATAGTGTTTGTTTTGACCATTTTTGACAATGGGGTTTTTGTGAAGATTGAGCCTAAGAAGTTATTTGTGGTGCATTTCTTGTGAGGAAGTTATCCATGATGGRTCCTGTGGAAAAGTGTAACCTTAATAGCATGGTAGATCTGTATGATTATTTGAGATTCAATTATGACATGGGATGCAAAGTCAGTTCATGAACTGCCTTTTTGTATTGCCTAAGCTTTACAAGGTATTTGAAAATCTTAAATCTGTYCTAACAGTGTTCCTGTGTGAGTTACAAACTTTGTAATAAAAATTTCAGGTGAGTTCTAAAACTAGCCTTTCTCCTGTCACTCACAAGATACAGAGGGTTGATTTTCAAATTCCTTGGGAACGGTTTACTCATTTTACCTTCTCAAATTCAGTGATAACTCACCTAGGCCTTCACATATCTTTATTTTTCTTGATAAATGGCTTGTAAAGAGTGCCGATAGAGTGCATGACTTGGGAAGTGCACTTTCTATTTCTTTTTTGCCGTCAAGCTGCCACAGGGGGGAGTAGAAGTTTGGAAAGGATTGTGCTTCCCAAAAAGTCACCGAGGCAAGTGCTGTATTTGTGTGTACCCTGGCCAGTCTCTCACGGGGAGAAAAGCAGGGGCAAAAGAGGAGTGGGTGTTCTAGGAATGAAAAGGTTGGTTGGAGAAAGGAGCCGGGGGGTTTCTACAGCTGGAACAAGCTGAATGGTTCACTGCTTTGCAAAACCACGCTGTTTTTCTTATTCATTCCTACCAGCTTTTCTGTCCAGATGTAAGGAGAATGTGGCTGAATTGTTTTCCTGCCTCAGGAGAGAAGATGACATGTGGGAGTTGTAAAGCACTTGCAAAATCCCTGCCTGTCTGACAAAAGGCTTTTCCCACATTAGTGCTATTGGCTAATGAAGAAAAAATGCTAGGCAGAGGCAAGGCAGAGGACACAGTGAGGAAAAGTTTTGCTAACTTGATAGAAAAGGGTTGTTTTTGTGGGACTGTTGGTGAAATCCACACTGTCTGCTTCACGATGAGTAACTGGACTCTGTGAGTCCTAGGCAGGCAGGACGCGTTCCTCACACCTCGGCCCTGGCTGTGAGGTTACTCTCTCATCCCTTGTGTGACCACAGCTTCTCTTGCAAGGCACAGTCTGAAGCAGCAGCGTGGCTGTCAGCCACCATCCTGGCCTGCCACTGGGTTTGGTACAGCTCTGCAGAGGAGGCATGTGGGCAGAGAAGGAGTTGTTAGAGCAGGAGTTGAAGGACTGAGCTCGGATTTTGAAGTAGTGCAGTATGACAAGAGGGTGGAAAAGGGACTTACCCCTCCTGTTAGCTTCCCACCCATGTGCCATATTTGAGCATGTCCCCAGAGAAAAGCAGCCAAGTTCCTGAGTGGAAAAGGCTAAACAGGGCTGGAGAGAAAGGTGCACATATGTGTTTGTGTGGGAAGGGTTGCGGTGCAGTGGGGTGGAATGGAGGAAGTGGAGAAATTGGTGTATGAGGTGAGTGGTGTAGGTGAGCCAGCCAAGGATGAGGTGGGCTTGGCAGCTTCCTTCCCACTGCCTTCACAGCATTTCACCACCAAGAAACTGTGCTCAGGTCGGTTCAACCATGGGAAAACTCACTTGCCAGAAGGAGAGGTGTCTGTGGCAAAGTTTAGGTGCTCCTCTTCTCCACACTTTTGGTAGCCGGTCCCTGCTTTCTCTTGCTCTGCTGCACTCAGGAACAAGCTGCATTGAGGTGCACAGTGGAGACACTACAAGTTTCTCAATTTTTGCGTCTGCRTTAGGGAGTTTTATCACTGGACAGCCTAGTCAACAATTTTTGGGAAAAAATGAAATAATTTTAGGAACTTGTTAATGATCAGGAAAACAACTGACAGGAGTAAATCAGGAACATTTTTTAAGTCCTCAAGATCTGATTGCACAGATCTGWAATGAGTTAGAGTAGGTGAGAATAAAGGAAGAATTAAAGGAAAAACACATTCATGCTTTTGTAACCTATCATGAGAAATAACGATAACAATGTCTAAATGTGTTTTTTTAGAATGCAGAGTAGAATGTGGCAGGTAAGTCTTTGCTTTTGGTTTTAATGGTGAAAATTGATTGGGAGGATTGGGAAAGAAAACCATTCTTTGGGTAGCATTTTTTATGCATTTTGTATATCTGTGRTTCTTGGACTTTTGAACTATCATCAAAAGGAGACTGGGCAAAATCCACATTCTTTATGTTTAGCACATTGATAAATTCGGTGCTTGCTGCACAACCTTGTTCTTAACAGACTCAAAAAAGAGAGAATTATTGGTCCAATTTCCAAATAAGACATAAGGCATTTGTTTATGCTTTTGGGAGGTAATGTGCCTAAGTTTGAATGGAACTTTGTTAAGTRTAATGAAATTCTCCAGGAATGCAAGGCTGGTTTTGCTCAACAGAAAACATCTAAGATTAAAAAAATACATATGCATTTTTCAAACTTGTGCCTAAACCTCAAGTTTCTTATTTTTAATTAGGGTGGTTGTTGCAAATTCAGGAAGTTAACCAAACATAAAAATACAAACAGAAAACAATAAAATTAAATACATTCAGAGCAACTTTTAATTTTTTCCTTAGTTGTAGTTGTACATAAATTATAGATGAGGTTAAAGTCAGAAGCATAGTGAAGCTTGTACCACAGTTTACTGTACTCACCTGAACTCTTGCACTGATAAAGCCCTGGAGAATGCTGACCTGAGTCAGTGCCACAGTGTCACAATACCTAGACCCTGTAGGAGTGCTTTTACAAAGAAGCACAGGGTCAAGATATTAGTTCTGGAGATGAAATGTTTTCTTACAAATCTTTCCTAACAKTTGAAGAATCAATACATGTACAAAGTCAAAACCAAGAGCAAAACCAGCATTACATGGTTTGTAATTCCGGTTTCTATGGGTTTTCCATTTTAATCACTTTACTCTTTTCAGGAAAGAGAAGAAAAAGAGAGTAAGTCTGAGGGAAATTGCAGCAATCCTTTTTGAGTCCAACACTTTTACTTTATGCGTCAGCCTTTCTGTTTAGACTCTTCATCATGGTTGAGGACGAATGGACAGCACAGTTACTGTAGTGTAATTGAATCATACTTCTCCTTGAAAAGGTATAGATGTGTGTTTCTGTTGCTAGAGGTCACAGGCTTGTTCCTGCAGAGGCTTGGTTTTGCATTGTGTCCAGAGCTGATTCCTTATGCACTTTTGACAYTTTATTATGTAATTGCAGCAAGAAAAACATACATGCTGTATTTCAAGTCAAATAAGTTGAATAAATGAGGTGTCTAATTTTTATTTCTTGAAGGYCACCAGAGCAAATCTTGCCAAAGTTATGTTTCTACTCAAAATTCCCTAATTTTTCCTGCTTTTGCTTCAGGCCAACACAGAACAGTACATTCTCATTATTTAATCCTATAAGAGAAAGAAAAAGAAAACAGAAAAACCCCACCAAGGTGACAAGAAGTTCTCCTCTACAGGTATTTACCAAGAAAGCCAAGCAGGAATGTTGTATTGCACTAAATAGTTTATTTAGTTGTTGTTTGCACTGGGTGATGGGAAATTTGTACTGAGTATGTTATGCCATGAAGATTGTTATTCCCCCTCTCCCATTACATGGTCTCTCCTGCATGCACCCCCCTGCTATATCCCTTGGTAGTTTGGCCCCYAGGTACCCCTCCACTYGCCCCTCCCCAAGGGTATCCCATTGGCRGCRGTCCTCTTTCCCCGCCCCCATCCTCGGGTATAAAACTCCACTGCAGGCATGTTATGGTCTCTTTTCCACCTGAGTGGTTGCTGCAACCAGAACATCCCTGCCAAGCCAGTAAACAGGACTCTCATTCCCCACGTGGAGRAGAGTGCTTCTCGTCTCTTACGTTCTGTCCATGCAGGCTTGGGTTTGAGCTAGCYGGATTGGATCCATACAACAGCCCAGAGACACGTGGATTCTTGCACAGGAACATAATTGCAGGACTCAAAACATATTTGATAATCCTGACCTAACTGAACAAATGCATTAGAATTTTGGGGAGAACTAAGATGGGAATAACAGGAAAGCTGTAGAGAAAAAAATGTCACAACATTAAGACAGTAGAGTACCCAGAATTTTTGTGAAGATTTGATGCTGGGATACTTCTGTTGAAAATAGTCCCAGGGTGATCCTCGTGCTTAGTGACTRCTCTTGCTTGGAGGGAAGTTTCCAATTTGCGAGTAAGTGTAGGGGGTGAGATAATTGTTAGCCATCATAGAGTACCTGTAGATAGCTTCAGCAGCTTGACCATGGGGCAGTGGTGACGCTCTGCCTGACCAGCTGTAACATGTCATCCCCAGGGCATGAGGGGTAAAACTTTCTTCCTTGCCTGCCTTTGCCTTTTGCACCTTGCAGAATATTCACTTACTTTTGCATCATTTGCATGTCTTCTTCATTTTAGAAGCTTTCTCCTTTTCCGGACCATCATTTTCCCCACCTGACTCCAAGTGCCTTTTCATCACCTTTCCTCATTTTACTTGTGTCTTCAGTGAACTGTATCTTCTCTAGCACAGAGATGAAGCTGCTGTTGCTCCTTACCACTGCAGCTCACGTGCCCACAAGCAGCCCTTTCTGTMTTCAGAGCAGTGCTCTCCTTCTCAGGAGGTGACTCCTTGCTTCTGAGTATGAGCTGACAGTAAGACTACCTTTGCTAGCCTAGGTGAGAAGTTTTTATAAAACAATGTATAGGTGAATGTGGCAGGCTTTTGGGAAGGCCATTGAGGGGGCTTATAGATGTGTTTAGCCTGCAGCTTGGAGGATGTTTTTAAAACAACTCTGCTTTCTAAGCTGGAAAGGTCACTGCTTCTTTAGAATATTTTTGGAGATGTTTCTGTGGTTTGTCAGATCTAAAAATAAACTATGATCAACACACTTTAAAATTATGACAGGTTGTTTTTTTTCTAAGAGTATATAAAGCAATTATATATTTGTTTTCCTAGTGGGGAACCAGTCAGAACTAAAGACAAGCTGTGAAAATCCCCTTCAGAATTCCAGGATTATTTTTTTGGTGTGTCTTCAAAGTTGTGAGCATCTCCTTGCCTATCTGTTAGTCTGTCTTATGCTTTTTATAGAGCCTATMATTTTTTCAACTGAGAGACAGATACACCAGGAACATTTCTATTCTTTTTTCCTAAATTTCTAGGATAACTGGAGACTTTTGATTGAAGTTTTGGTTTTTTTTCATTAGAAAGAGAAATCCTGATGAAATAGACCCTGTGCATTGCTTGTGTTGATTTTCAGCAAAATGAAGCTGAGAAAAAATTTGGAATTCTTTTGTTCTGAAACACGTCAATGATTTAGTTTGATTTTAAAAGGGAGAAATGTTGGAGGAGTTTATTTCAGATACTCTTTGTGTCAAGGACCTACTGGTCTTGATTGTCCTCAAAAACACTTTTAAAATTTTCACTTTGAGTGACATTTTTTTAATGTCTATCACTGTAAGCAGAGCTGAAGTCATGTTTGGAAACCCAGTCTTCTTCAAAGAGAAAAAAACCATTTTCTGGTCCAAATCAGGGAACACTTAAAAACMTCCTATGATTTGTTTAGAGTCATGAAAGCCTGTTATGTAAAAGCAAATTTGGCAATGCAGTTTTACCATTTTCTGTCACTGTAGTTGTTCCTAAACCAARTCCCATTGTGAGTGTCTGCAGGATGGAGCCTTGGGTTAGGTAGTTAAAAGCTCAGTGCTGGGTATAGGCCAGTGAGTCTGGCAGGTAGGGATCACTCACTGATGACCTTGGAGACCTTCAACCATCATTCTGCATTTTCTCTGCTTTTGTGTGAGTCCTGTGCTTGAGTGTGCAGTATAGCTGGGAGTATGTGTGGAAGCTTTTCTACCTGTAAAGAAATGGTAGCTGTTTGTCATGCTGCTTCTCTGCWGGAGTTGCAGGGGGAGTGTCTGAGGCACAGCTGCAGGGATTGAGCCCAATGAGATCTTCTTTGGAGACCTGAGGGTACCAGGCTTTTCTCTGATGACACTTGCACACAAGGACCTTATCTCCCCTCACAGCTGCTTCAGGAACATTTTGTGTTTCTTGAGTTTAGTCTAGGTATTCTAACACTGAACAACTCTCCAACCTAGTAGTAGTTGGGTTTCTGCCCTAAGCCCTCAAGCATGTCCCAGAAGGGTGATGTGCCAGGGACATTTTCAGAGGGCACAATTATGGACTGCGTTGCCAGTGCCTGCAGGGAAGAGGGCTGGGGCAGGTTATTCCTTCAAGGGTTTTCCTGCCTTTCACAGCCAAGGCAGTAGTATTCATCMCTTGTCAGTGTTACCAGCAGCTGCACTTGTGGACCACCTGCTTTGCAGAGTGGCATGGGGAGGAGCTGAGGGGAGAGCCTTATCTACCTGGTCTGCCACCTCTCGAGTAAACAGGCTAGGAAGTCACCCCTGCATTTCAAGAAAGAAGAAGTAGCATTAACTCTCTATCTGTCCACTGRTTTAAATCCTGTTCTATTTTAAACCCCATTTTTGACAGTGAGTCTTATCTAAAATTGGCAGAAAAACAGAGGATGTTGCTTCTCATCAGGACAGAGCCTGCATTTAGCTTTCTTTCAAGTGGTGCAGTAAAATATGGGAATAGACTTCAGCTTCCCATGTTTTAATTCTTGTTTTTTAATCCTTGTTTTCATTTTTGAAACTATTTGGATCCAAAAAGACATTTTTTTCTCTTTCCACTTCTGGTTTGTTTGTTGGACCACTGCCTGCTCACCCTATTCAGATGTCAAGAGACTCTCTATTTTTCCATTTCTGGAATAGTCATTCACGACTCAGTGTTTCTTCTGAAAACCCTCAGAATTTACAGTGTGTTTATTGGTCTCTCACCAACTGAAGTTTCTCTCTTGTAATATTTTGTTTCAAAGTTTCTCTCAGATACTGTTATATAGATTTGGTTCACAAAATAATTCTGTGGTAAGCCTAGGAGTTTAAGAGACTGTCTTCCTAAAAGATCTAGCTAAAAAGCTAATTAAAATATAAGGAATTTATATAATTTGTTGAACTAGTAGGTTTGAGACATTGTTGATGGAGTAAGACATTTTTAATAGTAGACTAATGGGCAAAGGATACCAGTTGTGTGCAGTGTTTCAGGAATGCACAGTAAAACACAGCTGTGTGAAGAGGCCATTCTTGGGTCCAGATTGTGCCAATYGTGCTGCACAGATTAAGAGCAGGTTTGTGCAGAAGAGCTTGTAAAATGTGGTGAAACAGGGGAGAACCAATAACCTATTATGGGTATTTTCCCAGGGTGCAGGTAAGGTAGTTTACTTTAGGSGTGTTGCAGTTGAAAGGACGACTGAGGAAGAAGAGGTACATGGCATAAACAGGAGCAGAAATAGCTAGAAAATAAGATGCTGAGGGGGAAGTTCAACAAACTGTAGAGCACAAAAACATATGGAGGAGTTCCTGAAGGAGTAGAACATGGTGGGTTTTACACCAGAACCCATTGCTGTTCTGCCCAACACCTAATTAGCTTGGTRAAGTGAAACATTAATGAAATTCATAATTGACTTTTTTCATTTTTACAGCTATGTAAGCTGAAGTGTGGAAGGAAACTGTAGAAGCAAATAGCTGGAATGTGCTACAAGTGTGTAAGAGGGCTAGGGCCACTGCACAGTGCAATGAGGCAGGAGAGGTGGATGGAAACTGGTATAATCAGTCCATTAAATGAAAAATCTGCCAAATCAGACCTGTCCTATGACTCCATTTCTCATTTTACTCCCTTTCTGTCTCTTATTAAAGTGTACAGCTCTGGGGTAAGTGGGAACTTTTGGAGGACTGGCTCAGAAGAGGAAAACTACATCTATGGTTTGGTTTGAGTGCTACCCTTTAAGCCTAATGAACTGGTTCATTAAACTATTRTAATAATTATGTTGTAGACATAGTTTAGTTTTCAGCTTGGGCATGAAATAATATCTTTCTAAAAATCAAGATTGTTTGAGAATCTTTCTTTTCCTGCTGTGGTTCTTGCTGAGTTTTGTCCAGGATGTCTCTGGAAATGTGAGCTCCAGATATAACACAAGACAGCCTGYGTTGTGTGGCAGCTCTATGTTTAAAAAGAAATTGCTGGAGGAGATGGATGTCCATGCAAGCTTCTGTGTGTTCATCAGCACTGATTCCAAACATCCTGTTCAGTTTCTGATCACTGATTAGCAGCACAAACAAGATAGATACCTTAAACCACTAAAAATTATCCCTCTTCTGCTCTCATGGTCTCTCTAGACTGGAGTTTTGTAAGCTGCTTGATGCAGATTTGTTTCCAGGGATCTCACAATCCAAATTTTGGTCCCAACTATAATCATTTAAAGCCTATTTAGATTCTCCTGAAATACAGATTTATAAGGAAAATGTTGACAGTTCCTGGCCTCTTGTATCACTGGTGGGAGCCACAATAATATTGATTTCCTCTATCTGTCTTTCATCAAATGCTCAAAGCAGCATTTTTTCCTTTGGTGCAAACATCAAAAATGTGGACAGTTTTGTTTTCCTAAACTTGGATAACATCTGTGAACATACCATTTCTGTGTGAATGCAGTACAACCTTTCCCAATTTTATTAAAAACCACCTTTTTTGGATAAAGTGTGTGTCATTGTATGCACTTTCACTCTGTCTCATGTATCTTGCTCTAGGAAACAAAGTCTGCTTTTTTTGTTCCTCCAGGACTTTCTTCATGTRAGGAGTAGAGATGAGAACTGTGGGGTTTTTTCACTCAGAATGCCTTTAARTTGTTTGTCCTCCTAACCTAGACAGACATCTGAAGTGTTTCCAAGTAGTTAAAGACTCTAAGTGATAGTAAGGTTTTACTGATACTCATGTTGCTTGTCGACCCAAACCAAAATCGATCATGATTATAAGTGAGCTCTGACATCTGGAAAAAGTGATACTGAAGCCTGGCTACAGTTTAGTTCTTTACCTTTTGGGACAAGCCTTTTGCATTTGATCTGGGTTGGAAATCTCAAAATCAGATTTGGATGTGCATGTGGAAAGAARGATATGAGAGAAAATGGAGAAAATGCAGAACGATCTCATATTTTCATTGTTGTATTTTTTAATTCTGCCCGGCTGAAAGGAAGGCACCCTTCTAATATCAGTGTAAAGGCTTGTCAGTGTAAAAGTTGCATGTTAAAATGTGTATCCATGTTCTGTGAGCAGTTTTTCATAGTCTTCAGTGCCTGACAGGAAGACTGAGGGAAGATATGTGCTGGCTCATCAAATCCCACACAGAGCAATTGAGTGCTTTCCAAAGAAGGAACTGGTCTTCTCTGAGCCAGAGAATGGTAAAACTTACAATCCTCTCAAAGTTTTACTTAAGAGTTTGTGAAAGGGCTTGGCCTTGCCTATATGCCTTCCATCACAAATGGAAATAGGCAACCCATCTGGGAGAGTGGCCTTATTTGGAAACTATTACCTAAGAAGAGAAGGCAAGTCCAGCACAGGTGTGGTTTTTATTTACATCCATGCTCTTCCYTTATGATTGGAGTGTGTCTGGAAGGTGTGGTCTCATTTACATCCTGCCTCAACTGCCTTTGGCTTCTTTGGATTCACCCCTTGCCTGTGGGTGGAAAAGGAACTCCTGCAAGAAGAATAAAACGTCTGTGTGAAAAACAGGCTTTTTATTCCTCTATTTCTTCAGTGTATGCATTCCTACTGGTATGTACCCGAAAAGGGAAGGCCATGTTCCTGGGGAGAGAGTTTTGGGTGTGCATAGGTATGTGTATGTATGTACATGTCTGTGTATGTGCTTGAAATACCAAGATGAACATACCAAGTTTTGTGCTAGGCTGAGTGTTGGAGGCTGCTAGAGCTGTTTTAGAAGAAAGGTAAGAAAAAGTTCTTCAACGTGGCTTGCTTTTGTTTTTTCAAAGATGCTGCTGACAGCTCTGGAAGAAGGCCTRTCTTTGGGGTGTGGGTGCATGACATTTAATGTACTCCCTTGCATCAAAGTGAAGCCAACATAAACATGGTGGCAGCATCTCACCATGATAATCTCTGAACCAGGATAGCARGCTACAGCAAAGGACATGCAGGGCAGTCAGGCCCTGGCTACTCTACATGCAGTTGCCATTCAGTATTTAATCCCTTCCTCAGCATGTATAGGGTGTATACTCWACTGTAGAGGCTATGCTACCTTATGTCAGGAAGAAATTCAGCTGCTACTGGCCTCTGTGTGTRTTAATTTTGGGATGCAGATACATTTGTAGCAGAAGGTGAACTGGAGGAACTCTTGCATGTGGGTTGTGGAGCATCCAGAAAGCCTTCRAGTTGCTGTTGACTTGGTTGAAATTAATTTACTGGGATTGCTCTAGTCCTTCTCTATTTTTCACCTTCCATCCATGCCTTATCAGGCATCATCTTTGTTAATTCTGGGAAATAAGAAAGACAGAGGGTATAAGAGGTAGTCTGCTGATTTTTCTCTTCCTTTGTTTTCTAAACCAGAAATTGAAGTCTCTTGAATTTGTGACACCCTGACAGTTGGTCCAGATGCACATACATTTAGTGTTATTTTCACTGAGAACAGAGCTGTGGTGGTGCTTACATTCTGAGTGTACAGTGGACAGAGAGTCCCTTCAATGTGAAGCCCTGATGTGTAACTGTGCCCAAAAGCAATGAAGGAGCYGTAACCAAGGCACTGGGACTGGCTGCCCCTGCCATGTCTGGGACTCCTTTGCTGTGGTGTACTGTTGCTCAGCACAAAACCAAGGCACTTCCAAGAAGCCTCATGTGGTGATGTGCAGGTCACAATCCATTTCTCTAATACTGCTGCCCCTCCTATAGCTGATTCTAGTCCTGTAACTCATGGCAAATGTCTAGGCATGACAGCCTAAAGTGCTGACATTTTCAGGTTAGATTCAGAACTCTTTTTCAGCTTTAGATACTGCTGATTATCTTTAAAAACACCTGTCAATGATCCATTTCTCCTTTGCCTGCAGAAACGTGGTGGAACTGGAAGTCTAGCTATCTGCCACACTCTGGTTTAGCAGATGAAAGTTACTAAAATATTTCCTCGCTTTTTTGTACCCAAGACAAGCTGGGGTACACAAAAATAATTGCATACCAGTCCACTGCAGGAGGAAAAGTGTCTGGCATTGTGTCTTTGGATTGCAGACAGGCAAGAGAGACAGAATGTTTGTCATCAGGATCCCTTGCACGTACTCTGGAGCCACAGCTGGAATTTTTAAGTTTCACACACACATTGCACCACCGTGAAGACATGTCCTCCAGATGATGTAAACCAAGTGAGTGATGCATGCTGAGGTCACCACTGCACAGAGACCTTTATACACCAGAGGCACTGACTGGTCTAAACTGCCATGGCAGAGCTGTGTAAGTTAGCCTGGACTGTGTGCTAAGCTGTTCTGCTTCTCTGGAGCCAAACTAGGGTGTTTAAATTAGGCTTCTGAATCTCTACACTGCCTTGCATTCATGGCTTAAGACTGCCTTAAGAGACATATACCTCATTTTTAAAATTGGCATAGACTCCTACACACAAGGGTGCTTTATAAAAATTTCTGGCTTCTTGATCTTCCTCTCCTCCTTGAACGTTCTTCCTCAGACTTAGCTTCCCTCCCTCGACCCCAGCATTGCGCCTGAGCAAACACCCTGGTTACATTTGTGTGGGCCAGGAACTGTGTCTGCCCCCAGTGTCAGAGCTCTGGTGAACATCCAGCAGCTGTTCCCCGTGTCCTGACAGACGTGATAGTCCTTTGGCTGCTGTGCATGCACTGAAATAGATTGTTTCTCCTGTCAGAGGAAAAGATGGCAAGTGTGCAACTTAAGGAAAAGGGATCCAATGGGAGATAAGAGTGTAGGAGACRTTACTGCAGTTCTATATTTGGAATTGGTTACGTATGTGTGTGGTAACCCTAATGATGGGTGGACTGTACTTTCTCATTACCATAATTACATTTCCTTTCATAGCTAGGGTTGGGGATGCATCCAGACRTTGCAGAACACATCAGTAGATTTAGTGTGGCTTACTCAGTCTCCATTTATCAGACTGTGTCCCAATTATGTTACATTTAGGAAGCAGAATAATTTTCTGGTTATAGCACATGGAATTTGTGGCATTCTAATCCTAGTCATCCTGCTGTATG
Source organism: Cardinalis cardinalis (assembly GCA_014549065.1). Classification (NCBI taxonomy): domain Eukaryota; kingdom Metazoa; phylum Chordata; class Aves; order Passeriformes; family Cardinalidae; genus Cardinalis; species Cardinalis cardinalis. The sequence continues at coordinate 318,924 of JACDOX010000412.1, read as the reverse complement.
ACCTTGGAGAAGTTGTTTTACTACTCTTTGATGGTAAAAAATTAACTCGCCCCATGGATGGATTTTAATACCATACCAAGTTAAAAAAAATCTGAGGCTAAAGTTAGCCTTCTAAATCCATATTTAGGGGCTAAATGGGATGACTTGTTTCCATAATCCTGAGCACCCAGCAACTGTCTCCTGCTGAGACCAGCTAGAGATTTTGGGTGTTCAGCAGTCTGAAACATGGAGCAAAAAAAGAGTGAAAGCAGCTGCTTGTGTGCACATGAGGAGGAACTCACTAATGTGGTGTGGTAAAACAGGGACAGCAGTCTGTCTTTCCTGAGTGTTTGTCAAAGTCACAGCAGTGGGGAGATGTAGGTGGGATTAAACTCACGTATTTTGTTGTCTAAAAGTGGAATATCTGCCTTGAACAGCCTGCTGGCTGTTCAAYATCTCTTTAGTAGATCTCTTAGTTCAGTGAATCCAGAACAGCTCTCAGTCAGGACAGATGAACATCCCCTCATGTRCCATCCTGCCCACCTCTCTGGATGTGGGATGAGTTATCCTCTGGAGGTGCTCAGCCCTGTCCATAGAGTTAAGCACTTCATAAATGTTTAGATGGCTTGCTTGGGCTCTAAAGTCTATGGGTGCCTTATGGTGCATTAGGTGTGTCAGAGCTCCCCATAGGTATACAGAATGGTGAAACTCTGTTACAGGCCTGAGCAGTTTGGTTGTCAAAGCTAGGAACAAGTGAAAGCAGGGAGAAATAGCTGAGCCTGGTAAGGAAAAGGAAATATTAGCTTGACTGTAGTCATTGAAAACCTATTCCACATTGATGGCATGGCTTGTTTCCACTGGAGAGCTTTGTTCTGTGTTTGAGGTGGAAGATTAATTTTCCCACGGGAGAAATAAGCTTTGAATAAGTCAGCTAAAATGGATTGTTCTTATGTGCACCACACATCTATAGGAGAAACAGAAGACGTTTACATGCTCCCTGAGGAGGAACTATGACAAGCAGACAATTAAGCAATTCCCCCACATCCCCAGATTTAAAGAACCACGTAATGGCTTAATTGAGTTGAGTTGCTGAGAGTGCAGCGCTGCGCTGAGATTCGTGCTGAGAAGTGCGCGATTCCCAGAGGCATCCATCAGGTTTTAAAGAATTGACTTTCCATGCTAATTGACCCAGATGTGCTTGGTTTTACCTCACAATCTCCACTTCATTCAATTGCTATTAAAGAGAAGGGAATGAGAAAAAAGGGGACTCCATTTGTCTCATTTACTATAATAAAAGGGAGCTTTCTTAAAGCAGTGTTTTGTRCTGTTGAACAAATCATTCAACTTCAAATGGAGCAGCATTTATTTCACCTTTTTTTTCAATTTCCCAAATGACTGAGCATGTATTTTGCAGGCAGTAGAGAATATCACTTAAGCCACTTGGCAAAGCAGGAGTAAGCATCATCACCAGAAGAAGTGAGGGCAGTACGCATGGAAGGACGGTGTGTCTTCTGCCTGACTAGGCAGGGCTGAGCAGCACAGGATGAGGGTTGAGGACTGTCATGCCTTGGTGCAGTGCTGGTCTGCCCAAACAATCAATAAATGAAGAAAAAAAGTAATGTTTTATCTATTTATATCTGCTAGAAGGCAAGGATATAAGTTTGAGAAATAGACTTTGCAATGTGAATCAGCAGCTAAGCTCTTCCATGTACCAGGCCAGTAGACACCTCATTTTGGCAAGATATGGTCATCTTTAGGTGTGTGTAAATGAACCTGGAGGACACAGAGAAATCAGAGTAAGAACTGGTGTTCCCAGTGCATCCTCTATGTGTGCAGAACCTGGGTTTTGTTTCTGGGCTTAATTCACAAGGCTTAATTCATTTACTAATCAAGAATATCTTTGTTGTAGGGAATGAGTCTCCCTCTGTAGCTACATTCCTGGAATACCACCAGAGGCTTTCTTCTCTAAGGGTGCTACTCTCTACCTAGGTAATGACTTCAAGTTTATTTCAAAGAGCACCAGCAAGAGTCATGTACAGGAGGAACTCCTGTACATTCCTATTTAAACAGGCTGTTTCAGCAAACAGCTGAAATTAGTGGCGTTCATCTGAGTTTACACAGTTGTTARGGGGGCAGAATTTAGCCCACTACTTGTGATAAGCCATACTTTGTACCATCCAGTCCAGTTATGGAGCTCTGTTGTGAAGTGAAGGTGCTCAAGAAGTTTGCTTCTTTGCTAGGAGTTGTATGCCATATATAGTCAGCTGTGGGGTTTTTTGCTGCTGTTTTTTTTTTTTTCTTTTTTTAACTTAAGAAGGCTCGCCTCCAAACTGCTGAATCATATTTCAACCATAGACCTGGTGATTTTTCAGAATTTGAATCATAGTTGGGCCCCCTGGATATCAAGCTKTGAAGCCACACGTGGGCTCAACAGTTTGGCAACCACAGAGTACAGCTTTGGCAGTATTATATTCACAGTCCAGATGTTGGATGGTTCAACCACAATATACAGCATGTTAGAAGGGAGCAACAGCATGACTCAGAATTGCTGTTTACTTAATTTAAATACCATGGTTTGTACTGTTCTTGATGATTAGCCTGGCTGTTAAGAGCCAGACTGCTTTAGATCTGTATCCCATCCCAGAAGAAAGTCTCATGTAACAACCCTACTTGAAGTGAGAAACCTTTTTTTGGATATTTTAGTGTTGCATTCTTCCTTCTAAGGTCTTCCATGAGAAGCTGTCCAGTAAGGGTCACTTCTGAAGTCAGGTATGGATATATCAGGATTACCAAAAATAACCACGGTCTTGTGAAACTGGAAATAAGAAAGTCAGGGTGGTGCCTGAGATTTGTAAATGTAATATGATCATGTTTTGACTTAATGTTCTGCTTTTATCTTACAAGCTGCAGTGATTAATCGCTTAGCAGTAATTAGGAAAGATAGAGGCAGTCTCCATTAAAGCAGGGTTCTTCTTCAAAGCTGAAGACTTATTTGAGCTTCTTATGCATATGCCTTTTAAAATAATGTTCTGTATTCAAATGGYGAGCTTTGAACTTGCTAAAGTTTTGTGCATGTGATACAAGAAGCTGAGGAGAGTCTCAGTAATTTGATTCCTTTATCAGTATTTCCTGAGGAGTTGAGAATTTAGTCTGTGAAAACAGCTACTGTTGTTTTTCAGGGCATTTAAAACAAAGAACTTTGTTTTCTCTTAGTGAAAACTACATCTGGAAAGAAACAAGCAGTGAACCACCTAGTCCAAATTACTTTCTTATGTCTGCAGAGAGCATGCTGACAGAAGTTTGAGAGGTTTTTTTATTTTGTTTTTTGAGAATGACTGTGAGACACATGGTAGCAAATTCTTCATTAATTGGATCTATTTATTTCAGCGAAATCCTAAACTTGAAACCTAAACAGAAATGAAAATAGGGAAATATTTTAAAAAATACTTGCAAAATGCAAGAAAGTTCCAGTAAAAATGTGGATATTGGAGGCTCATCCTTCAGGCAGGACTGGTGATTCCTCTATGCCTGTTGTGCTGAAATTGAGCCCTGAAGGTAAAATGCCTGGTAATATACCAGGGATTTTTTTTGGGCCAAAGARTGAAACAGAACATTTTTGGTGAGAAGACACTGTTGAAGCTGAGTAGGACCTGTGCTGGAGCAGAAGGCACCACAGAGTTGAGCAGAATGCAACTTTGGTTGCCTGTCTCAGTGAAGGGCAGATAGACAGGAGGCTCAAGGAGAATATTGTATCAAAAGAAAGAAGGCATTTAGGGACACGGAGAGAGGGTTTTGGAAGAAAAAGGGCTTCTTGGGGTTTGTGACATGGAAAAGAGAATAGTTCAATTGTTTTGATATAGAGGAAGAGTCTTGAAGAGAAAATTAGGAGAACAGGATAAAAATACGAAGCAACCAAGACAAATTTTTGGTTATCTTGATTTGTGCTTCAGCAGCTGTGGTAAAACTGAGCTCCTCAGAGGAGAACATTAATGGAGCAAAACAGCACAGGCCCTTGAAACAGAACAAAAAGGCTGGAAGGAGAGAAGGCAAATAATATCATCAGAGAGTTCAATGACAGCAAATTGAATTAGCCAAAGGTCCTGGAAATTTTACAATATTCTTTTTTGCAARGAATATATATAATATTTATCTAAATAGAAAGTAATAAGCTTTTGTACTGTTCTGTGTAATTTCTGTTTTCAGCTTAAATCAGCAACCTGAATACTCATTTAATAAGAGGAACAGAAAGGTTTTGAATAGAGATTTCCATGAACACTTTATTATAAGAGGTAAGATCTATGGGAGGAATTAAGAAAACTTCAATCAGTGAAGGTCTTGCTTCATGGATTCATGAAGATTCTTCAGTCTGTAAATGGGATAAAGCAGGCTCAGATAACATCTGTAAGTTCAGTTCAGAAAACTTCACCCTCAGTGGGTCTAACTGTCAAAGCAACTAAAGCATCTCTTGTGATGGGTATTAATTTTTATTTATTTCTTATCCAGGAGCCCAGTAAAGAATTAATGAAATACCTGAAAATCAGCTCAGTAGTGGAGTAATACATTATTGTCCTGTTTATTACAGCAGGTCAGGTCAGAGACTGACTGGTTATTGTTGACAGTTTGTGTTAGTACTGTGATTTAGAAATATTTTGCTTTTGCAAAAACAAAAATAATGATCCCAGGAATAAGTTGCAGAAAAGTGTATGTGATATTTTTATTCAAATGAAATATATTCTACAATTTTTATTAATAGAATTAAAAATGAATTAGAGGAAACTTTAAAAGCCAGAGTGCTTTGTTTCTTAGGAACCAGAACAACCATAATGAAAGCAGATGCTTACCTGGCATACAAGATTGACCACTTAAAACATCCAAGCAGCAAAAGACTTACTGTGTTCCTAGAATTACGAGATACCCATCAAATGCTTCAATTAGTCAAAGACTTAGTCATACTTGGTTCAAAAAAATCTGTGCATGTGCATTTACATCTGCCTAGATTYTGAGCTATTAAGTGTCTTAGATACCCTTAATCCTATTCTGCATTTTAGTTTTAGAGCATAATATTCCCATACTACAGTTATCAGACATCTTGCCTCAAATGTTTTGTAATATGCAATTCCAGGGGTTTTGTGTGTGTTCTTCAGCTTTAATCATGTGGGAAGGGGAAGTGCTAACTCTCATTAAACCCTGTGCCATCTTATAGCAGGTTGGAAAGACACTGTCGAAATGTGGAATCCCCAGGAATACTCTCACTTTCCTTCGGCAGAGGGACTGAGGGTATTCCACCAGGTGCAACACAGGATTTATCAAGAAGCTATTCTCTAAGTAATAATTTCTATCCAGATACCTTAATTTAAATATATTTTAAATGGGAAAGCRAATCCTAGAATAATTTCTTGTTTTTACTACAAATTCCAAACTCCGCAATATATTTGGAAGAAAACTAGACATAGTTAAGGGACTCAGAATTAYGAAGAAGCCCAGAAGCTCTACTCCTCTCCACCTCAATTAACAACCAAATTAACAAATTGGTTTTTCTATCTCAAGATAAGAAACATGCAGTGTGTACTGAGAATGCCTGGCTGCAGAGTGGAATTGAAATACCACAAGGTTTTTCCTCCTGGCAGGGAGAAGAACAAGTACAAAGTTGGGAGGRTATAATTAAAACTCTTCAGTCTGTTGTATAATATGTAAACTAGGAAATATTTCCTAGGGACTATAAAATACCAGTGGTTACTATATATACCTACATATCACAGAATAGTAGAATCATTTGGATTGGAAGGGACCCAAAAAAATCATCTTGTTCCAACCCTTATGCCTTGGGAAAGGTCACCTTGCAGTAGACCAGGTTGCTTATCCAACCTGGCCTTGAATGCTTCCAGGAGTGGGGCAACCACAACTTCTCTGAGCAACCTTTTCCAGTGCCTCACCACTCTAACAGTAAAGGATTTCTTCCTGATATCTAAACTAAACCTGCCCTCTTCTACTTTAAAGCCATTAGCCTTGTCCTGTGACTACGTGCCCCTGCTAAAACCTCTCKCTCAAGTTCTCTTGGAGGACTCCTTTGTACAGGAAGGTTGCTGTAAGATGTCTCTGGAGCTTTCTTTTCTTCAGGGTAAACAGCCTCAACTCTCTCAGCCAGCCTTCGCAGGAGATTTGCTTCAGCCCTCTGATCATCTCTATGGCCATTCTCTGGACTCACTCCAAGAAGTCCACATCCTTCTTATTTTGAGGCCCCAAGAGCTGGATGCACCACTCAAGCTGGGATCTCAGAAGGGCACAGTAGAGGGGCAGAATCACCTCCCTTGCCCTGCTGGTCATGCTGCTTTTAATACAGCTCAGGATGCAGTTGGCCTTCTGGGCTGTGAGTGCACATTGAAAG
>JACDOX010000412.1:288358-312425 GCA_014549065.1 Cardinalis cardinalis | reverse complement strand
CCAGGCCCCTCTGCATGGCAATCCCTTCCCTCCAGCCTGTTGACGGCACCACACAGCTTGGTGTCATTGGCAAACTTGCTGAGGGTGCCTTGATCCTGCTGCCTGTGTCACTGATAAAATGTCCAGCAGTGCTGGCCCTATGCTGACCCTGAGGAAGGCACTCCTCACTGGTTTCTGCTGGGACATTGAACCATTGACCACAACTCTCATAGTGTGACTATGCAGAAAATTTATTATCCACCGAGTGGTTCCTATGTCAAATCCATGTTGTTCAGGGYAGTGTCAAATGTCTAAGTAGATTATGTCAGTTGCTCTTCCCTACATACACAGTTTTGAAATAAAATAGTGGTTTTCTCACTGCTAAGATATAGTACAGAACAATTATTCACCTATTTACCCCAGGATAGTTGGTATGTTATTAATTTCTTTGTTTAGTTTTTGCTTTATAAGTGCAAAAACTGAAGTAATCTGTGTGGGTTGCTTTCTGAGACCTCCAGTTTAACTTCTCCCTTCCATTGCCAGAACAATAAGACTTATCTTTTTCCTTAGTTGCCCCAACCTCTCACAATCAGAGTGAGATCTTATCAAGCACTCTGTTTTTGTTTTCCTGGGTGTTTGGTCTGATTACAAGAAGGTTTTGAATGCATTTCTTTAAGCATATGATAGAGATAAAGAAATTTGCATTCAGTGAGGTCARAATTACTATGGGACATTGTCAGAAAATGATGGGTAAGAGGCTAAGGAGAGGATCAAGGAAAGTTGAAAGAGCTGTGTGAGACATGCATTAACGTTTCCAATCCACTGAGAATTGTAAGTATATTTCCTGGATCTGTGTTCCTCCACCTATATAGCCAGAAAATAAACTTCACAGACCAATTTCTAGGAGAATGGAATTCTTTCCAAAGGACATTATTTTCTGGAAAACACATTCTCTTTTTCAAAGTGCACCTTCTGGCTGTACTTGACCTGAAGAACTTGTCTGGCGAGAACATGACTTTCTTTTACATTGGCATTGAAAGAATTAGTTCAACCCCTTTTTTTTCTGTACCTGTTCTCTTTCTGTGGGCCCTGCAGGAACATAGTTGTTGACTGGTTCCCAGTTTATTAGTGGCAAAATAGCCTTTTCAAGAAATTGAAATCAAGAGCTTTCTTCTTACTCCTTGCTAGAATGCTTGTCCAAAAAGGATGTAACTTAAAGGGAAAATGAAATGGCTGGGTTGAAAGTATATAATGAGATTACAGGTAAAACTGAGGATGCTATAGCTCTTTGCCTAGCCTCTTCATCTTCCTGCAAAAACAATGGTTTTGTCTATATTGTGACTTCTCAGTGGAAAATAATAGGAATTGTATTTTCTATTCTAGTTTGATATGAGCTGGTAATCACCTTAAGAACAGCATTCATAAATTACTCTATGTACTTGAGAGCAGCAATTCTTTTTTCCATGCAAAATGCCTATACTGTATATTGTATTGCTGGATTGCCTGGACTTGTAGGAAAGTTGGTTTTCCAGATGGTGTTTGTGAAAAGTTCTGAGCCATAAGTACAAATGAATCAAGCAACACTACAAAGAAGGGAAATAGCATAAAATCCTTCATTTCTACTCAGAGAAGTCATTTATCCAGTGCTGACTATATCATCATTGTGCATGTGTAGTGTGCAGTGAGTGAGTATCCCTGTTGAGCAAGGATGAGTATCCCCATCATGCTTTCTAGGCATGGACTTACTCAAGGGTCAGGAGCCTGTTGCCCATTTCCCCTCCCTTCTCCCTGTACTGCTCCACAGGAACACTTGCTGCTCAGATCATGTGAGGCTTGCACTATTCTCCTACCTAATACTGCTTGCAGCTGCATGCAGCCTTTCATGTTTACTTCAGCTTGGAGTTGTGGGTCTGCTGGGAAGGAAATCCAGCCATGAGACTTTTTAAGTAGTGGTTTGATCTTTGTCAATGAGATTGACTCAATTTAGACACGTTCCCTTGAGAGGTCAGATCTGGACTGGAACACGTTTAGGGTTGTCAGAACGCTGTAAGCAGGAAAGGMAGACATTGCAGCCATCAAGGGTTTGATTCCAGCAGAGAGTCTCGAAAATGGGGATGTTTAATAGACCGTGGAGAAGTTAAAAGGAAGGATTAGACAACTGGTGGGGTGAAGTACACTTAAGTAATCATAAATACATAGGGTGGTGCTGTAATTAAAAATGCTCCTGGACTTAGTTGGCCTCGGAGCATGCCTACTACAGGCAGAGCTTCAGTTCCAAGGGGCTTCTGTAATTGTCCAAATCCTATGAAAGCTTTAAAACTTATACTAAATGTTAAACTTCAAAAAAAACAGGGTGGGAGAAAATGCACTAATGTTTTTAGATTCTTGAATAAACAATTTAACCTCACTGTATCCTGAAGTGAAAGAATTCGTGATTTGCTGTTTGCAAAGCAAATGTTTGCACAAAAAAAATTCAATTCTCATTTTAGCATGTTAAAAGAAAACTATTCTCTGTGAGTATTTTTGTTAAACATGTCACCCAGAGCCTTGATAAATGTTTATTAGATGCACTTTGATACTAAATGTCTGTATAAAGCATAAACAACTTTTTTTTTAATTAAAAGGGCATTTTTATTGAAAAAATGTTTCTTTACTATTTTTGCTATCTTTAGCAAACACACAAGAGTTGTGCAACTCCATTAAATGCTTAGAATAATATTCCCTATGCATACTTTTCTTGTTAAATTCAAAGAGTATTTTCTTACACACCAGGCCAGAATCACATGATGGAATTTAAACTGATTGCTTTAGGCTTTCATTCTCTTTGATTACTTATTTGGGTCAGACATTTAGAAAGAAGATAAATATCATATAAAAATATTGACCTTCTCCTTGAAAACACATTTTTKAACAACTTTGAGAGCTGCTGCTCTGTGCTTTGTTATGTGCTTCTTAGTAAGTTCAATTTCAGATTTATTATATTTTTTGAGCAACAGGAAGTTGATAAATGCCCTTCTCATAGCATTGATGGAAATGTATGAGCCTGAGGTCTGTAACTACTGGCAAGAAAGATGAGGTAGGAAAGAGCAGCCTGCTAATAAAAGGATTATTCAGAATATGATACTAATGCGACCCAAAATAGCACTTCTGTTTCTGTCATATTTCTTGAAGTTGGCGTATGAAAATTCAGCTGTGACCCTGGCTTCTTAAAAACCCTTTTTGCATGAAAAGTGACCTTTCTTCCTTAAATTTCCTGGCCATTCTTGGTCCTTATGCCAATTTCAGCCATGTGGAAWGGAAGAAACTAGCTTATCCTGCCACTTTAGCTAAGGTTTTCAGGAAACCAAAGCAAGGGCAGGGTCTGGCATTTATGTGAAAACTGATAGAGCTACACTGGAACCTGTTTAGCAACAATTAAACTGATGAAGATTAGCTAAATTCTACTACTAAAAATCTTTTATATACTTTTTAAAAATAACTTTTTATACCATATGCAAAAGTAAAAATACAGAGATTGCCTAATGGAATATCAGTGAAATTCCGCATAGAAGCAGCAGGGTCTGAGGAGCATTTCAGAGAGAGGTGGTGGAGTTGCCCTCCCAGAGTCTTTTCAAGCAGCATCTTCAGATGTTCTGGACAAACAGCTGTTAGGCTATGGGTCTAGAGAGAAAGTTTTGATAAYTCTTGACAACTCTTTTGTCAGATGTTGATACTGACATTTTGGTTTTTTAGCATGAAACTCTCAGATGATTTGTGAAAATCCAGATTCCTGCCTTTCTTTGTGTATAAAGACCAGTATTTCTTGCCAGTATAATRAGCAGAAAGTGTTTATTCCTTTATTCTGTCCCTGAAGGGGATGTATTGTCTTAGTACTGTACATTTTGAGAGTGGGCAAAGCATGAAAACAAAATCATGAGGAGCCGTATTTCTGCCTTGTTCTTAGTAAGATAATAGGGAGTCTCACAGGGGATAAACGTAAGCTGCTTTGTTACTTATTTTCTTAACATTATTTTTTGTGTTTTGCCCTTTCTGAAAGGTGCAGGCAGGCAAACAGAAAACTGCCTTTCCTCTTCAGTTATTTTGCATGAAAGGAACAGCACATTCCCCTTGTGCCTTTCCAGTACTAAACAATACTTCTGAGTTTGTACAGCACAGCAAGGACTTGCTCCAAGATGATAATTTCAGGCAACTCATTCAGAGTACTGATATTTTGTGCAAAAGCAGATCCATTCTCTGCCAGTGATGCTCTGTTCCCTGCTAGGAGGCAGCTGCAGGGTGGCTSTGTGCCCAGTGGTCGTGGAGGGGGTGAGTCCTGTGCAGGAGCAGGCTGGTTGGAACCTGGGGCAGACACACACTGGTTTGGGCAGCAGGGAAGGCTGAAGCTGCCATCCTCTCCAGCAGGGCTGAGCCCTTTCCTCACAAGAAACAAAGCTCCTGTTTCACCCCAGGCACTGCTGGAGCGTGGGTGACCAAGACGGGTCCCACTGCAGTGCCTCGCTGGCTGAGGAAACTCTGTGCATCATGAGGCCTCAAGGCAAGTGTTCAAGCAAGAGTTAAAATGGCTGGACAGCTTGCCCACTAGAAAACAGGGTTTTTTTTTTCCATAGTCACTTCCCAGTCTTGGATATACAGTCTCTAGTTACTGGAGGGATTCAGAGCTGGCACGGGCAGCCTCTTAAGCATTAGGCTGCCCCTGTGTGCTTGGCACCAAATTCAGACAATTTTGAGAACATTTCAGACCTTTTGGAGTGTGGTTTTTTTTTTTTTTGTTTTGATTTTTTTTGCTTTTGTTTTGTTTTGGATTTTTTTTCTATTTTTTTATCCCTTTCCATAAGAAAGCAGTTCTATTTTTAGGACTTGGCCTAAATTCTTGAACCCAGTGGTTTTACTGTTGTTGTTTTTCCTCTCTTCAATCAAACTGAAGTGGTTCTGGCTGATCTGAGTAGCAAATCTGCTGTGTCTCTTAAAGTTACACTCGAGGAGATTTTTTGATTGCAYGGGTGTGTATGTTTGCATGGAAAGTTTCTCTCAATTTCCTGGAATAAAAAGAGTCTTAACTTCTTCCAAATCTATACTCCATGCTTTTAAATGTCTCTGTTAAGACTGGTTTTGTGGAACATTGTGAAGGACGCTGGCGTAAAACATGATATGCTACTAAATTGAATTTTATATTTGAAATTTTTCTCCCCAGTCTCTTCTGTTCTCTCTTGCTGCAGCTGTTTCAATGCATAATGTTTGTCTTCAACCTGCAGAGATACCAGAATATCCTATTTTTATCACCTGGGGAAAATCCGACATCATAACAAACTGATGACCAGAGCAGTGACTGAAGCAGTGATAAGTATCCTTATCACCTCTCTCTTAGTCTACAGCACATACATAGACCTTGCTCACCCAGGTTAGCTTTTGGATGAGAGGGAATATTGCTTCCTCTGCATGGTGCTATGCTTCAACTAATCAGATTTTCCATCTGTGCTGGTTGCAGGGCAGGGCTCAGGGGATTAAGGGAGATATGAAAAGCTACCCCTTTTCTTCCTCTGTGCAGTGTTTAAGTTGCCAGTTGCACTCACTTTGTCTGAGAGCATCTGTCCTTCTGTTGCACAGGATGTCTGAGCAGGCAGGAGGGCACATGCCTGTTACTGGCTGGTTTGGGAGCTTTCCAAAGGAATGGGATTTCTCCAAGTTTTGGAGGACCAGAGGGAGTAGCAGCCACTTCTCATGGAACCACAGATGTCAACTAGGCCACTGTTCACTGTCCTGAGGTAATTTTTCCAAAACATGGCTGGACACCTCTGCTTTGTGTTATGATTCAGGCAGTTTTCCTACAGACTGAGACTTTGACTTGAAGAGAGGATGGCAGCTTCCAATAACTCTGAGTACAACACATGGTGCCTTGAGGGTAGAGTTAAAAATCTGTGCCTGTCTTCAAAGTTTCCCCATTTGCTGCTGAGGAACTCTTCGCTCAGAATCTCAGCAGTGCATGGAGTGGATTCCCTGTAGCCATCTCCAGAATCACCAGGCTGGGTGCTGTTTTTCCAAACATATTCTTGCATCCCACCTTTGGATCACTTTCTGGATGTAGACTTTTGCTTTTACTAATGAGTATAGACTTCGGACTTTCCTTGCAAAACTTGAAAGCATTCAAAAGATCCCAGACTTTTTTTAAAAAGATTTGAGGGCTGTCATCAAAACCATAATAAATTGCCAAACCATTTTCAAAAGTTTCCAAATGTAAGTGTAGCTCCAGGTCTTAAATCCAGTGGGGAAAAAAAGGCATTTATATGAAGTTTAGCATTTCCTGGGTCTGAAATGCACTTAGACTTTCTGCCTCTGTCCCTGGCTTCTAGATATGTGAAGCTCAAAACTAGCCATACTAACTCTTGATTTCCATTTTATTTTTCTTAGGCAGTTATGTCATTTTTTCCTTATATCATATTAAAATTAATGAACATTCAAGCACAATTTATTCAGTTGTACTTACTTTTTCAGGGTTTTTATTCAGGTTTTTTTTTTGCACTCTAATAATGCAATGTTCACCTTGTAAAGAGACTTAGATCAATATATGCTAAAAAGTACATTTTTCAAAGGAGCAGAGCCATTTGCTTCAGTTTCCTAGGCAAATTCTCACACAAGTAATTACATTCTGCCTACTGCATTCCTCTGCCACTTCAATTGGATATGGTGTTCCTCCTTAGTTTGTTCCCTACACTTTTGCATAGCATTATCGACAACTGTTAAATATTTGCTGTCCACCAGCCTAGCAGTGACTTTGTATATAAAGGCAGTGATTGAAGTAAGACACCAGATAAATAAAATTAGGAGCATATCCTCGTGGAATTTACCATCCAAAATACTTGTTAATTCAAATCTTCCAGATGAAAGTGTGTTTAACCATGACTAGGAAGTACAATAACTTATGACAATAATCAGCAACATAATTAGCTGTGGCTGCTTTGAAACAAGGAATATTTTAGGGTGACTTTGGTACAGCAGTATAGAAGGGTCCCTGTTGGYCATGTGTACTAGTACCTTCAAACTGTGACCACTGTTTTACAACAGAAGTTACATTGGTGGGTGAATTTTAGCATGTTTGCTGTAAGCAGAGGAAGAGAATGATCAGCACTATCCAACCCACAGGCAAAATATGGAGAAGGAGAGGTGAGCGCTCCTTTCTTGGTATGCTCACAGTAGGTATGAGTCCAGGTATGAATTGAAACAGCCTGAGACATGTTCACTAGATAATTCCAGGGAACTTCCCACTACTCCTTCATAATCAGAGCATTTCAGAGCTCCCTGACAGAAGTAAGTCTTTTTTCCCCTCACATTTCAGCACATTTAGTCAGTAATGGCAGAATTGGGACCTGTGAGGCTAGTATTAGAATACTAATTTTAGCTTTTCTTTGATCCCCCCATGTTACAGAAAAAATATCCCTTAATTTGCATGGTCCTTTTCCTTGCAACTCTTGGCCTTTAACACATTCAGTGTAGTGAACCAAAACCACTGCTACTTGCTTCCCCTAAAATTATACCAGTTTATTTGATTTCACCCTGGGCATATTCTGTATGCCACTGAGAGGGATACCAGACCCAGTGATCACATAGATCTTCTTGGGTCGAGGCTGGGGCTGTGCTGCACTCCAGGCCCATCCTGCTGGCTGGCTGCACAGAGGTTGTGTCAGGGTGGACTGGGGAAAGCCACCCTCCATAACCTGAAGTGACAAAACTTGGTGATCAAGCCACACCAAAGCCTTTGAGAAGGAGGAGAGTTTTTGTAGGAAGAGAAGGAAAGAAAGGCAAGGCAAGGCAAGAATAATTTCTTCTGGGACCTCTCATTATGGAGGAACTGCTGAATATGTCAAGAATTTACAGTTCAGATGCAGGAAATTCAGCTGAACAAATCTAAATGTGACCTTATATGGCTACTGGAAAATTAAAATAATGAAGTATCTGACCTTATTCTCTGTGTTTCCTATAGAGGAATTTTCTTTGATAGCTCTGAAATGCAGTGGTGTGTTGTCATTTGGTTGAGCAGTAATAGCACAAGTGGGAAACAGTGGAAAAGCTCGCATTGAGGTGAGAACTGTAGCTTTTGATCCTATTTTTATTTCCCTATCAGTCTTCAGGTTTGTTCAGTTATCTGGCTTGTTTTGATTGATATGTGATGCCATAATGCTCCCAGATTTATGTTTCATTGATGTAAGTGGTTATTGTTATTCCATGCCAGGAAAGAAACAGCGGCAGCCAGTGGCCTGCACTTCCATAACAGAGTCAGCCAAGGGAGGGAGGTGAGGGTTCCTCTGGGGTACAGGAAGGAAGGGACTCTAAGTCTGAACCATCCATACTTTGAAAGGAAACAGAATTCTAATTTAATTGCCTCTAAATCCTGAAGTCTGCTTGTTACCAGCCAACAGATGGTGGATGCTTACAGATACTCCAGCCCTCCTGTTCGTTTTCCTTCCTTTTTTTCATTTTTCCTGAAGGAGATGCCAGAACTTATGTTACCTCAATACAGTAAGAACTTCAGAAATAAACTCAAGCAACAGTTTTTGAACACAGAACTGTAAGACAGCATATTTTTGTGAAGTGCATATTGAGTTCAGAATTGTTTATGACTTAGTTTATTTAATCTCTTCAATTTGCATATATATTCTGCTACTTTGAAGAGARCAGAGCAAATATCCTGCCTCTTGGAACATTTTGGCGTACTTAGATGATAAGGAAAAACAAGGAAAAAATATAATGAAGAAATATTTTTTGGTTTTTTGAAATGCACCACAACTCTACACAGCAAACATTCTAAGTGTGTAAAGCTCAGAAGCTTGCTGAACTTCCTCTGCATGTTCCCAGTGTTTTAACATTCCTTTTAAGATGTTTGCCATAATGTATTTCACAGATGTATTGCTTTATAATTGCTTCATGTATCATATATCAAATGTCTTGAATTTTTCTTACTTCTGGATTATAGAAATGTCCCATAATTACCATTGTCTCTAGCTTGACAAATGCCTGGAAAGCAATACTATTTGTTTCATGACAGAAGGTTGTTTTGATCAAGAAACCAACAGATCTCATTTTTTGTTGTTGTTTTAGGATTTAGTGCTCCTGAAAGGAACGCTCACTCTTTTGGGCACCAAAGTGTGCGCATTTTTTTATACTTTTTAGTGCTTAGTTTTTCCTGGTGGACTTGCCCTGTTCTTTGTTTCATGTATTTTTGCATACATAGAGACAGAGACTGGTAATCTTGCATAAAATTTGAAATCTAGCAGAAGTGAGTTCTGTACTCTGCAAGTTTTTTTTTTTTTATTTCCTTTCTAGAGGAAACCTCTAACAGTGAGGTATTTAAACCTTTGCCACAGCCCTAAGCCTGTGCATCCCATAGGCACTGCCCATTGCAACAAACGAGAAGATTCCTCATTCTCCTGATGTTGCACTAGGAGTGGAAATGTTATCAAAGGTGTGTTTAGAACAGAAGAACACAGTATAAGTCTGTAAAGACCCCACTCCTAGAAGGCAAAAATGATGGTGTGGTCAGCATTGTGACTATCAGAAAGAAGCACAAAGCTGCTTCCCCAATGACACGAGCATGAGCCCAAAGTGATAGCACTAGCTGGTCAGCAGGCATGAAGCTTGTGCCACAGCAGCTATGGGTGAGGATACTGAGTTGTTGGGTGCTGGGAGCACCCATGGCTCAGTTGCAGCCGTCACACCTCATGAGGGGAAATAGGAAAGTTGGAGAGCAAGAGGAGATGCTGAGGAGGACCTCCAGGGATGTCTGGTTAACCTCACCTCTTTACATTCTTCACCTTCTGACAGTGCTACAACATGAGGGCAAAGGGAAATAAAAAATGTTGCTGCTTTACTAGCAAAGATTGAGAATCACTGGATTGGAGCTCAAGAAGGAAAGAAAGAAGTATCTTAAAAAGTAGCATCTGTAAATATTTTTCCTGTCAGTATAACATTTCTTCTTTTGAGAGAGAAAAGTCAAACCCACAGGTTTCAGGAGTAAGAGAAAAGGCCACTCAGGTTTCCAGGTCAGGCTTGGGTCTCCTGTTCTGCATGTTCTCTCTGCTTGGTGTCCAGCTCCCCTGTTGGGAGCCAGGAAGGGCAGAGCATGGCCAACAGGCCAGGTTCTTCTGATCACAGCTGTCCCTCTGWGTGTTTGCCTGGTGTGTGGCCCTTGCTAATGCCGGGCGAAATGTTCTGCTTGTTTTTATAGAATTGTCAAATAGTTTGGGTTGGAAGGGACCTTTAAAGGTCGTCTAGTTCCAACACCCCTGACATAAGCAGAGACAGTTTCATCTAGATTATGTTGCTCAGAGCCCCATCCAGCCTGACCTTGAATGTTTGCAGGGATGGGGCAACCACCACCTCACTGGGAAATCTGTGGGTTCCAGTGTTTTACCACCCTCATCATAAGAGCATTTCTTCCTTATATCTACTCTGAATGCACCCTCTTTTAATTTGAAATCATTACCCATTGTCCTATCACCACAGGCCTACCAAAAATCTGTCCCCATGTTTCTTGTGTACACCCTTTAGGTACTGGAAAGCTGCAACAGTGTCTCCCCAGAGTCTTCTCTTCCCTAGGCTGAACAGCCCCAACTGTCTTCATAGGAGAGGTACTCCTTATGGTCTCCTTCTGAGCTTGGCCTTATGTATGTCCTGTGCTGAAGACTTCAGAGCTGGATGCAGTACTGCAGGTGGAGTCTCACCAGAATGGAGCAGAGGGCCAGAGTCACCTCTCTTGACCTGCTGGCCATGCTGACATTATAAATTTTTTTAGCAATGAGCATTTCCCCTTTGTGCAAATAGGGGCCACACGGATAGTTTGGTCATTCTTCTGGTTTTAGTAGGGTTCTTCAGGGGTTTGGACCACACATATGCTTTACCACAAGATATATAAGGGCTGCTGTTCCACTGTCATCTCCTGGGTGYGTGTGAATGTTTCAGCCATTTGTCTGTCTGTGTGCACACCTGGCTAACTGGGTGCAGCTATACGGCCATCAGCCAAAGGGCTGCAACACTGCCCTTGCATCTGGCTCAGCTTTCAAGAGCTTATTTGACTGCTGGGTGTCATGGCATGGTGGATTCAAGGCCAACCCACTCAGGGAGGGTTACATGGGTAGTGCCAAGCACCATTACCATTACATGGATTTTCTCAAGGCAAGAGAGGTCTTCTCCTGGCCCAACAAACCTCCTATAGGATTTTACCCCAATCTAATTGTACAAAGTTGCTCTTGTATGGCAGTTCAAGACCATAGTCCCCTTGCTGTAGTCTGAGTTTTTCAGTCCACATGAGCCATGAGTTTCTTTCTGTCTCCCCTTTGACAGACATGTAGACACATATCTTTTAGTGGATCCCTTTTCCCAAGAGATTGTTCTCTTAAATACGCCACATTACAATCTAAAAATCCAGACAGGCCAAGATTTTCTCTAGAAGTACTGACTGTCAGATCTAAGAAAGTGAATTGACTTGATAATGGAATTAAAATCTTCTTGGTTTTTTTAAAAAATCAGTTTACAAAATGGAGACCGTTGAGCGGGGAGGGAGGGGAGAATTAAGTTTAGAACTTAATTCCTCCACACTCAACAGGCTCATTTACAGGAAGAATACAACAAATCTCTTGTTTTTGCAGCACRAGGCCTTTATACAGGTAAACATGTTGAGAATGCTGCCTGTAGTGTTTGCCCAGCTAGACCATAAAGAATTCCTGGTAGCAGAGGGGATCTAGTGCCATTGCCCAGCCCCGGCAACCTCTACTTTCCTCCTGCCTCCCTATTGCCAGGGAGGGAAACTGCCAGAGTCGCCTAATTCCTCTGAAACTGTCCAGCAGGTTTATTCTGAGTACAGACAGAGTGGTCTTCCATTTTGCAATTACAGAAACAAGAATATCCTGTCGAGCTTTCTCACTTTCCTCCCTTCCCTACTGCCACCGCTTGGTATGACTGTAGGGAATATAAATGGAACAGGAAATTTGACCGCATCCAGGATCAATGTCATTAAAGACACATCTTGTTTTAAAATCTAATTTTATATAACTGCTGTGTTATATAATATGCTTTTGTTTGTCGTCTTGATTTTTATCGAGGTAGTGTACATTCCCCTGGACCTTTTCATGAAGGAATGTTTATACCTGTGGGCAGGCACTAATGGCAGTGAAAGGCTTGCATTCATGGGAACAGCATTTAGCAATTCATGGTTGCCAAGGTAAGCAACAAAGGCATGCCCTCTGCCACTCCACTGCCTCTAAAAGAAACAGTCTCTAAGGTAACAGGCTAGCACCCCTTGAGGCCAAAAATCTTTAGCTTTTTAGACAGAAAAACGCACTAAATAATACCAAGAAAAGCATTTTTTTTTGTCAAGAATTTTTTTTCTTCACAACAGAGAAGGGGCTCAAAGTGTTCTATTTTTGGTTCTGCACAGGAATTTAATTCAGCAGCTGCCCAGTCTTTGTGCACTCAACACCCCTTTGACAGTTTGGTTTCGGGGGCATGTAGGACTAATGAGCCAAGGCATGACTGCAGTTGGAGACTGGTGCCTCCCAGGCCTGTGACTGTTGTTCAAGTGAATAGGCAATTTCTCTGATTAGCTTGGAATTTGCAGCATTATCCAGATGGTTATTTGGCATGAGCCCTTTTTCCAGGATCACAGTCAATTTGGGAGATTGAGTCACCTGAAGAAAAGGTCTGCAGAGACAGCAGTTGCTAGATGCTGCCTGTGATAGGATGGGAGAATGGGCTTCTCCTCGACTTCATCTTGCTCTGCAGCTGCTTGCCAACCTCTTTTATCTTACTGTAGCAAAAAGGAATAAGTAGGTGAGTCATCACATTTTCCTAGTGAGAGACATTAATTGGGAGAAGAAATAATTAATTGGGAGAAGAGTAAAGGTCTTCTTTTTAAAACTGAAATCTAACAAAAAGTGAAATGTCAGATCACCTTTCTGCTTATGTTGGTGTGTCAGAGACTCACTGCATGCTGAAGACAACTTGTTTTTGCAGGATATTCGTATGACTCTAACATGGGTACAGTTTAATCTGTCTAATCCAGATGTGGAAGAGAGGAAGTCCAAAACATTTGTAAAAAAAGACCAACCTAACATTTTAGGAAGTGAGGCAAGCTTTAGGCACTACTGACTGCATGTGGGGAAAAGAAAATAAGCATTTTCTGGAATATTTTTCTTTCTAAATGACTCAGGTTATCAAAATTGCTTCACAATTGTAAAGCAGCAATTCATGGACTGTAACAGGGTAATACAGGACCTGATGGATGTAATATGTCTTTTTATACCTGATGCAGTTCCTGCAGTTCCTAGAGTAGTAACAAAGGTCTTAGAGCTGCTCGTGAAAGGAGATATGTGTCCTAGAACCCTTTTGCAGCTTGTTCAACAGACTTGATGCTGATATTAATACGTTTTTACTCTGAAGAGAGGCAGGTTGATAATCAGACCTAGCTGTATCTTCAGGTGTTCAACACATCCCTCACATTTCAGCCAGTCTCTGTGAATAAGCTTCAAGTTGTTGAGATAACTTACAGCAGTGCAAGGGAAAGATTATTTGCCTACTTTCTACTCAGTCTGACAGAAAGGTTGCTGCCCTCACTGCATTCAAAGAAAGGACACACAACGCTGACAATTCACTTTGTTTACTTTCATTTCATGTTCTATAAAGTAATTATGGTATAACTGTAGACTTTCCTATTATTTAAAGCAAAATAGTACAGAGAAGAATAAACAAGGAAGTAAATTGTAATCATCCATCATCCACCCCAGAAACGCCAACAATGTGACAGTTTGTTATTATGCAAAAATTGCAAAGTTGAGGCCATGCCAGTAAGTATCCAGACACTCTTTTAAGTTCATCACCTTGTCATGTTCACATTTTGATGCAGCCCACGTTCACATGCTGTCATGCAACAGAGGTCCTGTTCCATTTGAGGCATAGATTGACTGGTGCTCACTAAAGAAGAAACAATTTGATATTTGTTTATTGCATGTCTTTATTCACATCTCAGATGCAAAAAAGGAATTAAATGTCATCTAAGGTAGGATGGAGACATGTTGCTGTCTGAGCAATCTGTGCCTGTCTTCTGAGGAAGCAATATTTTAAGCAATAGCTTAGCACATGCCCACAGCACTGAGCCGGGCAGTCATAGCTACTTCCAGCTAGAGCATGACCAAGTTGTGAAATTAGTCAGGTCACGAAAACAAAGTACTGAATCTCTATTTTTTTACACATTCCCAGGAATATGCCCTATAGATTTGGCTGAAACATTTCAGAAACCTTCATCTTGAGGAAGATATGCCATATGCAAAACTTCAATTTGACACAATTTTAACTAACAGAATATAAGTTCTTGAAAGCTGGTATTTGAAACAACAGTAGTAATAGGGATCTGTATTAGACTTATCATGAACTAGCAAATAATAAGAGAGATTAATTTACGAAACTCAGTTTTTCAAAGTTATGGCTTCAGTTTATTTCCTTGAAGTTAGTGTTGATATTTTTGTTGACTTCACAAAGTAAGTTAAGATAGGAACTACATTCTGTGTTTATAATTATAAAGTATTATTTTATATCTAAGCTATCATTATTAGCTGAACAATCTAAACCCTTTTCCATCCCACTCCTCCCTGCCCAAAGAACCATTATGTTACTATGAAAAGACAGAATCTTGGGAAAAATAAAGTAAAAATTGATTGCTCATACTTTGACAATGTGGTTTATAAAGATTGTTTTCCAACAGCTATAAAATACTTGCATTTCCCTGGGAGAAAGATGAAAATATGTAACCACCCTTTGCTTAACAGCTCTTAAATGTAGCTGGAAAATAGATTTGTTTCATATGACCTAATTACCATCACATTTGTCTCATATTTTTGATTTGTGCTTTTGCAGATCACAAGGCACAGTGTACACATGCATTTATATAGCATTCCTTTTCCAAAGGAATAACATGACATAATCTGACATCTTAAAGGCTGATCCAAAATTCAGCAAGGTCATGAGGAAGACTCCTAGCTAAGCATCATTCTATCCCCCTTATGCTCTGAGCAGATCTTTTTCCCCTAATTTACTCCTTAGATTTCAGTAGCTGCTCCCAGAGTAGGTACAGGGACCTAGTTAATGAGATTCTTTTTCATATTCAGGTTTTATTCCACCATTTATGGATGAATTATGAGATTCCAAATAATCCGTGTTTTGTACAGCAGGTGGCTACTGGAGCTTTTAGAATACTCTTTCTGTAATATTTAAATTGAACTAGTGCCCAAATATTTTTGTCCCAAAGGTGGGAACTTCAGTTTACTTTCAGTTTAGTTTCACATGCAGGAGAGCCTAGCCCCTTATTCAGACCTTATCTAAATAAGTCAAATGTCTTGGTACTTCAAGATTGGAGAGGAAGTGATTTGAATATAAGAAATCTAGGACAGGTTTCCAGTATTTCTGGTCCCAGTTGCCACTACCACAGTTTTAGCTTTTATTTTGTAATATTGACATTTATTTCCCTGTCTAATCCAGATGTGGAAGAGAGGAAGTCCAAAACATTTGTAAAAAAAGACCAACCTAACATTTTAGGAAGTGAGGCAAGCTTTAGGCACTACTGACTCCAAGAATAAACAAAGACCTTTAATTTTGCTTCAACTGCTTTTCACTTCTTCACCTCTGCATTGGTGAGGAAATCTCAAGATATTAAAAGGCAGACCTCTTAGGTGAACGAAGAAAAATACAATGATGCCTAACGGAATATATATTAGTGAATGGAAAATAATGGTCAACTGTGTTATCAAGGATAACAAATTGTATAGTAGTARATAATCCTGGGGAATGAGAGGAGCCCTTCTCTCAGATCAATGTATTTATGGATAGACTGAGTTCTCTCTACTGAAGTGTTTCTCTGAAAATGCTTATAAAGGCCATGCTTTTTTTCACCTTCTGTCTTAAAAGTGTTTAATGCATTTACAGATAAAATTCTCATTAAATATTGTTTTTCTTTCAATCCCATGGGCTATGAGTATGGTTGATAAGTAGAAGCTAGTATCTTATTCCTCTGCACTACTGCTTACTCAACAACAACTAACTTACCTCATTGTTCTGAATGATTGTCACCTTGTGGTGCTTTCCTGCTATTTGGGCTTCTAAAGATCTCCTCACTTCTCTACATTAATGTCTTACTGCAACTAGGATTGGATTAGAGGTGATGATACATGACCCAGGAAGGACTCCACCTTATTTTCAAACCAAGAAACAACTCAATGACCTGACAGCTAAAACCAGCTTTTGCTTTTAAACTGAGGAAAAGTGATGGGAAGTCACTGAGAGACAGTAAATGTGAGTTACTTTTAAATTCCAACCTAGCTTTAAATGGTGCTTTGACAACACACAGAAAACTATTTATTTTGAGACTTACAGGACTTCTGCAGAGTTGGTGCAAATACAATGGAAATTGTAATGTTTACATAATCTATAAATAAAACAGTAAAGAAACTCAAGTCCCACCAAGATCACAAGTCAAAAAGGAGTAGGAACAAACAAGATAATTAAAACATGGATTGGTTGATTTTTTTTTCCTTAATAAACAATGAAGTCCTTGATATACTCATATTTGCAGATATGTATAAACATGCAAAACACAGAGAAAATGAAAATGTTTATCGAGTTCCATTTCCCAAAATACTACAAACAGGAAGCAGTCAAAGGTTTCACAGAAAGGAATTGGTTTCTTGGGTTCACAACTAGAGTTTCTTAAGAGACTGGGTTAGGTCCTAGAAAGGCACAAAACCACTCAGATAACATTTTCTAGAGATAAAATAATTCATAAAATACAGCCTTTCAGACAGAAACACAGTGTAACACTACATGTAAGAAATTGTCCATGTGAATATCTATGTATTCTTGCTCACTCACCCAAAACATAAAATCTTCACTAAAAAATGTGACCACATTGTCATAGATAGTAGAAAGGTGACTCTTGATAAATTGAAGTTGAAAAATATCAACCTCAAGTGCTTGAGGATGCAAAGGGAATTACATTTTTGATTCTTAACTTTCCTCAAGATTATTTTTTGACAGTTCACCCAACACTAATGGAGATGTCTCTAAGTTCTTTGGATTCAATGCAAAAAACTCTTTTCCCTGGAATCTACTTCTTATAAAATGTAAATATTTTTCATTTCTAATCTTCAAAGTAAATTACAACCAATGAAGGGGTAATGCAAAAAGTTTCATTAGGCTCGTCTCCATAGTCACAGGATTAACAAAAGTCTATTTTCCCTGTAGACATCCTAATGTATTTATGGTAAAAGTATTTTTTTTTTCAATACAGTGGTGAGGGAGTCACCAAACATACAGATAAAGGAAGATTTGAAAAGTGAAGATAATTTTAGTAGAATCAATAAGATTTGCTGTGGGATTTGAGAAAACTGAAGTGAATAACATGGAATGCTTAAATTGCTTGCACTTCCCACAATGTTGTCAGGAAATAATAAAATGCATTAAAAAATTCCACATGATTTTAATTAAATACCAGTAGAACTCAGGCATTCCATTTCTGCCTAACTCAAAAAAGGAAATATAAACAGTGTCTTTTTTTATACAGTATATATAAGGCTGAAGAAGACTTCCAGTCCCTGAGAGCTATGCAGAATGAGAACATTCTTCTTTTTTTCCTGCTGGTATTATATGTTCAACTTGAAGGAAGGTCTACTGGAAAGGCTTTGGAAAGGTGTATTTTGTTTTTCAGTGGACCACTACTGCTCAGGGGGTTAGATAAGAGATGTAGATTCTGGAAGTGGCAGGCTGTGTGCCAGGAATCACAGATTAGACAGCATGTGTTTATGCATTGCTACATTTGCAGACTTTCATAAAAATGGGTATAAAGGCACCATTTCTAAGGCTAGTACCAACAGAATTGAGAAGATGGTGCGCCTTAGCTTGAAGTATTTGGCCTAGGAGGTTTGCAGTGTTTGCCAGTTTTTTTACATCCTTATCAGKAAGTTTTCTAGTATCAGCATGGAAAACTCATGACCAATAACTAAAAATTTTGATTCTCTAGGCTTTATGAGCAAATGCCTACTCCTGAGTATGTGCTTAGGCTTTACACCTGAGCTGCTGATAAGTGATTTCCAAAAGCCCTATGTGACTGCCTTTTCCCACTTTCAGTGCAGTCAGGGAAAATTTAACTTCAAGTTTTAATACATCCTTCACAAGGCTGATTTAAGGAATCTCCAGGAACCTAGTTTTGGGTACTGTTTCTCTAAATAATTTTCTTCACAACCCACCAGTAACTTCCTGATGAAGTGTGTACTTTCACACAGATCAAGAAAATGTGGAAATCAATGGGACAGTTGGTACCAACTTTGCTGAGAATTGTCAGGCACTTGGAGTTTTGAAAGTATCAGACCAAGAGTGGCAGAGGTAGCTGAAGACCTGTCAGAACATTGTTCCTGGAATTTCAACTCCCTCTCACGAGAGCAGGTACCTAGACTTGCTTGCAGAGTAATGACCAAGATTGGAATAACCTACTGGGATCAAACGAAAACTAAAGGCAGGAGCTCATTGTCACACCAAATTCTGATCAGCTCTTTTTTCAAGTCTATGGAAAAAATGAAAAAGTTTTCATTTTTGTGTTGGTGAGGAGAATATTCTGAACCAGTCAACCTTTTGGAAACTTTCAGAAATCATGCAGAGCCCTTCAGCAGACAGGGATGTGCTCAGTTGTCATTTGCAGGACCACCTATAGCTAATTAGGAAGAGGAGTGGAGAAGCTAGCTGTTAGTTAGAAATGCCAGAGGCTATGGATAGGTCTACACTGTAGTTCAGGTGCTAAGCCTGTTTTCATACTCTGACCTCTGTTCATTTTCTCCCATGGAAACCAGAGGTTTGAACTGCCCTTTTGAAGAAATCAAGTTTTCCCTAAGATGAAATCCACTCATTATTTTGGGGATAATTTATTTTCAGAAAACACTAGTTCAGCTTGTTCAGCTCTATGCAGTTTTCTATGTAATTCTAGCAAAGTCATTCTCTTGACTACCCTCTCACTAACTCATAACATGCTCCATGATGCGCATTACTTACATATCATGCTATAAAGACACCACTGGAGCAGGCTGAAATGTTCTGAAAGGTCTCAACATAAAATAATTATGTTTTAGGACATGGGGGAGTCCTGTGGACTCCAGAGGAGAGTAGGTGAGCATAGCCCTGAGCAGTATGGATGTGAGTCACTCTGTGCCACCTGGTGTAGGATTGCTCCCTGAGGGGAAGTCTGTAGTAATGTAGCTGTAGCTATTGCTACAGAGATAAAATTGAGAGTTCCTAAATTAGGGAAGAAACAGAGGAATTTTAAAGGATCTTCAAAAGAATTAGTAAGATCTTAAGAGAAAAAATATTTACAATCTATTCAGACAATAAAAGGGATGATGGATGAAAAGCATACCAGTTGCAAAGAAGCTCATTCTACTTCTGCCAATTCTTCATTGTAATATGCCTCAACCAGGCCCCAAATAGAGATTTGCTTTACCATAATTCCTGCATTCACTTACCATTGAAATATATTTATTGCTGGTGGTTAGCAGCCAGCCTTTGAAATGGTGCACTAAGTGCCTCATTTTTATATTATTTAGTCAGAAAAAGTCATAATTTAACTTTGTTTTGCAAGTATTCTGACAGACCAAGGAAGGCTTTCTGTATTTTGCTGGGTTGGGTGAGTCCCTTGTAGAATATTTGGCATCTGAGCACTTGAGTGTTAAATGCAGCATCTTTTCTCCTTGAGCAGGGTGATGTACACTGAAGGCTCAGCCCTCCTTCCTTCCCATATCCCAGATCCTTGGAGAGAGAAAAGGCAGAACAGTTTCTTGAGCCAGCATGAGGCTTTGCTTCAGAGACACTGTAGGAAGGACTGTGCCATTCTGGCAGAAATGAGGAACAATTATTCTTTTTGTTGTTGAACCTTCTTTTCAGGAAAATACATAGACCAGGGAGATGAAAGATCTTGAACTTTATGTGTGACCAGCACATATGCCACCATCTGGGATATGCCACCAACTATAGGAAGCAACCTATGTGAAAATGAAGAATGTGCTGCAAGTGTGATGGTCTTTTTCAAGAATTTATGCCTTCCCAGAGAAATTTGACAATCCTACTTCAGCACCAGCTGCCTGGTGTGGCAGGCAGTCTGGCCAGGAATATTGGCAGAAATGTGAAATCTCTTCAGTCCCGTATGTGGTCATCTAGCAACCCGTGTGGAGGTGATATGGTATTTGCAGGTAATGGTGCTTGGCACCCTGTCTGCCCCAGCCACATAGTCTGGAAGGAAAGGGGATTGGTTTGGGCAGGTTTGGTGGGTGCGCTCACTATTTTATTGACTTCTTTCTTAGCAATAGAGGTATAAGGAACTCAAGGATCTGTTGCAGATACAGAAGAAATCGTGCATTTACACTAAACTTTAATTGGAGGCTATTAACATACAGCATTTGACCTGCACAGGAAGAGCAGTGGAAAAGGGAAGAATAGTTTTTTTGCATGCCTTCACTCCCAGGAGAGTACACAAGGGGAATCATGTCAGATTTCTTCTTGGTGCAATCTCTCTGCTTACTAGCTTGGAAATTTGGGGTTTTTTGGTTTGTTGTAATGGATAATATTGAAATGCTGAGACAGGGAAAAAAAAAAGCCTGAAACTGTTCCATAGGCTGTTATTAGTCTTATAAATTTAAATAGTAAAGTAAATAAAGTATTGTGTCTGGCAGTTCTCTTTAGCTGTGATAGACATTTATAGTTTCGAGTACAATGGATGTTGTTAGCCATCACTTTACCTCCACAAAACCCGTCCATTTACTAAAAGTCTGGTTGGAATAATGACCCCAAATTAATGATAATAAAAAACAGCTCTACCACCACTCCCCACTTTTGTTTTAATTGTAGAAATCTTATATGCAAAATTTCATTATAAGATCTTATGGCTCTTGTTCAGGAAGGCTTTTCTTCCTTTTTGAGCAACTAATTCCTTTGCAGAGTTCATGCATAAACACTTCTGTGTACTTCAAGATCTGCGAATGGGTCGTTTGGTTTTTTCACTACTACTACTATTAATATTACTAGTATTGTTATATTGTTTTATTTAATTTTATTTTTAGCTGCTCATGCTTCTACGTGTAAGTACTTCCAAAGTGAGTAAAGTTGCTGAGATGGGYATGTCATTCAGAGAAAGCAAGTAGACTTAAAATATTCAAATATTAAAATATTAAAATATTCATAACTTGCTTCAAGAATCATGGGACATTCTACACTGGCACAGCTTTCCTTGTGCCCTCTTCCTCACCTTTCTTCAACATCTACTGTGGCACATCCTGAAAGAGAAGTCTCCCACCACCACTCTCTTGATATTGATATAAAGGCAGCTTCACATCCACCCAGATTCTTCCCTTTCCTCGGTAACCATGAAAACACAACATCCATCTTTTCCTCTCTGTGACTGTGTCTTTGGACTTTGGGCCAGGTAAGAGTATGAGCTATAAATTGAAGTGAATTATACAGCTGGGTAAATAAAGTGGGACGAAAGGGAGAAAAAGGGAAATGTGTTTCCTATCACAGTTTAAAAAACAGACTTGGCACACAAGGGGAAAAAACAAAACAGGAAACAAGTTTCTACCTATAAATTAAACTTTTTCACCCTCAAACTTTTTAGATAGCCCAGGAGTAMTAAGTATGTGTGTTTCTTGGACCAGCAAAGCAAGCATTCCAACACTAAATGGCTTCCTGTTCAACACGTTCAAAGCCAGAGACTGTTTTTGGGGGTTGGTTAGAAATATGTGTGAAGCATGCACTTTTACTTCAGGCCAAATCAAATGTTTTTAATCTCCCTCCCATCCCCCTCCCCCCAAAAAAAAGAAAAAGAAAAAAAGTCCAAAAAGGAAAATGTGACCCAAGTTTTCTCTTTCACTAAGGAAGTTCAATGATTAGCCTTCAGTTAATGTGCAAATATTCTCATTTCCCTGTAAAGATACTTAAAAGGGAACTGGTGAATGTCATTCTACACTGGCATTTGATGCTGTTGAACTATAATGAGTAGGTGCATACAAGAGCTGAAGAACTTGGACCCATGCAAAGACAGGAAAACAGCAAATATTTTAGGGTGTGAAGTGTGTTACAGCATTTTCCCCCATTAGTGTCAAAGCTATAATTCACAAATTGTTGATCCATTTTCTTCTTCTACCACATCACCCTCAAATATTATTTGGTACTACGTTTTGTTTGCCCATACATGTTTAGGTTTTTGTTTCTTTTTTTTTTTTTTTTTAGGTTTACAAGATTTGATTACAAGGTCAAAAGTCAAAGTAAGACACATGGGAAAAAACCAGGGGGCACCATATGCCATGGATGTGCCAATGTGGGAGAGTTTTCTAGTTCCTCAGTGAAGCCACAGGGTATTTTTTGAAAAAACAAAAAAAAMCAAAAAAAAAACCACAAAAAACCAAGAAACCAGAAAAGACCACCTTTTCCTTTTTCCTTACAGCTGGCAGGCAATAGGTATGTCTAACTAACCTAGCCCTCAGTTTGTCCCTTTCTATAATTTCACTAATTACTGCTTCTAGCAACATATTTTCTGCCAACTCCAAGGAAACAGAAGCCATGTAAGTGGTAGCCAACTATTTTCTTTTAGTATTTTTCTCATTCCAGTGTTTTTGAGCAAACTCAGGTTCTAAACACTGTTCTGTTTCAATATTTGAAGAATGCTATGTACTGAGTACTCTCCAAGCTGGTATGTTGTTGTGAGGCATCAGTCTTGTCTGTTACTCTCATCCCACCTCGAATGAACTGAGCTGCATACTTCGTTTCGGTTCTTTCTGCCTGATTTTTATAAAAACCTAACCAACCAAGAAAACAACCAATCCCCCTTTCTTTCCCCCACTGCTAGGTCCTTATGAACATTTAAGTTTGGGTTTTCACTTGATGAAAATGTGTCCTAGGCAGAGTCTCAAGTCTCACCTAAATCAGTAAAATTCGACTTGTGCTAATTTGCACCAGAATAAGCCAGGGTTTTGTTTAGGCCCTGCCAAATCCAAATATAGTACTCTTTTCAGAGGTTCTACTGAAGACAGAACTAACAAAGTTAGTGGAAGTTAATGAATGCTAGATAGACTTCACTAACAACTCATCCCTGGACCTCTGTGTACTCCAATATCATACCATACTTGATATCCAGAGCTATTCCTGGGAGTGGGGAGGACAGAGGTAGAAATGACTAGTAAAGGATAAGTTTCCCTCCTTGAAAGTCCAGCTTCTCCAATAAGAGTTGTAGGAATTCCATTTCTGCTGATTCTGTGGCAGTGCTCAGTGAGGCTCTTCTGCTACCTCCCTGGAGCACTTAAATTCAATTTCAGTTCAACTCCATTGTCTTCTACCCTTCAGACTCCTTCCTTCCCACAGGCCCATTTTCCCAAAATAAAACCACTGTATTTGTTTGTTATTCTGAAACTTGCAACTTCCTTTCCCTGACCTTCACCATTCACACTTTGGAGTTTCTCTTCCTGTTTATTCTCATCTAATATCATATTTCTATACACCAGTAATTTTTCTGGTGTGTTAAATCAGTCATCGGCAAATATGAATTTGTAGGAGGAGAATGGGTTTAGGTGTGTCCTATGGATACTTCAGAGTCCAAACTTTCTGTCGTGTTGGTCAAACTTCAGGCTCACAGCAATAATCACTATCAGCAGATTATGATCCAAGACCATGCACTTTGGTATAATCAATATGTTTCTTTGTAACTCAGCCCATTCTTCTAAAATTGAAACACAACCTTTCATTTACAACAAGGGAAAATAAAGATCTGAGAAATGTTTTGAAGAAGCACATGAATTTTATGTCTGAGGTGTAAGAGTTACTCCTGGGCTGCCCACATATACACTTTTGAGGGAGGGTGAAAATAGAGCATGAAAAAAAAAGAAGGAAAAAAAAAATACAGAGCAGGAGAGAGAGAGAAGGAAGGAAAAGAAAGAGAGAAAAGAAAAAGAAAGAGAAAGAAAGAAAGAAAGAAAGAAAGAAAGAAAGAAAGAAAGAAAGAAAGAAAGAAAGAAAGAAAGAAAGAAAGAAA
>JACDOX010000412.1:260951-285579 GCA_014549065.1 Cardinalis cardinalis | reverse complement strand
GAAAGAAAGAAAGAAAGAAAGAAAGAAAGAAAGAAAGAAAGAAAGATAGATGTGGTTGAGAAAAGAAGGCCAGCTAAAATTGGAAAAGAAAATTAGACAGTCTTATTTACATAGCAATTGCTTTTCAACAGAGTCACAACCATATTGTCCCATCACATTCCTGATGAACAACCAGATGGGTACCAATTCACTTCAGGGAGATCAGGGTGCTATCTCAGACTGTCTTAATACAAGTTTTCAGCTATTTTCAGCTTACAAAACTTCCAGGGTCTTTTCCAGCTCACCAGATTAAAGGCTGCAAGTCTTGACAGTGTGACTTCAGGTTTCCTTGAGTGCTATACTGCAAGAACAGCCAGCAGGAAGTCAGCAACAGACTAACAGGAAATAAATTGCAACTCCTACAGGAATTTTTTTCCTAGTCTGCATAAATTACCGATGCACTAGTGTAGCATTAAAGAGCAGTTGCTGGACTGGTATCCATTGGTAGATGTCAAGGTTCTGGGTGCAATGACTGACCTGCTCCATCTGCACCCAACAGTGCTCCTCTGCCTGCAACGCTCCTCTTCCCCTTAGGGTATCCCTCCAACATTAAATGTCTTGATGGAAGATTGAACCAAATTTGAGTGCAATGCCAGTCTACGTGATTGATTATAAGTGATACTTAGTGTTGATTAGCAGTAAAGCCTTTTCAGGACCCATACATGTTGTAAATGAGCAAGTCTCTCTTTCTTCCTGGTTCTTAGTCAGTCCGTACATACACACACACACACACATACACACACACACACATGTGACAGAGCCGAAATCAATTTCAGGAGTGCCCTAACGTCACTGAAGGTGCTGGAAAATGGCATCAATGCAAGGCTGATACTGCATTTGAATGCTGCCATCATTAGAGAAATGCTCTAACCTGGTAATTCAGGAATGGGAACTAAACCATTTTAGCCAGCTTGTTATCAAGACACCATATATTCACTGTAGACTAGCTCATCAGCATCTTATCAAAAAACAGGGACAGGAGATTTGCCCTTTCTTAGTGGTGCTTGAGAGTCCATGATTGCTCCTGAGCCATATAGAGCAGTTCTGTCAAAAGACATCAAAAGTGGAAAGATGCAAACAGGAGTAAGTAAGAGGGAAAGAACCCCCAGCCCCCAGAAGCTGACCCTTTGGTTATGCTGGGGGTCCTTTTCCTTTTCTTTCTGTGCCTTTAGAAAGTGGCCAATGGGATACATTTTGCAAATAGATAAAAATACAAGCACAAGAGCTGGGAACATCTTGTACACAGATGTGAGTCAGTACTTGGCAGGTGGCTAAYGGGAGTCAGATTTCCCAGACAATAATTACATTTTCAAAATATGAATTAAAGAGACAAGAAAAAAAGGACTTATTCCCATTAGCTGAGAGTGTGAGCTCTGAAGTGAAATTATCCTTTCTTTCCACATAATTTATTCTACATCACTTCAGAAGTTGCCTGCATAAAACATCCAGGAATAATAAGCTGAATCTTTCAAGGACTTCACTTTCTAAATGAGTACAGGTTAAATGACTACTTGTTTTTCTCCTTCAAGCTGTCCAGCCATTTCTGATCTAAAAACTGTAAAGACATGATAACAATGTAATATAGTGTTCAAACATGTCCTACGAAAATGTCACAATAGGACCCAGCTATCAGTGTAGTTAGTCAAGGAGAATGGCATGTGGCACACAATTTTTTTTATTGTTACTGTGGATCAGAAAAACTTTTCCATAGCAAGACTTTCCATATCAAATTGAGGACTATGAATTCAGGCACATCTGCCACTTCTTTGGAAGTGGCATTCAGCTTCTTCTTAGCCTTGCAGGACCGTGACTTGAGCTTACAGTGCATTTCCTAATTTCATGATAAAGAGACAGATGTCTCTTTATGCCTGAACCATGGAGCTGTAGGTGGCTTATGATTCTGTACATTGCAATTTGACTTTTCATTTCAATGTTCGGTTATTCTGTCAGAATCAGTTTTTTTAATAGGTCTTTGAAAACTATTTTCAAACAATGCATGAGAAGATGCTTGTCTTTGGTACAAAATCTGCCTGTCTGTCTGCCTGTGTACCTGCTTGTCTGTTTATCTACTCTTCTACATATTGCTAGCTGTGGAAAAGTAGAATGCCAGTAGTCAGAATAAATTAGTTTTGGGGCAGAAGTATACTTAGAAGTTTGTGTTCAAATTTCCAGATGAAATGGCACACTCTGGCTGTTGTAATGAAACAGATCTCCTCTCCAGGTAGGGAGGCTGTGTTGTGCCCTGGAAAATGTGTTTAACCAGAGAACTCTGCCTAAAGGGGAGATAAGAGCATAAAGGCCCCCAGCATGCTGGTATTCTGTTAGCATGTTTTCAGTGAGGTATGGAATATTTTAATATTTAATATTTTTTCTTAATTTGCCACCAAATTTTCTGTCAAAAAATTTTGCTTTCTTCTTGAAGTCCAGTTCTCAAGGCAGCTCTAGGTGCTTTCTCTGTTTGCTTAATGCAGGATAGGGGGTAGGCCATGGAAAAGTGTGATCAATATAGTGTTGGATTTTCTCAGAAGCTGCATCTGAGAAAGTGTGTGCCACAGGAACAAAGTTAGGCTACACATCCTTCACACGATTTTTTAAGCTTCTAGCTGCAGTCTGTCCAGGATGTTGTAATGTTTTTCGGTAATATTGTCCTTTAACATGCATACATCAGTTCAAAGGAAGATGAGTGGGTAGAAGCCACATCTCCATGAGAGCCAGATATCACCACAAAAGCAGTGAGGTGTAATGCTTTCTGAGTCACAGAAGTGCTCTACCATGAGATGGGTCAATAGCTCAGAACAGGATATATTTTTTATGCATTTTAATAGGAGAAAAGGGGATTTAGCGGGACAGAAAGTGCAGAAGTTAGCAGACAGATTGGATATATTAAAAAAAGACTTATAAAAGTACTTTCCTGGGAAAAGTGAGATCAAATATTGCAAGCCATGTGTTATGGTACTTGAAGACTTAAACAAAGAATTTTTTTTTTTTATCCTCAGCTTCGTTTTTCTAAGCAAATTCCTGGGGATACTTACAGCATTACAACTTTCAGTTGTTTCCATAATTGAATGCCTCCAGGTTACCTACCCACTGTTAAAGGAAGTGCTTGTCTTGGCAGAAAATATCACTGTCAGTTCAGTCCTGACTGGGGCCAATGGGAAACTTCTGGTTGTCCAAAATACAGCTGGGTTGAGTTCTAAGGAACTTAACTTCCTCATGAGGCTCATGAGGATGTGGAAATTCTCAAACTCACACTTATCTTTGGAGTCCTCATGTGCATGACAGATACCATAAGAAACAAATTTGGGCTGCAAATTGGACATACCCAAGGGAGAAGGGGCAGCCCTTCTACATCTGGTGCTCAAGGCTCCTCATGTGGCTGTGAGAACAGCTTCCTGAGGTGGTGAGTTCATCCTGCCCAGGGAAAATACACCCAGAGTTCACTGGTAGCCTGTAGAAAGATTCCAGAATCACAGGTTCAGGTGGAAGTGGGACAGCTTGTCCAGCTTCCCTGCTCAGTCAGGGTCATGCTGCAGCACATGACACAGGATTGTGTCCGGGAAGTTCTTGAATATTTCCAGTGGGATAGAGTCCACTCACAAAAGAGATCTTCCAGATCCTTAACTATTCTTGTTACCCTCTGCTGGACCAGCTCCAGGGACTCCATGTCTCTTTTGTACTCGGGAGCCTAGAACTCCAGATGTGGCCTCAACAGGGCTGAGTGTAGGGGCAGGATCACCTCACTTGTCCTGCTGGCAGTGGTTTTCCTAATGCATCCCAAGGCTCTGTTGGCCTTCTTGGCCACAAGGGCACACTGCTGGCTCATGGACAATCCTTCACCACTGCTGCTTTCCAGCAGCTTGGCCCCCAGCACTGACGCCAGCTTGGCAGTGAGGGTCTGTTACTTGTTTGCTTTTGGCCTTTCTGTGGATGCAAGCTCTTCAACAGGAATACATAGTTCATGGCCTGAAGTAGTATCTCTGTTTCAAGGCTCCAGATACAAAAAGACATAATATAAAAAGTGTGTTATAAAAAGAACAAAATATTGACCTGTTCCTGTGGTGAATGGGTGTGAGCAGGCTCAAAGTGCTGTGCTGTTACTTTTCCTGATCCCTAAGTAGAGATCACTGTTCATAAAAACAAACAAACAAACAAGTAGCTAATTTAAAGCATTTCAAATSTAGATATTTCTGAGCTTCAGAAGAATGCCAACTAGTTCTGTATCAGGAATGTGATATCCAGTTCTGATTTTAAATCATAGCTTACACTTTCATGGACATTTAGGGTAAGATTTATCCTGCCCTAGTTCTCAACAAGTTACTTCATCCTAATAGAATTGCCGAGTTCGTGGGAAGTCTGCTTTCAGATGTCCTTGAAGAATTTCTTAATCATCTGGCTTTTGGAAAACTTGTTTTCCACAGCTTCTGTTAAAGGGGAAACCTTATATAATGAGGAATCCAGCACTCACTGGGGCAGAAAAAGAGAGAGAGGGAGCATGACACTGAAGGGTTAGCAGGATGCAGTTTCTATATTTTACCCAATGTTTTCAAAAAATGACTCACTCTTCTTTTGGCATCAAGCAAAATCTTGGGTAAAGCAGATACCAAAGCTCAGCCTTGCCAWCTGACTTGCTCTAGGCAGCTGTGAGTGATGGAGTACACATGGTTTGGTGTTCAATTCTTAGGTGCCTGGCTCTGCTGAGACCTAGTAAAAGGAAACTGGAGATGTAAGCTTTTGAGCACAGCCAGAAAAATCTAGTGTTGCAACACTACCTGTACTTCAAAACTTTCRTTTTGCTTTTGTATCTAATGTCCACTCTGATCCATGCACACTGCATGTGTCCTGTGTCTTAGCATTCACCTGTGTGTATTTCTTTATCTCCAACCTTTCGACTCTTGCTCCCTTACAGGATGCTGAAAGAAGACTAACATTAGTTATTTTTATTTAGACCTATAGTCTTTAGCATGTAAATATTTTTGGCTGGACTGAGTTCTGTATCAAAACGTCTTTTCCTTTTCGTACAGAATTTGTAATTCTCTCCACGGTCTCTTCCTCTTCAGTGGTCACTTGAAGGGTAAATATCTACCAGTACCAAATGCAGTTTTGGTACTGGGGCACAGGTGCAGAATAAACACTTCTCCACAGCATTTGTGTACTTCAAATCATTTCTCACTAATGCAGTTTATTCTAAACTGAGCATAAGGTTGTAACTGGAGACCATTTTACTAGTGTCTATTAATACTGGGTTAGAGTCTACAGCACTGGCTACATCAAAAAAGTCCTTACTTGCACCAGCAAGTTCTGTCTAAAGTAATGGTAATTTAATTCCTTTTGTGACTGCCTAATCTGGCCCACTTTTAGGGATGCAACAACATTTTTTACAGCATTGGTAAGATGATAAAAAAAACTTTATAGAAAAAATTTTAAGCTCTTGAAGTGACAGCTGATGTCATAAGTATCATTCTTTCCAAATCCTCCTTATAGCAGTGTAGAATGGG
This sequence comes from Cardinalis cardinalis, assembly GCA_014549065.1. Classification (NCBI taxonomy): domain Eukaryota; kingdom Metazoa; phylum Chordata; class Aves; order Passeriformes; family Cardinalidae; genus Cardinalis; species Cardinalis cardinalis. The sequence continues at coordinate 280,045 of JACDOX010000412.1, read as the reverse complement.
GATCTTCTGCTGAACTGGTTGCCAGTATTTTCAGTTTCACATATCTTTTTCAAGGGGTTATAACCTTCATAACAGTAGCTTGAGCAGAAGGCTGTTGTGAAAGTGTCTTTTCCTATCTTGGAAGAGTGATATTGGATTTAAATTGAAAACTAAAATAACTGTTAATATTTTTTAGGTACTTTCCTGAACACACTACATGTGTTCATGTATTAAAATGACATGTGGAAGCAGCTAGCAAAATGTTCACTTTAAAAGAAGGAACCATAGAGTACAGAAGGACAAACAGTATTTTTTCCCACCCCTTTAACTATTGTAAGAAATCTGTTTTTAGCAGTGATATGTGTTTTGTCAGCACCACAGAAGGGCTTGAGTCCTGTGTAAATGGAGGCATCTGGTATACCTCTTTCAAAAGACCTGGCACTCTCCATTTCTGTTGAATGGAGGGCTCTCAACCTCTCTCCTGGGGTCACACATAAAGCCAAAAGTTAATCACACATCCAGAAAGACATGCTGCTGCTCTGCTCCATTCTGACAATCATCTTGTGTCTGCGGTCTCTGTGTTCCCACCTAGTCTTCTCTCAGTGCTGTGCTTTCATTTAAACAATTCTTGTGTGGTTTTTTTTCCCTGCATTGCATTTGTAGAAAGGGAAACATACCCCTTCTTCATTGTCTTGCCAAACCAATTATACCAGCCTAACTTACCTTCTGTGTAAATTTCTAGCACTCCTTATCTTTTGAGAAGTTTTCTTGTACTTCACCTTCCCTTGAATATTGGTCATTATGCCTATATGAGTGACTCTACCTTTCACAATAAATTCAGAATCTTGCCTGTCTACATTGGGAAAAGATGTTTTAATAAAACTTCTGCTGCCCTTAGTCTTACCATGCTAACATTTTCAAACAGTATGGCAAGAATCTGGAGAGATGAAATTTATCATCTCTCATCTTGAAAACACTATTTCTTGTCTTATCCTTTTCCATTCACTATGTGCTCAGGGATGTCATCTCCTGTGACCAGAATTATATTCACCTCACTTAGACACTGCCACTTGAAAGCTGACATTAGTCCATGCTATTTCTCTAGGGTAGGGCTCTATCTGGAGCGAGGCAATTCAGTTCACTGATCTGAAGGTGGAAAGACTGGTGTCTAGAAGTAATGGTTTCACTCCTTTAACTACAGAAGGATCCAGAGGAACTGAATTGACCACACAGCATAACATTGTGATGCTTATGTGATTTGAGTCCTACTCCATTATTAGCATGTATATTAACAAGCACACATATTCAGGTATATTCATAGTCAAATATATCAGAGATACAATGATGCAAAAAGGCTTGAGGGAAAAGATAATGCTGCATGTTACCAATTCCATTTATAAGAAAGAGGGGACATACCTAAAGCTGGCAGTTACAATAAATTAGCTGTTGCTAATAATAATCACTTTGCTAAGTGCTCTGTGTGCTATAAGAAGGTGAGGAGCAAAGAGACTTCTGACAACTTAAGTAGAGAGTTGAAATGAGAAATAAAAATTACTCTTAGAATTCAAATTGGCTTATCAAGACTTTTAAAATTAAATAATCCAGAGATTTATAGCAAAGATTGCAATTCTGGCCTAAAAAAGGAACTAATGTTAGTCTTCTTTCAGCATTAAAACCCTATTCAAAGTTCATGATCTACCAAGATTTCCTAACCTTATCAGGAGAACTTCAAAGAAAATGTCTGAGAGTGGGTGTCACCAGGGAAAAAGAAATAAACAGGGGCTAGCGTAACTATAAAATTCAGCATGTGAAAAGGTTCTAGGCAGAGAGTCAAAATAACAAGAACAAATACACAAGAGGGCAGAACTCTGTCTGCCAGCAGTTACAGCAGTATTGCATATCACTTGTGTTCCTGCTTATGGTAACACTGTGCTAGTACAGCTCGCTTGATCTTTCTGAATCTAGTCCTGATTTTCAGTGATGTGAAAGAAGAATCATCCACATGTGCCTCTTTTACTTCTCCTTTGAACTAAGAGCTGAGGAAAGTGGAAACTTCTTGTGAGTGTTGATATTATACCTTACAGAAGGTTGGGCTGAGAAGTAGGAGTTGAATATCTTTGATATATTGTTCTGTTACACAAGAAATTATTTTTGAATGCAATCAAAACATTGGCCCTGGATCCTATTGCAATAAACAGTGGTGTTAAGGATTCTCTGCAAGCCAGATGAGCAAAAGTAARGAAAACACCAGTCAAAGTTCAAACCAAGATGTCTTGCTTCTGATAGGAAAATGAATCAGATTCTCTCCAAGTCTTGTCTTTCTCTGATTGTGACTTTATGGACTTAATAGGTTATTTAAGATATTTTGAAACACTTTAGTTGAATAAATAGTCCATTTTTAAATGCTGGTTAGCTTCTTCTGTGAAGTTATTAAAAAGTATTAGAAAAAAAATACGAGTCTAAGGAGTATTTTTCCATTTCTGTGTTTGTTTCAGTGCTGATGAATAAGTCAGTTCTATGCCTGGCTACTAATAGTCATTATCATTGCTGCTACAACTACAGGAATGGAAGAGAAACATCTTGAGAAAAAGCAGCTGTATCACCCTTAATATAAGGAAGAAATTTGAATACTTGAAAGCCTTTTAATGTTCAGTCTAACACAAGCAATACCAGCCTCCCATAATTAGGACACCTTCCTGGATGAGATGTAAGATAAATATAAGGAAAAAATGTCTGCAGTCCAGGGAGGTTGTTTTTCTTCCTTCTGAGAACCAGAGCAAAAGCCTCATTGGTCTATTTGTTGGTATCTTGAGCAATTACTATTCTCCAAGTCTCATTAAAACAAAAGAAAGCAAAACAAAAATCTTGCCTTTGTCTCGGGTCATTCCAGAACATTTGCCCTCTGCTGTAATGTATCCAGGCAGGAAATGTTTTTCTTCTTTTAAAATGAACAGTTCAAGGATATTGTGGAGAATTAATGTAGGATAATATGCTATCAGCATCCTCCAGTTGTTCGTTATGGCCATTTTCAGCCCAAATGGGGACACTGAGTTCGCTTGAATTCTCATGGTTCTGGCAAAGTCATCTCTGTGTGACAACAAAAAAAACCAACAATCACTTCCTAAAAAGTTTCAGAGAATTACTTTTCTCAGACTTATCTCACTATTTAATTCCACTGCTGAAAAGAAATGCAGTTTTACAAGACTTGCCCATTTACTGCATATTTGTCAGTGGTGACTGTACAGTTTTACCTTCTCGCATGCTCTGCTTCTCTCTGGAGGAGATAATAAAGAGGACATACTCTCTTGTGTCCTGTGGATGGATGTGGCCCATGCTTTAGGTCACTCCAAAACAGACCCTCAATTACCATCATGGCTAAAAGCCTTTTCTAGAAAAGCCTTGTTTTGCTGGAGGCAGCAGAGTTCGTAGGGATACGGCATGCCAGAGATGCACAGGAATGTGAGGCTACTTCATAAGCACAATTTCCAATCTCAGGATGTTTCTTCACAGCAATTGTCTGTTATGAAGTTAATATGGATGTTTTATGCAGAAAGCTTTATGTTCTGAAGACAGTCATACTGCCACTTAGGCGAGGATGGTTTCTCTCTCAGTTAAGTCTCAAGACCAGGAGCAGAGCAAGGGTAAACCTCCTTTATGCACAGAGAAAAAAGCAGAGAATTGACAGGAGTAGAAATTATCTCAAACTTCCTCAGAAATTTTCCCAGAGAAAGCAGTTCTCAGGGTATTTAAGTGTCAGTGGTGTTGGCTGCTTGGTTACTTTATTGCCCAACTTGTGGCAGTTCTCCTCTATGCATATTTTGCACATGTCCACAAGGAAGAGCATTTATAATTGCACCCAGAACAGAAAGCAAAGCTCATTTTCTAACTGTGGATGCCAGCTGGCAAGTACAGGGCTTGTGTTTTTTCTAAAGCATAGACTTTCTTTTTAGCCTTAGCAGCTACCTCCCACTTCCTCTCAAAATATGTGTCTGATGCTTCGTAAAGATCACTGTGGTGATAATACTGAGGAGAGGAAAAAGGTAGGATGATGGTTAGGATGATAGCCACAAATTTAGGAAACCTAAATTAAAATCTCTGTCACATACTTCTTGTGTTATCTTTGACAAATCACTGAGCCACAACAGACTTAGTTTTTCTCAAACTCTGTGCTTCAATTTCACATCTGTCAAACACGAAGCATAGGATTTCTGTAGCATGAACCTATTTAAATTCTGATTGTGAAGTTTCTGAATATTTGCTGTCATGGTGCCACATTGCTTTTTAAACTAAGATTTTTGAAAGGGATAATTAAGATATATACCAAGAGGACTTGCTTTTCCCTATTTGTTCATTCTCATCATGAGGAAGCTCAAAATTAAATGGTGTGGAACAGCAGAAGAGGATTTCTTCATCAGGAAGAGATGAACAAAACTTTGCAACCTTTTTGGTAGAAACTGCTCCTCTGCTGAGTTTTCCAGAAGAATAAGGGTAAAAGAATGGCTGAAATAATAAATTCTTCTAAAAAAAATATGGTTTCCTGTTGAGCAATCCAAGGCTTTATTGTTTCTCAGAAAGCAAAGAGCTGCAGAATCTTAAAAAAAAAAAAAAGAAAAAAAAAGAATCAACACACTAGTTGAAGTATCTGTTAACATTATGTGACATGCCTCTGGAATTTTATTTATTGCCCCAAGAATTCACCAATGATAATTTTCTGACTAGTTTTGTTCATTTTGTGCAATTTATATGAAATATAATTTAAAATACATGAGAATGATAAACAGTTTATTTTTATTTAAACAATTATTTTACTTTCTTCTTGCCAAGTACCTGTCCAAATCTATCAAGAAACTGATAAATAAAAGTCTCAATCCTGGGCCCACTGAGGTAGGAAAGAAAATGATTGCCTGTCAGAGTTAAGACAGTGCACTTTTACAAAAAACCAAACATACCCAAGCACTGAGGTCAGGGGTCTTTTTGAGTGAACCAGCACAAGGATCAGCTGGTAATTATGTAATGTAAGTGCACTGCTGTTGTGGGACTGTTGTCTGTGATCTAGGGCTGAAGGGCTACAGAGGCCAGCACCAATGGAGTGTGAGCAGCGTAAAAGAACCGGCTCCAGATTTCCCATGGCTTGACCCAAGCTCTGCAACATCCTCTGGAAAGAGAAATAATATTTCAAGAGGACAAGTTAATCTTCAGTTGCTTGCCTTAAAAACGTAATTCTCAGTTTTGTTAGTGCAGTGCAGCAATGAACCCTTTTGCAGTGGTGACAGCTTCAGAGTGATGCCTATTTCCCACTCACCAATGCCACCTGCAAAGGTTTTACTGGGCTACTGCAGTAAGAAAACTTATGAGAGTTATTTTAATCAATTATTTTCTTCCCAAGCCTTAATGTTGTTAACTTTAAGAAGTCATTAGAAGGCTGACATGAACAGTAAAAATAGTTACAGGTTTTAATGTATGCAAATGTGGGGAGGAAGTCTTTCTCATCTTTTAAGAAACAGAAGGGATTAATCTAAAATGGCATACTTTATTACCCAAATCATGCCTTCTTCAGTGAAAAGCAATAAAAATGAGAGCCTGTGATTATTTCTGTATTTCTGAAATAAAATGTTGATGCCATTAGCTAAGAAATACTTTAGTGACAGTTTGAAACAAAAGTCTCCAATACACTTTCAATATAGATTTTAAGGGTTCATTATTCTTTGTTTGTTTTATGCCAGTTGAACATTAAAAACAGATTTTCTGAGGCTTAGGAAGCATGCATCCTTTACATGAAGGCTAATCCTCAAACAAACATGCCTTCAGTCAGTTCACTCTGTATGTATAGCCAGGAATTCAAGACACAGAATCCTTATAAGATGCTTATTTTAAAGTACTATAATTTCCCTGCTTATCCTGTACTTTCTTCTCTAATTCAATGAAAAACCGATTATTGCAGAGGCATAAGAAATGTTTCTAATTTGGCTTTTTCCAGATCTCCTCTTAGCAGATATTACTTTCTCACAGATTGCCCCAGTTTAATAGAGAAACTGCATAAATAAGGTGTCAGGAAAAAAAAAGTCAGAAAGAAAAGGTGTACCTCTGTGGTTCCTACAGAGAACAACAGCATGTGAACAGATACATGTTTTCTGAACGACATAATTCTACCATAATCCTACCCTGAGACTAGTGACAACTGATTGAGGCCTAAAAGGTTCAGAGTGGCCTTTCCAAAGACTGGAGGCAGATTAAAATTTGTCTAGTGTCATGTCAGGGAAAATGTTCTAGTGCAGATTCATTCAAGGACTTACAAACAACTGCAGCCATTTAAATTGGTTGTGTCAAAACAAGTCTTGCTACAAATTTTCTTGAAATTTGAAGACAAAAGGAGATTAAAAACTCCAGATCTCAATTTTGCAGCTCAGTCAACCTTCTCCATTTTCTAAGTCATGGATGAAAAGTGCTTTCAGGTAGAAACCCTGTAAAAACAGGTGATGTCATCTTAAAATCAAAACTTACCATTCTAGCTTAATTTAATTTTGAGTTCTTGCCTTTATTTTAAAACAAAATTAAAATCAAATTAAGGTTTGATAACATAAAGAATTTAGTCAACAAAACTCTTAGAAGAAAAGCTATCCTTCCCTGATTCTAATTCCAGTCATTTTGTGAGATGGGGTATTCCCTCTCTCACTCTCATACCAGTGTATCACCCATGCAATGCTGGTCATTTTAATCTCAATTATTTATGCTTTTTCTGAAAATGTGAGCTATTTATGTACAGCAATTTGGCTGTACTTTTATTATTTCAAATATATTTATATACTGATGCCTTCCAGGATAATTTTTAGATATGTCACATTCTTCCTGGCAATTGGAAGGCTTCCAATCCCTACTCAGCTGTATGTCCAAATAGAGAGGAAGGTAATTATTGCCATATGGTATATATTGGAAGGTAATTATTCCTATATTGTCTTCTGTCATCTCTTCTGTACCATCTACACAGGTATCCGATATGGAAAGTAATTATTTTTGTTTTCATTTTCATATCTTTCAATGACTTTAGATATAAAAATATCTTTTATCTATGTCCCCTGATCCCTGTAGGAGGGGAAGACCATAGCATTCTGCACACCACTGTACTGTTAAGGAGTTGCATGAAGGTAGAAAGGAGTCTGCTGGCAGGGCCATTGTGTGAGTTGCCCCGTCAGGGTTTGGTATAATCCATCTGACTGTATTGCCTTTAAAACCTGTTAAGATACTGGTAGAAAAGTGCCTAGAGGGTAACCCTAGAGCTAAGCTTTCTGAGAATCACAGGTATTATTGTAAAGAAATCGCAGAACCTGAAGCTTTTGTAAAGCCAGGGAATGAATTCCTGGTTTCCTTTAAGGCAGCAGGGATTTTGCTAGTGATGCTACCAGGTATACCTGTTTAGGTGAGATGCAGGGCTCTTCCTTCCAGCAAACTTTTGAGCAGCAACAGGTCTAAAGAAGAGCATTTTTGCTCATCTAGGGGAACATAAGAACTCTTCGCAGCTGAATGATATGTGGGATGTGGGGCTAGAGACAAAAAATAACAAACCAAATATTCCCCTAGACTATCTGCAGCCATCTGTAGTTATGTTGCAGATCAAGGAAATGACAAAACATTTTTTGCCCATCAGTTTTACTATGGAGGATCAAAGATTTAGCTACAGTAAACTACCTGACTTTGCCTTTCTTTTTCCTTTCCTCCCAGAGTAGCCCAAACCCGCGGTTCTCCAAACCAAGGTTACTCACAGGGTGTTGTTTTACCCAAGCCCCTGGACCAAACAGCAGGTGTAGCACAAGGCTGAGAGTAAGCCTCTGGGCAAAATGCTAATGGTCAAGCTGGACCTGCTTCGCACAGCTGACAGTTGTGTGCATCCTCTGAGGCTGTCCCTGCTACAGGGAAGGTCTGGACTCTCCAAGTGGTGTGTGTGTCCAGCTGCTCATGGGAAGTAGAGGAATAGACCTTGCTTGTAAGCAAGTTGTCCTGTTCGCCCTGAATTTGAGACTGACCTTTTCTTTTCTGGTGGAATCTAAGACCAGATGGCCTTTTGCTTCTTGAAATCAAGGTTATGTACAGGGCTCATGTGATGATATTAATGATTGATGATTAGTAGAAGGAAATACCAGGCATATGGCCTGTTCTGTAGGGGGTCATCAAGCTAGACATGGTAGCTGTATTTCAAGAAAATGCCTAAGAGCCTAAAGGCTTTCTAATAGATTTAAAAGTTTTATGATCTGGAGTAAGGTAATCAAATCTCATGCTTCAGGGCACATGCTGATCTCCACAGGAACCAGGAAGGTATTTCCCACCATGAGAGCTTTATGCAGTTGTCTGGGTGGTTTCCATCTTTCCCCAGATTGATGGTAAATGGAGCCTGTTGGAAGCAGGACACTTGAACTGCATGGAGTGACCCCCACATACCTGTGTCCCCATGTAGCTCTTAAAGAGCTAAAGATTTTGAATCCTATAGAAATGAATGCATTATGACAGGAAAGCTCCTGCAAAATACCTTCAAAGTGAAACTCTAGGCCAGCTTTCAGTCTCTATTAGGTAGGTGCAATGCTCACTGAATGCACTCCCAGAACAGAGAACAATACTTGGCAAGCTGCTTCTGGTGAGGAAAAATGATTAATGTCATATGTCAAGTGCTCATAAAATGGTGTGGCACTTGTACACAGTGTCTTTTCTCATCTTAGGTATGAGGCTAGTTACTGCATCAAAGCAAAGCAGAGTGTTCACAGCATCGTTTTTGTTCTCCAGCCCCTAATGCACTGTCATGCCAGCCAGCTTCTCTGTATGCCCATCTGATAAAATCTGTGCACTGTTTTGGCTGCCTCCTGCTCCTCTTCTACTTTTAATTGTCTCTGTGGCTTTCTTCTTCCCTTTTTTGTTTTTCTTCTCATTCTCTTCTGCTCAATTGAAGGAAATAACTTGTCAGTTGTTATTGAAATTTTTACTTTGATCTGGATAATGTAAAATATTTTAATCTGGAATGAAATATGATGCTACCACTTTGTCATTAGAAAAAAAAAAATTCTCATGGGAACATTTATATAGGCATGTATATATACACATAATTAACAGTAGCATGGACAAAAACAAATGGTTTCAGCAAGACAGTATTTACCATCAGTTCAAGCCAAGACTTCTTAATTTTTCCTGCTTGGAACACAATATTTAAGAATGTTTTTCTTATGATGACACAGTCAATGTCCCTTTTGGGTCCAATGTCCCTTTTGACACCTCAGTCAGTATTTTCCCCTAATAATACTCTATATTTCTGTCATTATTTTTCACAGGCTTGTAAAAGTTGTGATGGCGCAGCCAAAGAAGAGTTTTGAAAAGCTACATCTCAGACACCAAGGTCAAGAAAAGCAATTGGCTCCTCATATGCTTTGTGAGCTTAATGACGAAAAAAACTTGAGTTTTTGTAAAACTAGCCCTCTGTGAAAGTTTTTGTGAAAGCTAGCCCTCTGTTTGAGAGAAAGAAGACAAAGTAGTCAAATTACTCTGTAGTTTCTTTTTTATTTACTAGTTAATAAGGGGGGATACCCCTCCTCACCCCCCCCCTTTTTACTGGAAAATACAGAAGTAGAAATTAAATCGGTACAAATGTAATGCAGACCATAACAGTGTTACAGTTGTCATTCTGCATGGAAACATCAGAACAAGGTGAAACAATTCAGAGAAAATACCACTGCTAGAGAAAAGCCTCCAGTGTTCATCTTGGGATCTACCCAGAAATGCTGGAGCAGACACACTCTCAAAACTGTGCCCCTTTGAAGTGAAGCAGGAAAACAAGGAGTGACATATTGGTCACTTGTACCTATTTCTCTAAAGGGGGGCCCAAGATGATTTGATACGACTTTATCGACCCTTGTGAAGTTGTCATGATCTCCTTGTTCTTTCCTAGGGTTTGATACAAATGGCAGACTTTGAGAAGTCTGAAGAAGATGAGATCTGTGGATTTTAAGAAGTGGTTTGGGGAAGGGAGAGTGATTAACCTGAAGTGGGCAAATACTAAAGCTGTGACTTGTGATGCAGGAGGGTTGGCCTTGGAGAAAAGGACAAGAACCGTTGTCCTGCTGCAGGAAAAAGAAGGAGATCCAGTAGACAGAATATGATCAGAATTTTTCTTAATTGTTTTGCTTTTTGTGTACCAGAATGTTTCAGCACTAGAAAGCAGTGGAAGCAGAGATTATGAGAAACACAGCCGCAGATATGTAGGACACAGCTGCAAACAGCTTCTAGAACATAGTTTATTTGCTTCTTTGCTTCAGCAGAAGACCACCTTACACTCAGGGAGAGAGACTAGAATTAGCCCACAATCGTCAGTCAATCAGTCAAGCACAACTCTCCTATTCAGAGTAAGGGAGAATGCATAACCTGCAGTTTTTTCAGTGGGTTGGAAGGTAAGAGGAGCAGAGTGTCTGGGCAGGGAGAGAAGCATGCAGGAGATGTGAGAAGGTGAGTCTGTTTCACCTTGGACGTTTAAGGAGCCAGTTTGTTGCCATTGCAACATCACTTACAAAACACAAGCCCAATCCCTAATGAGCTTATCTTTTAAAATAAGAGAAACTTTTCTTGCCTCAGAGTACTTGTTATGTGCTCAGAGTGTGCTGTTCTCTTTCCAAAAGCTTTTCATCCTAAAGTGAGTTTTCGCCAGCCAGTCTGAGACAGAGCTCTGTGAAACAGCATGGCAAAAGAACAAGGCTGCATGCCATTCAACTTTAATAAGTCATGGGAGAAGATATTGTTTACCCTTGCACAGTTTATACTCTCAGATTTATAACTGTAAGTAATTAAAAGGAAGCAAGCCATCTTGGACCTGTCTATGCTCCAGCTCTTACAGGGCCCATGTCTCACATCTGGCATGGCTCAAGGGTCTGTGTCCTTTTTGAAAGAGAAGGGACTAATTGGGTTGGCTGCTCCTTGCTAATGGTGCAGGCAGCTCTGTGGGCACTGGGGAGAGTTCATGGGGTCTCAAGGTTGGCTAGGGAAAAAGAACTTTGCTAAGCTTTTCCCTTCTTACAAAGCAGACTTTTTGGACTGTTGCCATCACAGTGACTCCGGTATTTGGTACCTTTGTACAAAGCTTTGGATCTTGAAGATTTGGGCTGGGGAGTGGGTGCACATGCAAAGCCACAGCAGAGCTGGGGTTCCATGCTGCCTCTGGGAGGCAGGCGTGACCAGAAGCTGGGAGCAGGCTGGGGAGACATGCAGAGGTGGCATATCTCCCTAGGAGTCTGGTCTGGCTTGTAAAATGCACTAGAGAGGATCCTGGAGTTCTAGTTCTCATATGACCCAATCTCTATATTCCACTGCATAGTCATTCAGGCCTTGTCAGAGGTGTGTGCTGTCTTTGTGACCCACTATCTGAGCTCTCTCCATATGATTACAAGTGTACCTATAGCCACCAGATCTGTATACTCAAGTGGTCATGAATATTCATTATCAGCTTCTTTGATTTTGGTTTGTTGTTTTTTTTTTAAGGTGATAAAAGCTGTTGTGAAAACTTGTGCCATCTGAGAAGGTGTTTTTTCAGTCATTTTGACTTAAAAAGCCTGGGGCAGCACACACTATGCAMTGTCATCTAGATTTTAATAAGTCCAGAGACAACTACAAAAGACTCTCATTGTTCAAGAGCTGTTCTGTAGCTGAACATATGTGCTGAAGCACAGTGGAAAAAATACTAGCAAAAGTGCCCAATGTCTAGAGAAGTTTAAATACAGCAATGGCAACAGCCTGGCTGCTGATACACAGTCCTGCCTGCTGTTTTCTGGAGTTTGGATACAACAAAACACCTGGGCTTGGAGCCACAAACCTCAAAATATCAGTATCAGAGCAGAGGATGATTTATTTTTCTGAAGTCCTGAATGTAGACATTTGCACAATTATTTAAAGATGTTAAGTATCAAAAGATGTAAGTAAAGATGTAAGTATTATCCTCTGGAGGCATGGTGGTTTATTTTTGGCAAATTTGGGACAATAATCAGGAACTGTGGCAAAACTACTTGAAATTCAGATGGACCACTGAGATAAAACATAGGCTTAGACTAAAAGAGAAGAATACAGCATCGAAAGAAAGAAAGGCTGTTGTTTCATAAGGAGAAAAAGGYTCATAAGGAGAAAAAAGAAAACCAGGTAGTATCATCATGACAGAAAAAAGTATCTATTGGGCATAAGCCATTCTGCAGGAAAGAAATAAAATAAATTATAGAATGAAAGGAAGTATTGACACTCAAAGCAGAGACTTAAGTCACAGAGATGGAAACTTTCTTATTAGGATATAGATCATTGAAGCATTAGTCTGGTAAACTTCTTGCTGAGACCAGTGGACATGATGGTTACTGCCTTTGCCAGTCAGAACAGAGAAAGGGCTAAGATGCACTCTGGGTGCCATTTGTCACAGAAGATCCACCACCAGCAGGAGTCTATGCTTTTGGCTGGCATATCCTTCCCCAGGCACTACTGCCGCCTCTCTCTTTGTGCTCTGGAGCAGATAGGATTGATGATGAGCATATACACAACAAGAAAAAGAGCAAAGTGGATACTTCTGCCTCCTTCAGGTGCACTGAAAGTGATTCACAGTCTTGCTTCTTGATCAGAGTATTTCAGAAAGCCTCTTCATTGTCCTCCTACAGTAAGGACCCCAACAACTTAACCACAATAACAGACCATTAATAACTTTATCGATGCTGATGGAACATTTAACACTCTACATATATCATTTAAACCAGTTTACTGGGTTGGATAGTCTATCTCCATTCTAATAAGCTCTTTCAGATGGCAAAATAGAGGATTTGCATGCAAAGTCCCCACTGAGATTGATCCTGGGAATGTTCAGACCACAGGTTGTACCTAGCAATTATTTGGGTGTGCTGGCTGGCAGAGACCTAAAGCATACCTGGGAGCCCTCTAACAGGAGCTATAGAGACAATTGCATTCCAGTGCTTAGGGCTGTTCTGGGCACTGTGTAATTTGCTAACACAGACATAGCCTCACTGTCTGAAGTTGTTTACTCCGGGGAGCCTCTCAACTCCAGGATCTGGATACATGTTTCCTTGCCTCCCAACCATGTTCTGAAGTGTGGGAAAGACAATTTCATGCTATTGGGAAGGAGACTTGAGTACACAAGTGAGAAGGGTGACTGACTATCCAGACAACTGTGGGACCAGAGTGCTCTGGCACACATTTCACCATTGGTCACAGTCACTCTTATTAGAGTGACTTCTTATATTAGAAGGTATTTCTTCATTTTGCGCCAGTCCTAGACCTACTTAATGTTTGTGGCAGCAGGTCTTTGTTTGCATCTAWTTTTCTTCTGCCCCTTTTCTATGGAAAATGGCTATGTTAGCTCCTGAATTCCCTCCAGAGCACTATCTGGGCATGAACAGTTCTGTAATTAAACCAAACTATTTTAGCTCACAGGAATAACTGAGTGAAATTTATCTGAGAGAAATGATCCCAATGGAAGCCTGGAAAGACTTTATCAGCGTGTCAGAATAATTTCCCAGCTTAAGTAGACAGGCCTAGAATAGACTTATGAGATGCATGTGTATTACTAAGAGCTTTCCTATATTATTTTCACTGCACTTGCTCAAAAACACCCTGAATGGAAACAAAGAAGATTTTATTTTTAATTGCACATTGGGCAAGTACTTAGGAGTTATATCTTGAGCCCAGCGATGTGACTACTGCTCAGAGCTTCAGAGTTCATCAGAACTGCTCGAGAAATGGTAAGTGGAGATTCATCTTCTCCCATTGCATTCATGATGTGCTTCACACTACTAGAGACTTTAATGGTGTTCAAAGAGGTCAGAAGGGGTTTTGAATCTCTGTCTGTCAAGACCCATTTCTGGGGTCATGACCCCACTTTCAATTATACTGGCAAGCTTGTGCATAAAAGTAAGGTTGTGACCTTTGTTTATGAGCTAGTGACTTAAAATAAGTTCTGGGAAGAGGGAATAAAAAAACATTTGCAAAGCAGTGTATACTTGGAATGCATGTCAAGTGTAGGGTACTTTCCAAAGAGACAAGACTAGGGTGAGGTCATGCACACATGCAATGCTTTGTATTTCTGTTTAGGTCATTCTTTTTCTCCATAAAAATGAAAGAACTAACCATTCTCAAGGGGGAGAGAAATATAGCAGCAGCAGGGTTCTGTTTATTAGGTGATTTAGATCTCTGTCCTGAATTTAAATCATCAAAGTGCAGGAGTTACACACCTAGAAGTATATAGTAAAATTTTCCATTGGAAACTGGGGGTTCATTTGTTGGAAATCAAAATAGAGTGTATGCTACAGCAGATTAAGGTATTAGCCTGTCAGAGGATGACTGTGAAACAGACAGGACCAGTCCTGAGCAAGTCACACGTCATCCTAAGATTTATCAGATACGATATTTTCAGCATAGTATGGAGATGAGTCCAAAGCATCACTGGGAATTTAACCACTGGTTAAATACCTTTTCTAATGCATTTTGTTCAGCAAAGTGTATTTAAACAGAACTTGCAGAGAGGATGATTGAAATGGCCAGTGGATGACAGTTCTGTCTTGCAAGGTAGAGACTGAGAAGGACAGTGAAAGCAAGCATGAGTTGCACTTCCTAAGTCCGTTGGGAGTAAAGGAAAGCAGGGGAAGGAACACTCTGAGATTAAAGACCATGTTGCACTGATATTTTTTTAATATGAATGTGAATCACTCTGGGTTAGAAACTGAAAGAACTGGCAGTACTGCAAAGTTTTAGCAGACTATGATGAGTCTGGAGCAAGGAACCAAACTGGTTTTAAGACACATCTTGCTGAATGGAATTGTATGGTTAGATGTATGCAGTATCAGGAGACAGGGACCAATTATACAGACATTGAACAGGTGACATTGCTAGTCCTCAGGAACAAGAATATCCTTCTGCCAGTAGTGTATCCTGGGTATGGCACATCACCCAAAACTCTCCTTAGCCTGACACTGGAACACGTACAGAAAACTAAGGTGGAGTTCAGTCTGCTGCTCTACAGCAGATTTTCTGATGAAGAGGGTTGTTTTCCAGATATGTAGCCAACATTGTGCATTGCTCAATGTCATAACATTGCTTGCAGTTATATGCAATTCTTCTCACTCTACGGTGTTTACCACTTCTAAATGTGGGTAGTCAGTCATAATAGCATTCTTATAGTGTTAAGAAATGTCTTCCTACCCCATTTGCTAATTTCATTTTATGTGAAACAAATGTGATTTTCCTCAGTTCTTAACTATTTTTATTCCATATATTCTTTCATGATCAATTGAAATGTTTTTACTGAAAAGTTTACACAAATTTCCAAGTAAATGTTTATTCCTTTTCCTCCATCTGTGATTCAGGTGGTAACTTCATAAGGATTACAAAAGGGATTAAAGAGTGACAGATGCTGCTGCCTACCTTGTGCAATTTACTGACTTTTCAAACTAGATTTATTCTGGAGAAAGAAAAGACAATTCATACTCTAATTCTTTGTAGAGAGTGCAAGCCTGTTGTTCACACAGTTCAATTATGCAACAGAGAGCAGGCAACACTCTTAGT
The DNA here is from genome assembly GCA_014549065.1 of Cardinalis cardinalis. Lineage (NCBI taxonomy): Eukaryota > Metazoa > Chordata > Aves > Passeriformes > Cardinalidae > Cardinalis > Cardinalis cardinalis. The sequence goes on along the minus strand of JACDOX010000412.1, from coordinate 264,499 downwards.
CTTCCAACAATCTAGAACTGCATTGAAGCTCAGGTCCTGATTGGAGTCTAATCACTGGGACTCCAGCCCATCAGCTTCTTCTTTATACATATACATATACATATACATATACATATACATATACATATACATATACATATACATATACATATACATATACGTGTATATTTTCTTTTTTAAAAAATAAAATCAATAAAGGAAGCTCTTCCAGACCCAGGCCAAAGAAGAATCCCCTGGGGGAATATGTTACATAGAGAAATGATAAAATTGAAATGTCCTTTCTTCTAATCATGAGAAACCTTCCCTAATCACCAAGATCTATCAAGGTCAAGTACCCTTGCACTGACTCTGCATAGCTCCCTCAGCATTCGTTACACTTGTCCAGTTTGTTTAGAAGTTCCCTGATTTGATCCTCGTCCTCCAAGGGGAAGTCCTCCTTGCAGTAGACTTTCCCACTAATCTCAGGAGCCTGGGATTCCTGAAGGCTGTTTTTACCAGTAAAGACTAAAGTGAAGAAGACCTGAACACCATGTGTAAAGACACTTTTCTGTGTCTTTCAGCAAATGGAAGCTGTCCTATTCAGCAGCAGCCCCACATTTTCCATAGTGGTTTTTTGTTGTCTTCATGCCTCTCACCAGAATCATCTCCAGGTGGATTTGGTTTTTACAAATCCCATCCCTGAACAATGCAGCAATGTCTCTCTGCTCCGTGTCACCTCTCCCTGCCTTGACCTCTTTTGTGCTCTCTTCTTATGTTTGAGGCTGATCAGGACATTCTTGTTCGTCCATCTAGGCTTCCTGTCACCTTTCATGATTTCTTTCATTTCAGAATGAGTGGTTCTTGATACTGGAGGAGGTGATCCTGGAAAACCAGTAAGAAGCATCAGCACAGTTGAAGAAAACCAGTGAGAAGCACCGTGGAGAAGAAAGAAGCACAGAGCAACAGGCAGCAGCTGTTATAAACACAGTTCAACTTTCAGGACCACCCACTGTTTCACTGCAGGAATTGGGGTGGACTGAGTATATCCTGCAGCAAGAATAAGGGAAATTGAGACTAAAAATTAAGGAGGATAGGTGTTTGACTTAAGGTGAGCCTGAGGAAGGAGAGGAAAAGATGATTACTTGAGTGATTAATTGTTCATGTTATCTTTTTTTTTTTTTTTTGCTCATAACTGGATAAGGGATTAAAAATGTCTTTTAATTGGTAATTCATCAAATTAAGTAAAAGTTGCCCAGTTTCTGCCTTTGAAGCTGGCAAGTGCAATAGCCAAACCTTCACTTCATGGACATCCTTTAGCATATTCTGCTTTGATAAAATGGAGATGCATTAAAATGTTTGGAAACTACAGGTAAGATTAAGAGTCTTTATCCTGTCTGAGTATTCTGAAGAGGGGAACATATACAAAACTAAAGGAAGCTTTAACTACATTAATACTAGGCTGACCTAAGAGTAGTTAATGTAACCAGCTGATATGCTGGTTTGAATTTATTCCTGTACTTCTGTAATTGCGCAGCTTCCAGACTACATCTGGTTTATATCTGTTTTGGAGTCATGGAACAGAYGCACAAAAGGCTGCACCCATCTCTAGCTATTTCCTATTTCTTTGTATGATAAAAAAATGCAAATTCTGAAATTTAATAAACAACAACAAGAGAAAAGAAATAGTGTGAGTCTTTCTTCTAATAATGTTTCAAAAACCTATTTTACGAGATTCATAACAAGCTTAAGAACTCCAAAAGGGCAGGTTGGTCAGAGGACCCTCTACTACATGGCCAAGAAGAGTTGCATGTGAAGACAGCCCAATATATTAAAAAGAGTATTCTATCAGATCCTCACTAACAAAGGACTAGATAGCATGCCCATGTCAGCATGTTGTACTGTCAGAGGGTATTTATTCTCAGCTTAGCATCCTAAACATATGAAAGCAAGGGGAGTTGGAGTGGTAACACCTTCTAGAGGTAGGTCAACCTTTTCATCCTCCATTGGAGCAAGGTCATTTAGCAGCCCAGGAACACTCCTGTTTCCCTTTGTCTGGTTCTCTTGCCTTTTTGGCTTTTTTCTCTCCAGGTGCGAGGGTGGATGAGAACTTGCTGAGTTGGTTTTGAAAATGTAAAATGTGAAGAAAGGGAAATTAGACCCTGGCTGTGGTTTAAATTGAAATGGAGATCAATGTCCAGCACTTTTAAGCATAATGGGTGTGTACACATTTTGGGAGCAGTTCTGTAAGTTTGATGTAAGTCAGTCTGCTTGTGTAATTCTACCATACCTTGTCCAGATTCCTGTCTGCAGCTATGTTTATTTTAGAAAATGTCTCTTCTAGTATTAAAAAAAATCAAAACAAAAGTTTTGTTGTTCTAGCACAGTTCACAGTAAAATCAGGATTAGACTTCTACTTCTTAAAAACAAAGGTCTGCTAGCTGCCACACTGACTAAGCCATTTTATCCCTTGTTACTCTCTGAGCTCTTAAGTGGACTCAGAGGTTTGCCTACTACCACAAAGCAGTGTGTGAAGCAAAGGCCCTGTAGAAGGCTGGGTGGCTTCTAGAATGACTAGGCGATTTCTGATTACAAATGAAGGTGGGAATCATGTCCCAATGGGCGGTTCTAATCTTCATGCTGAGGCTGCTGCATGGTCCCATGGCTCCTGCTAGATGTAGGAGAAGATGTGATAGATGCAGTTTCAGCATATATGATGAAGAACATTTCTCGTTGCCATCTATGTTGTTTGTATGTGRGACAGTTATCTATGACTGAGAGATTCTTTTCACTTAATAATCCTTCACTACCTCTGCAATTGCACTGAACTTGAAACCAGAACAGTTTTTTACAGTTCTTGTTGAGATCCAGAAAGAGTTCTGTGGTAYTAGTGGAAGAAAATAAATCTCCAACATTATTTGTTTTAATGTCTAAGGGTTGCTCTAGCAACTGACTCAGGAAGCACTGAAAAACATGAAGTAATCTAGAAAATACTATACTAATGGCCTGTTTTACAGAATGCTGAGCAATGGGGAGTATCACTTTGTCCTGGATACTTACTCCATTCATAGCAAATATATTACTGTAGTAAGTTTTCTTCTGGAAAGCTTTGTCTTGTGAGTAGATGTCTGCCAAACTTGCCTGAAGACAGGGTCTGACCTGTGTGTTCTCAAAGTTTATAATCTCGGAAGGTGCAAGACTTTCAGATACATTGGTTTTACCTTGCCAAAACAAGCTGAGAAATATCACTCTAAAAATAGCACTGTCTTTTGGGTCTGAGCATGCTTTAGGTAAGACATTCCTAAAACTTAAAATAATTAATAAATTACTTTGCAGAAACAAACTGCAAAGCCAAAGAGGATTATAATTTTTTTCATTTTTTGTCATTCTTTATTCCTTTTAGGGTCAAATCCTTGCTGCATTTTTTAATATACAATGGTTTGATGGTTTGGGGGTAGGTTTTTTATTTGTGGTTTTTGTTTTTCTGGTTGGATGGTTTGTTTCTTGGGTTTTTTTGGGTTTTGGGGTTTTTTTTGTGGTTTTAAAAAAATTTTTGTTTTGTTTTGTTTTTT
>JACDOX010000412.1:90540-260902 GCA_014549065.1 Cardinalis cardinalis | reverse complement strand
TTTTTTGTAGTCCTAAGATCTCTGATGATAAAGATTCTACCCAGGAACTCTGAATAAAGCAGAATCAATTTGATTTAGATGATTATTGTATAGAGGGATGAAAGGAATGTGTCTCCAAAGAGATAATATTCAAATAAATTTATTCTCCTCTTAAGTAAAGCTCCCTGTCTCATCTGTCACTTACAGCTGCAGTTGAACTGAAAAATCTGGTACCTTGCTTCGTTGGAAGAACCTGATGAAACATTAATACTTCCTGCAGCATGAGCAAAATAAGTGTTCAATTGTTGGACCAAAATGTTTTTTTGCCTGGGGGTATTCTGTCACCCTTCTCATCATGACACTGAGTCTGTGAAAATGCACTTTTGATACATATGTGCTATGCACATGTTTTGCGAGTTAGGAAATGTGAACTCTCCACTGAGAGGTGAATTGTTTTGTCAGCTGAATAAGTCTGGGAATAAAACAGAGGGCAAAAATCTACAAAAGAATTTAAGACTGTAACTCTTTCTCAGGCACCAATGCTCACTGGGAAACAGATGAATGATAGGAACCGAAATACCTATGTGGATCTTGGCCTAAATCTTGTTGATCCTCGTCCAGTGCCTTTTCTTGATGGCTTCTCTTTCTCTAATCATCTCCATGTTTCCTAGAGTCCTGGTTTATAGCTATTTTGAGATTCACCTTGCAATACAAGAATGAAGGATTATAATTCTTTCTGGGCTTTTAGTTGGTAATATGAAGTCTGACACACCTTGCAGTTTATATGAGAGGTCCATCAGTGTGCTGGCTTTGAAGGTGCCCTTGTAATGGTTCTTATGTGAACTTGGCTGCCTGTCAGCAGCATGACTGCACAGTTTTGGTAAGCTTGGAAAGCTCCTTTAAAGGCTTGCAAAAGGGAAAGGCCTCATTTCAGCACATTTTTACCAGTGACATAATCCTCTCTTAATATTTTTGTATATAAAGCATCATGTCATTTCCCAGGTCAAGAAACTCATTCCCAAAGAATGTATGCCTCTGACTCTGGGAGAGAGTGTTTTTAAACAAAAAATTGTTGTTGCTGTTCAGCAGCTTTCCTGGGTGTCTCATTCTTTAGCTGATCCACATTCTTTCCCAGTGAGCAAGAGGATGATAAGGCACTAGTGCCTATTTATAACTTGGCAGAAATGCTTGTTTAATGCTGCAGTACTTGGTGAAGGAAAAGGAGAGAAAAAGCAGTCCAGTCCTAAATGCTTGCCCTGAGCTCTATTGTAGGTTATACCTCTGTGTTGGCATCCTTGTTGGTATGTGGAGGGCACCATGTGTGACTTGGCATTTGAGAGCAAAATAAAACTGTGGGTTCAGAGCTGCTCAAAATGAGTCACCAGGAAACCATGTGTTCTTTCATCTCCTCACAGTTTTGTGTTTGATTTTTGTTTCTCTGAGAATGGCTATTTATATGATGGTAGTACTTAGAGGCCCTGATCCAAATTGAAGCCTGCATTGCTAGGCTGTGTGCAAATACATGGTAAGAGACAGGCTGACTTAAAAGTCAGTGATCAAAGAGACCCTGACAACAAAAGATAGGACAGGAAATGGATATGATGTGACTGTCCAAAAATTATGTCACAGTTCAGTCACTTGCCTACTGAAGTATCATTTACTTTTCATCTTCTCCCTCCAAACAGTTAAGAATTAGGTAGAAGGCTCCAGAGGCAAGAATTCAACTTCAGTGAATAACTCTGGTCTTCGCTTACTACTCCTTGTTTGTTACCTTTAGCTGGATGAGAAAAAGAGGGATCTTGGTTCTGTTTTCTACAGATGTCCTCACTACAGTGGTATGAAGATGGCAATTTTCCAGCTTTGTTGATTTTGTGACTCTACTCTTTTACTTTCAGTTTAAATCTCCCACATTGAATATATATGACATCAGAAATGAATTGTCATCAGCTCAGAGGTAGCCTCCATACAGAACAGCCTTCTTTTAACACCCTGTTCAGATGGGATTTTGTGAGAATTGACAAGGAATCTCCTTTTTGCCAAGCTGGCAGTCCAGGGTGCTTGTTTTCTAATCTGGCAGGGAATGGATTGATTATTTTATTCTTTGTCTAAGAGGTGGGAAAAGATCAGTATTAGGAAAGGAATGTTAGGAACAGACAGCACAGCTTTAGCAAATTTTCAACGAACATGACATTTTCTCTTTGTGAGGTCTATATCCATATTGTTTCACTCAGCAGAAGAAAAAGCAAGGCACCACTTCACCCACACAGGCTGTCTTCTTGGCCGTCATTTTCTGGTGTGTCTGGTGTGCTAATATCTGTTATAGAAAAGATTTGTGAAGTATGATTTGAATAAAACCAATCATTTTCTAAAGATATCAGAGTTCTACTGGAATCACTTCAAAGTGTATTGGCTACATCAATGGCTGACACCCTTTTTAAAGACTTTGGTAGGATCATCTTTTAATTCCCCACATATTCAGTCAAATTGTACTCTTTACTGTAAGAAGTTTTTGTTATGAGCTTTGATTAGGGAAAGCTGAGAGAATATTATCTCTCAGCAGGTAATATTTACTGCTTACACCTGTAAATATTTGAGCTAGAAAAATTTGAGGAAACTGCAGCCCCATTTATTTACTATATTAATTACTTTATTACATTTGTTTATTATTATCCTGATTCATGAACAATACTGCTCTGGAAATTTAAGCATGTGATGGAAAAAAGGAGCTTCCTGAATGCCTGGGCCAACTGTAATGGAAAAGTGAGCTATAAACCCCCTGCCTAGTACTAAAGTACTAAAACTATCTATCTTTTTGAAGTGATGCCTGCATTGTGCTTAGAAGCCACAGTCCTAGACTACCAACATAATGTGGATAATATTGTCAGGCAAGTTCAAAAGGGAGTGACTATTCCAGAAATTTATAGTCTCTTTTAAGAGTAGATGACAGACCTCAATAAGACTGGGTGCAGGTATGTTCAACTGTTTTGGCTGTGTCAACCCTACAGTAGCCTAAATTTTGTCAAGTTTTTCTCAGGCATCATATCAAAACAAATATTTCAGTAGGGATTCAAAGACAACCAGTAAATTAGCTTTGTTTTAGAGACCGTATCTGAAATCTGAAATGTGGGGAGTTAAGTGACTGTAAAAGATGGAAGTCAACTATYGGTATTGGTAAAATAGGAAAAGACATAGGAACTAAATAGTAGGAGCCTGAAGTTTTCCTCTGATGTGAAAGAGTGAAGAAAAATCATTTAATTTCAAGAAAGAAGTGACAGTAGTCCAAGAGATGGATTAGGAAAATTATTGTTGTACTAACTTTCTGGATGGCTAGGAGAAGGGTAACTCGGTATAAATAAAAGCAGAGGAAAGAAACAGATGGCAAGGTGGCATGGCTGGGCAGCACATTCATCTCATGGAAGAGCAGCTCTTTACATCCTTTTCCCACAGAAGTGAGAGAGGCTGAGGAAATGTCTTGCCAGACAAGTGCTCCATGTAACTGTGACTTGTAAAATGGGGGTTTCTTTGGCTGTGAGAAACCAAAGCTTCTACGTACTCCCAATAAAATTACCCTCCTCTTCTGTTTCATTTGTCTAAATAGAAAACACAGAGGAAATATTAATCAGTGCTCTGTTTTTCTTTACTGCAYGATATGAATGCCCAGGAAAGCAGGGGGTGACACAGGTGTGAGGGGCAGATGGGAGAGCTCTTCCCACAGCTCCTGAAGTGGCTAGAGATCGCCCAGGCTTGTTCCACAGCAGTGAATCCCTCTGCCTGGTGTACACTCATTTTGTATAATGCAGGATGAAGGAAGCAAACCAGATAACTTGGCCTTGAGATGCTGCAGTTGTGAACAAATTGTCCAGAATAAAAATATTCAAAAGACACAAACCTCAGAATCCTCCCAGACTGTGGATTTTACTTTCCCCATGCTGAATCCATTAATTTAGATATTTTGAACAAGGCTTAAGGAGGGCCTTAACTCTGCAGGTATTGACTGCCACCAGTTCATACACTCACTCCATGGGTGGGATTTAAAAAAAATACTCAGAGGTGGCCCACAACAGAATTCTATTTTCTTCGTGTAATTTATTGACAAAAGGGTGGAATTTTCTTTTCCCTACTCACATTAATGAAGCAGGCCAGGCTGTAACAGATAGCTGATGTCCCCACAGTTTAGAAGCATACAATTAAATGAAAATATAATGCAGCCTTCCTACAAACTGTGAGAATAGACAGCCTGTAACCATTCCACCTCTGAGACATTGTGGGTAGGGACAACGTCATTTTTTCTGTAAGAGTACTGCTCTCTAACTCTACTCTGACCACTACAGAAAGACCCCTCTCAAGTCGAGTTTTATTCAAGTTTCCAAGTGCATGTGAAAAAATAAATGCTATTTCCAGTGGAAGATAAAATATTCACAACTATTACATCCTTAAAACACATCCTATCTCTGCTTGTACTAGTATGGGCAATAAAATGCTGTGCATCTCAGCCCTACCTCCAGAAACTTGAAATACATTGTTCAAGATTAAATACAATGTAGACTTAAGTGAAAACAAACCCCCAAAAAAGTCTGGAGAGGTTGAAAGCAGTGTACAGGGAAGTTGCATGCCAAATAAATTTCCCCTGAGCTGCTGGTGATGGCCCAGGTGAGGACCTCTAATTTAGGTAACAGCACTACTTTTTCTAATGAAAACTTGAGATTAACTCCTGTAATTGGTAGTGCCAGTCTAGAAAATCTTGGTGGTAACTTGTTGTCTTATATATTGGGAGTTCTATTATTATAGTGCAAGGATTCCATACAGCCAGAGCCCCACATCTCTTCAATGTTTCCCGCAGGCAGCTCCTCTAAGCACAGACTGTTCCTGGTCCTTGCAGCAGCCATCTGACTCCAGATCCCACCAATCCATTCTTTTATACCACTGTTCTTATTGGCTACAGGTGTGGCCTGTTAAGATCAGACCTGCTCCTAATCTTTAGTAATGGGTTCAGCTGCAATTCTTTAGGGGATAAGATTACATTCTTATACCACCTTCATTTACCCATACTGTATCCCCCTACAATTCCCCCTTTCTCTTTTAATTGAAGAGTTGCAGTATTTCTAGAAGTACATATTCAAATAAATTAACATTATAACATATTCATATACAAACTAAAAGTTATGCAAATGTTCAAACAGCATATTTTTTATATATATATTTCTAAATGTTAGTTCAGTTTTATAGCTTTTCTCAGTTTACAAAGTACTCATATTTAACTAACACTAATAGCTGTAATTGATATATTTTGCCAATAGTTTAGTATTCAAATCCTGTTTCCCCAAATCCATGGGGTTATATGGTTTAATCCTGAATTCACAGGTCACCCTGAATCCACAGGGCAATATAGGTTAGTGCCAAATCACATCGGGGTCCCCATTTTTTGTCTTACATATCAGGAGTTCTATTATCATTATAGTGCAAGGATTCCATAAAGCCAGAGCCCCATGCCTCCTTGATGTTTCCCACAGGCAGCTCCTCTAAGCACTGAGCATTCGTAGTCCTTGCAATAGCCATCTGACTCCAGAGCCCACCAATCAATTTTTTTTATACCACTGTTCTTATTGGCTAAAGGTGTGGCCTGTTAAGATCAGGCCTGCTCCTTATCTTTAGTAATGGATTCAGCTGCAACTCTTTAGAGGATAAGATTACATTCTTATACCACCTTCATTTACCCATACTGTATCCCCCTACAGTAACTCTCAGTTTTTTCTGTTGTTCTGTAGTAACTCACTGCAGTAATATTGTATAAAACACATGTATTTTTTTCATTGAACAAAAGAAGCATTTCATTTTTCATTTCATTCATTGCTACTAATGCACGTCTTCAGAGCCAGAACAATCCAAAGAGATTGGATTTTTCCAATCAATCCAGCTCAAATTCTAACCTTTCAAATGAGGAACTTGATAGTCTTCTCTCAGCATTTGTTTTTGCTGTCCCACAGGCTGACAGAGCAGATGATTGGCAGATTCTGCACAGAATATTTCCTTACCAGTTTTCTAAAGGTGTGTTGGAGCTGTCTGGGAAACCTAACAGGAGGATTGCTGTCACATCTTAGTGCTTCTCAGGAAAAAGTCAATAATGTACTCAGTTTAAAATATGTGTTTAAGTGTTGATGGAAATGGGACATAGGCATATGTATAGTGTTTGTCTGAATAAAGCCATGTCTTTGAAAGTCTAGCCAAGGTGACTGCTCAGACGAGTATCCTGCATTTAAAACTAATTAATATTTTTCTTAGTCCAGAAAAACTTATTGCTGTCATGATTAGGGCTAGGCAGAGAAATAGTTGCAACATTAGCTCCTCTGATATCTGTTGACCAGTCTGAATGGAAAAGATGTCAAGCATTTGGAAATGCTTCTGGCTGAAGCCAAGCAGGCCAGGCTGCCTGCAGGGCTCTTTCCTGCTCCCCTGCCCGCTTGGCTTCTTGTGCTTTGGTGGCTCTTCTGCTCATTATTCTGTTTCACAAGACTTTCTAATGAGACTGTACTGAGATATGGAAACAGCAAAGTCCACTGTGGGAGACAACTGCTCTTCTTTTTCCACACCATTTTCGGTGTACCTAAATTTCTGTAATTTAGTGAAATTTACTTGGGCTATGACTTTCTAATGTAGAAATATTTTTAATAATTAATTCACCTTATAGTCAATTACCTCATGGACTATTGAAGCCAGCACATATGCCAGTATTGATGGAATAGGAACTGATGACAAGATAAGTATGCCTCAGAAATATGATAGTCTTTGGGCATAAAATAGATTGAATTTTGCTTCACTGAGTAAGAAAATTAACATTGGTCATGCATGACATGTAATTTGGTTTGCAAGGTCTTTCCAAAGGAACTCTGTGCTTTCACTGCACAGTGAAATCTGATTTCAGAAAGTAATTATTTGTACCAACCTGCAGGGTGTGGACAAAGCACTCCCTGTTTTGGATGCATTTCCAGGCTGCACTAAATCACTGGGGAATCACTCTAAATCTTAATTTTGGCATATTAAAAAAAAAATTATTGTAAGTGCCTAGAAAAATAGACAGCCTTTCAGTGTTTTGTTCAACAATCTGATGAACTCATAATTTTTCCATCATGGTACATCACAATTAGATTTTTTTGTGTTAAAAATTACAATAACTTTCCAAAAAGACTATTAAGAAAAAAAACCAAAACCTGTTAGTCCTTTCCCTCTGGTGACATCTTTCCCATTTCTCTATAGAAGAAATTGCAATATTATGAAAGAAAATGACAGGAATTATGTATGAGAAAACAGTAGTGCGCTAATCAAAGTATTGTAAAGTAAATAGCGTGGTAGTCAAAGAAGTCTGCATGGGTCTAATGAGTAAAAAATACCTGTTAGACTGTGACTTCATATTTGATTGTGAGACAGTGTCTCACTGAGGAATCAACACAGCTTTGACATCCTGATTATTTTCCTCAGCCTTTTGTACTACAACCTGTATTTTACTGATGAAAATGGACAAATTATCCTTTTGTGTCCAGGATCGGTAGAATGGTTACCTTTGGCCTCCTGGCAAGCCCAAACACGGGTGTAATAGAAGAGCTGCAGAAATGCCAGAGGCTCTTTAAGGATATGCTGAGCAGTACAATAGAAGTGTAACGTTTGAGCAGCTCCCCCTTTCCTCACATTTTCCTTTGTTTATGAAAACATTGAAACCTCTGAAATGTGGTTGTCACTCTGTGGAAGCCAGTGCCCTAGGTCAGTATTGTCACAGATCTTTCGTATTGTAAAACTAGAACTTTGGTTTGGCACAAGAATACAGGCTAAAAAAAGAAAGTGGCCATCAAACAAGCAAAGGTAATGCAACCCTACACCATTTTCATTTATTAGGATGAAGAAAAATATTTTCCTATTCTAGATGGATTAGTCTGTATTTCAGCACTTTTAGTTCCTTTTTTAGCTGCTTAGAAGACCTTCCTTGAAAAGATACTTGGCAAACACAAAGCTTTGTGAAGAGACCATATTTCATTCTGGCCTTGAATTAGACTTACTCTGCAGAAGTTTATTTTCATGTCTGAAATGAATTTCCTATTGTTTTTGACAAGGGTGGGAACTTAGATCTGGCTACCTTTATCCATCAAGCTTCTATCCCATGGCTTGATTATTTTACTGGGTGTTTTTAGTGTTTATTAATCTTTAACATTCAAGAACAGTGCAAGGAAACCAGAGTTGTACAGTTTGAAGAGCTGTAATTAACTACAGATTTTGTACCTCTGCCATTCTTCTATTTTATCCTTTGCTTTAAGAATCCAACAGCCAGATTTTGAAAGAGCATTTAGAATTTCCCTTGCACTTCCAATAGAACAGTGTTTTCCTGTACCTAAGAGATCCACTTCTGGAAAGACATAAAAGAGGCCACAGTTTATCTTCAGGATCTTGGCCTTCATTTAAAGCAAAAAACTGAAGAAAAAATATATTCTAAAAAATTATTTGGAGATTACAGCAGCAATATTGTGATACTTTGTTTTTTAACATCCAGGTTCCCTGTGGATTGCATAGCAGCTGTCACCCAGGAACAAGGACAAGCACCCTCCCATGGAGGGAGTACCTTTGCCAGTGTCATTGCAGAAGGGACCTGCTGTGTGCTGGGGCAGCTTTTCAAAATAAAATGTTTATTTACACTATTTTTTATGTCAATTAGCACTGCATTAGGTATGATTTTTGCATGTCCCATTGTGCAGGGAGAGGGACAATCTGATTTTTGGGTATTTGCTGTACTCATGTGTATTAGGCATCAAGTTCATAGAATCGTAGGATAATTCAGGTTGGAAGGGACTTCTGGCATGTGAAGAAACAAATATAGACAAACTGGAAATTTTTATGCTATGAGAAGATGTACATAGGACTTAGTTTATGCTAGGGCTTGTTGATAGCTAAAATGAGATTTCCAGGAACATATTTCTATTATTTTGACACTGAAAATCCCATAGGAGTTTACTTTTTCCCAGAGTGGTTTCTTAGACTGGTGATACAGGGGTTCCCAAAACTGAGTTCTGATCTTTAGAAACTTCAGAGCAGTATTTCTCTCACATTCCATCAAGGTGGTGACATGCAATAACAGCTGAAGAAGATACAGACTTTGGAAAAACTTGTGATATGCAAAATGTTATAACAAGTTTCTACAGAAGTGGTTGTTTGGGAAGTTTTTCTACAATAATATAAATATGTCAGTAACTCTTGTGTAGCCATGGGTCTGTCTGATAGCCATCAATGGGAATTTTGCTGCTTATCCTCATGCTTGCAGGCACAGGAATGTAGGAACTAGGACTGATCATAAAGATACAAGGGACTTTAACATGCAACAGTATTTTTTTTCTGTTTTCCAACGTAATAAAAATATGTATTAGCATCTTATTGCTATTACATTAATGATGTATGACCTATCCTCTTCTTGCTTTATCTGATGCTGTTTTACTCAAATCTCATCTATTAAATGGGTTCATATCTCTTTGCAGACACGTGAACAGACTACAAACAGAATGAAACAACAGCTCTGTGATGTGAATTGCCTAGCTAATTTGTAGGATACTAGCTTTAGTTATTAATTTTAACACTACAAATATCTGTTTGCTTAAGATTTTTAAGGTCAGAAGATAATATGGGCTTTCAAAACTGTGGAAAACTTTATACTACAAGACCGTCATTTCACCCAGACAGCAGACATGAGGAAATCTAAAAGCACAGAAAACAGGTAGAAAATGAGTAGTTCAGAAGAACAGTCGTATTTGTGGAGTATTTTGCCTGACTTAACCAAAGGAAGTTAACAATTTCATAAAAATACCCTTCTGTGGTGGTTTGACAGGAAACAGAATTTCTGGGATCTTGTGGTCAAGCCAATGGATGTTCAGATTTTAATATTGGCAGCTTATTCGGCCAGTGGGACACTGGATCTACCTCTGAGAACACAGGGTTAAAGCAGGGCTCTCACCCTGGGAAGCTCTCTTGGGTTCCGGTGGGGAAAGAGTTCGGATCTCTCCCCTGTCCAGCTGCTGCTGCTGGGCAGGGGAGGGGMAGCCATGCGGCCAGGCGAGGTAGGCCGGGGCTTTGGACGGAGATGGGAGGTGAAGAGGCCCCAGCATGGAAGGGTGGGAGAAGCACCAGGAGGTATCGGGCAGCCCCCCCAGGAGAGAGAGAGAGAGAGAGTACAGCCTGTGCCTGTTACTGTGTTACCTTGAAACTTGATAACGTGGAGCAGCACGGCTGAGAAGGAGAAGAAGCGGGGGGATGCAGTGAGAAGGTGTCCGGCCGCTTGTGAGAGTCACTCTGGGCGGGCAGAGCCCAAATTTTAACCCTTTTGTAGACAATGAAAATTCTGCAGAACATTGACCTTTCCTGCAATAGAGCAAAAGATGAAGAAGAGATTAAGTAAGTGAGATGAAGGTCTGTGCCAGAGGGAGAGAGAGAGATGTTTGGAAGAATAGGAAAGATAGAGTAGCACTTTTGCTAGACTCTTTTGTGTAGCCATGGACAGAGCCATGTTTCCTTGTGATACAGAGACTGCATCCAGGGGGGGCAATGGCTCAGAGCCAAGAGAGTTCAGTGTTGAGACCCCTCGGCCCCAGGGAGTGAAAAATATAGGGGGGACAGGTGTCCCAAAGGTGAGACTGTGCTCTTTTTAGAACAAGACAAGGCATCCTTAAAAGATGACCCTGGAAGCAGCCCTGGTCCGTGTTTGGTAGTGAGAGCACTGGACATGAAGGAAGAAGTCACCATGGCACAAAAAGTGACTCCTTCTCCTCTTGATTGGGTATTCTGAAGGGTGGTGCAGGAGCAAGAGTTAGTATTTTGGGGAGATGTATTGTATTAGAAATTTGGTGGGGGGGAGGAGGAAAATGCTTCTGTGCAGTTTTCATTTTCCTTGTGTGTTTTTCTTTTCCTTCTCTTGTAGTTTAGTTATTTTCTTGTAGTGTAGTTAATAAAGTTTTCTTTGTTACTAAGTGAGAGCCTGTTTTGCTTATTCCTGGTCACATCTCACAGCAGACACCAAAGAGAAGGTATTTTCATGGGGGCACTGGCATTGTGCCAGTGTCAAACCATGACACCTTCAAAACCAGACTACTTGCACAGAATGAGAGAAACGGACTCACAACTTTGATATGTGACTTTCCTTTGAAATTCCCTATATGTTTGATCTGACAGATCCCATCATTACAAGACATGGCCTTTAGTTTAAATAACACATAATTTATTCTAAATTTTATGGAGCAATGCTGATATTCTAAACAGGAATAATATGCAATGTACAGAAAAAATGCCCTGCAAAAATATCATTGAATTGTAGCTGGTCAGACTCTTCCAGGACAACTTGAAAATGCATGACAGCACATAACTAAACATACCTCCTGAGCAAAGGGCAGTGATCCCTGAGAAGCTTTCTTGTGCTTTTATCCTATCCAATCAAAATAAACCCCAAAGCCACCCTAAGKGTGTGTTCCAAACCTTTGTGTTCACCTCACAGAAAAGACACATGACTCTGGGGTATTGAGATCCATGTACTGTACATGTGCTCACAAGGGCGAGGAACCACAAGTTCCATTAAACCAGCTGCCTTTGGGAGCTCTACTAGAGTTGTGGCCAAGCAGAACCATGCAATTACCAGCAGTTAATGCCTTTTTCCAGCCAAGTATTTTTCAGGGACAGTTTTTTAATGGAAGTCAGGACAAACTGTGGACACTATTTTTATCTAATCCTATCACAGTCACAGCCCTTTCTCTAGCAGTCTATAATTCTCTTTCTCAATAGGAAAATAAGGCCTGATGTGCATTTCTGTGTCACGACTTCAAGGTTTACCGTGTTACTATTCAGAGTGGGTGGCAATTCTCTCCTGACTTCATCCTAAGAAGGAAAAAGGAATCAGCATTGCAGATAAATAAATCTCCAGCCTGGGTCCAAGAGCAGAACTGGAAAATGAGCTGTGTATCTACATGGCTTTTCTGCACTGCATTCAGCAGAGAGATATTGGCTTGCACTACCGCAGTCAGTGACAGGCTGGAAGCAATCTAGCTGTCCTAAGCCCTCATCTGCTCTCTTTAGGGGATGCTGCCCATTCTGACACCCAAGCAAAAATTTTTAGGCATTCCCATATTCATTCCCATCTTCACATATGGTTGTCTGATTCAGCACCTGAATTCCACTCATAGCTGGATTTTCAAAAGCTTTTGGTTCTAAAGTTAGGAGTTAAAAGCAAATTAAAAAGAAAAGCCTCTGCAGGAATAAGTAATATTGTAGCCATCCCCTTCCACCAATGCTAATGGTGGAGGGGTGAATAACAAAGGGGAATACCAGGAGCAGGTGCAAATTACTCTGCACCCACATGTTTGGTAGAATTGCCTTTACATAGCTGTGTGTATAGAGAGGGAGAGGAGGAAGGTCGGGCCCTACAGTAAGTGTTTCATGTAGTGTACTCTAGGCCAAGATATCGAGCTGGGAGGCACCTGTATAATAAATGCTAACTTTTACTGTGGTTCTGGAAAAGTCCACGACCAAATTTCTGATTTGCAGATTCCTGAGTTCAGTACTGACCTTGTCAGCGCCAGAGTAGACCGGGAATTGTCTAAGTGAAGTCAATAGAGTCCACACATGTGGGAGTGAGGGCTCTGAATGTACTCATGTTTCCCACCAAGAGAACTAGAGTAGCACTGGCTGCCTGAAATCTCCCTGTTTGTCTGTAACCACAACACTAAAATCTGCTCAGGGACTTGAATGCACACCTCAGAATTTTAAACAGAGGAGTACAGTTTCAATCAGTCTTTTAGGATAAGGATTGTATCTGATCTTAGAAGAAACTTGAATCTGTTGACCTAAAGGCCGTATTAGGAAATTGCTATGTTATTATTTTAACCTCTCTCTGGGATGGTGGGTTTGCATGATGGAATAAGGGTGGGACCAAATCCTGAATTTTATTCAAAATGAAGTATTTTTCTACAGTAGTTTTAAATTAAATTAGACTAAAGACATGGACAAGCATGTAAATGTGTTTTCAAATTAAATTCTGAGATGTAATTGTAATTGTGTATATTAAGAGCAACAGTAGGGTAGATATGTAGATATGTAGACCGAAGTCTCCTTTTTTAGGGAAAGAGAAATAGAGGTAAGAGAAGGCACAGGAGTGGTGGCAGTTTCATTTTCTCTGTCTCTTAGCACTGCTCTAATAGACCTTAAGAAAGTATAGAAAAGGCAACAGCAGTAAGACCTGTTGGACAACAGCTCATATTCAGGAGAGCATTAAAATGTGCATAAACCCTTTATTGATGTATTTGAAGCATCCAGCATCAATCACAGTTTATTTTCTTTGGTGCTGTGCAAACACAAGTTATTTTCTTTCTCAGCAAGAACCTAGTTTTATAATGTCTTTTTTTTTTTGCATTTTATATTGTTCTATATTGTTCTCTATTATTATCTTATCCAATTGACTTCATTTGTAGTGGGTTTGGGTTAATAGTTTAACAATTTCTGCAAACTTTTTCAAACAAAATGGTACACTGTGAAATGTCTGAGGGGAATCTGCAAGGCACGGTTTTATGTAGATGCCTTAATCCTTTACTAAGACAAAATCCTTTTGCTCATTCTCCTAGAGTTCAATGACATTTCAAATTTGCTACAAAAGGGTTCATATAATTTGCCATTAAGAGTAGATGCACTCTTTACCCTGCCTTTTTCTGAGTGAGCAGTTCCCTCAGATATTTGTCAGGATGTGGGAAACCAGGATAATTTCCTTCATTTTCTTTGAGAAATCTCCACTCCCATTTCCGAGACTTCATGATTAATAGTCCTAGATGTTGTGAAACTTAAATAAAGGAAGGGACACCCCATTTTTCTCTTGGACAATATCCTGTTTTGCTGAAATAATGCAGTAATGGCCACCAATGGTGACAGAGTTGCCCCAGGTACCAGCCCTGGGCTCCATCTTGCCCCTCATCCACACCTCATTCACATGCTGCTGAAGCTGGGGATCCATCCAGAAGCTTTGCAAACTGGACAGGTAGAAACAGATCTACAAGTGCATGTTCAATCAATAATATAAAGTGCTTGTCATCCTTGCTTTATATTGGCTGACATTTTTAGCTTTCTTAGACCAAAACCTCTGGGACTTCCTTGGCTGTCCTCCACCTGCAAAGAGAAAATCTGTTCTTTTGTAAATTCCCCAAGAAGTGTCTTCAGCTAGAAGGCATCATCTCAGTGGATAAGGTACTCAGCCTCATTTCTACAGGCTGCAGAGTTCACCAGTGTAGGCTCATGTCTGTGGCTAGTCACAAGGCAGACAATCAAAGACTCAGATTGACTGAGGGAGAATGTGAAAGTGTACTGGTGCATCATTTTAAAAAAAGAACCAACACATCATATACCAGTCTTAAGAAGATTATAATATATGATTGCTATTTTAAACTTACCTTTTCCTATAAGGAGTGATTCCACGAAAATTAACATATTTCAAAGGTTAAATGTCTGATATTCAGATCCCTCCTCACAAGTAAGCCTCATTGTTGGGTTTATTCACACTGGTGTCAGGTGGAAAAACATAAGTGAGACTATATTCTTACCTAGATCAGCAAAGCACCTAAAAATTTATCATTAAGTATACTCTGACTGGCATAGAGATGCTCAAGGGCAGTTTTGAATTGAGATTTTATATATTTTGCATGGAATAATTCACAAATAGTTAAACATGTAGTCACCATGGTAGCAAGGAAAAAACTGTACATGTGTTGCATGGATTCTGCTATTGTGAGTGTGCATCTAACCCAAAATGCTTGTCTGAATTAGTTCAACGGCACCATCAGCTCCTTAAGGCACTTGTAACTCAGACTGGAAAAGTCTCATTCTTTCTCCTGTTTTGTTGCAATCAGTTTTGTCCAGACTGGGCAAAGCATGCTATCCAGGAAAAAGGCAAGGTCAAAGACAAAAACCTGCAGCATAAGATGGCTGTAATGATCTCTCTTATCTTTGCTATTACTACAACAACAAAAAGAGGTTTATTTCCTGTCCTGATAATACTTCTTTAATGGAGATAGCAAGTTATTTTTCTCTCTTATCTTAGCGAGAATTTAATTTAATTTTAACTCACTTCAAAATAAAATTATAACCTTCTTTTTATTGGAGATTGGAAAGGTCTTCAAGGATTTATAGGACTTTCATATACATAAATTGAACTAAGATTTCATCAGAGGCACTATTCTAAAATGCATAAGGTTCCACTTCAGGAAGAAAAGCTATGGAATGGTTCAGAACTCTCTGGAATCTGGTATATAATCCATTAATCTCTGCAGGAGGTCTCTATAACTTTGCAGCTACGTATTGATTGATTATTTTATATACTTGTATTAATATATGTTATATGAATCTTTGTCCCTTAGTTTTGACCATGTTATATAATTTTTAGGTTTTTTTAATTCAAGGAGGTTCTTAATGGCTCAATTTGAAACACATGACCTGTGGACTTTGTGTTGACATGTGAAACTTACTTTGCTGGTTTAATCTTACTCCAGCTACCAACTCCTATACACATGTTCCCATAATTAATATTGTATGTCCTCCATCTGCTACTCCTTTTACCAGAGGAGGAGTTCAGACAAGACCTTATCACACTGGGTACTCTGAAAATGTACTATTTACTTATTTTAGCTATTATCATTATTAGAATTAGGACTAACAAAAAGCCAAAATAAGGATGCTAGAAGCATACATCTTCATATACCAATGCAACATTTTCTCCAAGAGGATTTAAATCAAAGCACTTGCCAGGTATTAGCAACTTTCATTGATTAATTATGAAAAATATTTCATTAGCATGGCAGACTGGCAAGACTGGAGCTATGTTGAGCAGGAAAAAAGTGAATGTTGTTGTAAGTTTTGTTCCAAAATAAAAGGAGAAATATGCTAATGACCTCTCCTATGAAACTCTTGTCCCCTTCCACACATAAAGCTACCATTTATAGTGTGTTTGGATTTTAAAGTAACCTCCTCTTATTTAGTCTAAATAAGCATATCTCCTTAGCAACAAATGTCACCTAATTAAAGTATGTCACTCAACTTAGCATCTCAATGAAAGATTGAAGTAGAAAGGGTACTATGAAGCAGCTGAAAGCAAAAGGGAAAAAATGCAAGGAATGCCAAGGACCCTTCATGAATATCAGATAAAAAAAAAAGCCACTGAAAAATGAACTCATTAAAAGAATAAAAATATATTGAAGTGGCACTTGTTTAGAACTGCTTGTAAACCTGATTTTTATTCTATGCAGGTTTTTCAGGTTATCATTAGGTACAGTTTTTAGGGTCTTTTTTTTCTCAGTGAGGAAAAACATATATCACTAATTTCCTTTAGGTAACTAAATTTAAAATGTCCTAAAAGCTTGAGGTAAGAAACCCTCTTAATATTGTTCACCACCAACAAATCAGTGTGAGAAGGTTCAAGTTTAAGAAAGAAAAATACCTTATCCCAATATCACAAAAGTAGGATTGAAGAAGGACCTTTGGAAACGCCCTGCACTTTCTTGAACACTGCTTACATTTATTTGAATAGAAGTAGGTCTAGGGGAGTGCTGAGGACTTCCTGTGAGTCCCATTTTCCTTAGGCCTTTCTACAGCAAATTGGTTGATGACTAAACCCAGGAACCACTGAAATCCCAGTGGGACATGAATTACACAGTCCAAATGACTTCTGAGGCTTTGAAAGGACCCCTGTTACTGTACTGGAATTGTGTGTCACTTCCAGATTGTGCCAGGACAAGTCTTTGGGACAATTAAGCTTTCATACCTGAGATGGTCTGGGCCTGCCTATGTAAAGCCAGCTGAGTGGGTGTCTGACCACAGACTATTTTTCATGGCAAGGACTTATCAGAAGAAGGAACACAACAGGAGAGCCACCCTGAGCAGTCAGGTGAGATGGACAATCTCAAATACCCATCTCCACATCATTTGTTTAGAGTCATAAATGTCAGTGGACATAAATGTCAGAGATTTGACAGAGCTTGTGGCTCTCCTCTATACATGAAGTGCTCAACCTCTTCAGTCCTTAATCATGGCTGAAACTCAGGAGAAGCTAAAGCCTTTGCAGGCTGAAATTGGCCTAAAGCTGGTTGTGCTTTGAACCCTTCCCTCCAGACTTCTCTCTGCTCACAGGTTTCCTCTTTTGTGTTATTTTCCCAGCCTACAACTTCAGCTGCTGTCCCCTTGGTACAAACTCTTYCATGTATCAGTTTCAGCTTCAGGCAGCCTCAGCGCCAGCAAGGAGCCTCTGCTTTAGCTTAGAAGCAGCTCAAAGCTTGTCATTTCTGCCAAGTTTCACTCTTGATGCCAGTTTGCTTGGTTTCATGGGAACGCTTGCATTTGGATCAATACTAACCCTGTTTAAAGGGCCAGGCTATGTAAAGTTGCTCTTGGACCCTCTGAAGTTTGTACATTAAGGTAGTATCCTACAACAGTGATGATGTCATTCTGACGTGCCGCAGTTTCCTCTATGAATTCTAAGGCTGGGTGACTCAATCCAGGCTGCACCTCAGGAGGACAGAGGCAGACAAACAGGAAAACACCTAAGAAGAATGCAATGTTTCTTTTGGACCTCCAGGAAAGTTTGAATTGAGCTCAGGTGTTGACCAAAGACATTTGGGAAAGTATTTCTTACCTGAAGGTGGTATTTATTTTGTAGCACCAGCATGTTGTCTGGATTGGATAATAATATGCCCACTGAGCTTACTTTCGTCACAGCTTTTCCTCTGACCTCATTCTGCTTCCTGATCACAGATGTTTTCATAGACAATACCTTTCAAAAAAATTTTAAAAATAATTTGGGAGGCCTCTATGTACAGTCAATGAACAGGTTTGTGTAATAAAAAGGACCACGCTTGACAATTGTTCTGCAGTTCCATATACCACAATGGTTATTTGTGAGTTTGGTAATTTTCAAAACCTTGTGGGTAAACGCTGCTGAACCAGRTCTTCATTTGCAATTTTAATGAAAGATGCAGTCTTCAAAATAAAAGCCTTTGCCAATCCACCAAAATAGTGAAATAGGTAACTAGTTGCAACTGAAGTTCAGTGACAGAACACAATGTATTTTGACCACAGGCTTACTAGCTGGTAAGAGAGGCAAAAAAGAAAAAAGCCACTGTGACAAGAAAGATTTCATTTTCAAAGACAACTTTGCCTTGCTGTAGTAATGGTAAAATTCCTATTCCTTTTTGTGGATCGCAGAGCAAATTAGCTTCTGCTCTTTTTTTCCCTTTTTGTATATCCCTTAAAGATCTAGAGAGAGGAACAATTTACATCTCTGTGGACTAATACAATTTTCCATGGAGTATCACAGCACTTACGACTATTTCCCTTACCAATCATGTATAACATCAATGAATAAGGTGCAATTTCTAGAGCAAATCTTTGAGTATCTGTTTAGATAATGAAACTACACCATATTTGCCTCTTAACTTCCCAGAAATGACTACTCTGCATCCCTGCCTGCTCTAGGATTTCAAGTCTGAGATTATCACCTTCTGCCTGGACTATTTTAAAAGAGCCGTAACATGTTATTCACCTGCAGGAGGACAGAGGCACGGAGCTCACATCACCAAAACCTGCTAAGACAACACATGCAGTATGTTTTCCAGCACATTTAGACAGCAGAGAACACAGAGTACTCCTTGCTAGAGGCTTTTAAAACCATTACAGCTCAGCAAGCAAAATATGTGTACTGTGTAAATATCTTGGTCTACAGTTCCCCTCAGGTCAGTCTGGATTTGCATGCAAGACAATCCTGCTACGTGAAATAGAAGAGGATGACTGCACACACATATACACATTCCCAAACTCTGAAGCCCAGATTGACTGTCTGGGCCTCACTGGCATTGCTCAGGGTTCAAAGGCTTGGAGCACTTGTTTTGGATTTACTGCTTGAATGAAGTMATTTCTTGCTCTTTCCATTCCTGAATGATAAGTGGAGGCATGATTCATCTGACATATGAAGATCCCTGGAGTATTGGTAGCCTTGTAGTTGGAAGTTAGAATCTAATCTAAGCATAAATGATTACTGACTTCATGCTCACTGGATTAGAGCCTTCTGGGGGAATTCGTTCCTCTTTCCCAGTTCTTTGTAGAAAGCAGCTAATTCCCAAAAGTGGAAAATGGCATTATGACCATGTACCTGATAGATACCTTTCACTGTTAATGTTTTTATAATATATGGACTTAATGGGGAAAAATCCAAGTGTTTGGTTAATTAACTTCTGGTGGGATGTCTGGCCCAGCACAAACAAATCAGGTTAGTGTTGTATCCCTGTGTGGGGAGAGCACACTGATGGTGCATCTAGCACCAAATCCTCCGGCTTTATCTTCCTGTTCTCATCAAGGAACTCACATGTAGGAAAGTCTCCTGAACCCCTCATGGGATACACACTTCATCTCTGCATGCTGTTAATGCTTTTCTCCTGAGCAGTAAGATGGTAAACCCTGCTGGCAAATGGAGATTTCTTATTTCTGTGTAGGTGCAACTGAAATTTACACACATGCATGTTAACAACTGGCTGACAGATGAGAGAGTTTAAAAGAATCCTGATAAATTTGTAACACTCACATAATCTTCATTCTCAGTATGTCTGACATCCTGTTACACAGCTCAAATCAAAATACCAGCGTTTTGCAACATGAAGAAGCATCTTCTCCCTCAAAATTACAATCAGAAACTCCTCTCCTTCTGCATGGCACAGTGGGTCACGCAAAATTGTATTTTGAAGACAATCTTACTTGCCCATGAAGGCACAAGAGTCTTTTAAACAGACATTTAGAAACATTTAAACTACTTGATTCATGCAATTGAAATTTAAGTAAGCTCTATTACTTAGTTAAGTGGTTTGCCAAAAAAACATATAAGCGTAGTAAACTTACTCTAGTTAAATTCAGCTATATCTATGTATTTATATTTAAAGCTGCACTTCTTCAGTGTGGAAAGGAACAGGAGTACACAGCTGTTCTGACTGCCCACTGCCTACTTCTGTTAACTCTCTGTCTCAGCTCTCTTTCTCTGTGAGGTATCTGTTCATCTAAGAATCTGTCCTGACAAATGCAGGAAGAAAGACTCTGCAAATGCCTTCTCATACACACAAACAGAAGGGTATAGATAATTTCAAAGATCAAGTCATGTCCTATTTGCTGGGAGTAGGGAGGATCATAGAAATTACCTTCTGAAACCCACTCCTGGTGGGATGAGGAAGAAAATTGTAAAAATGAGAAAACACATGGGTTGAGATGAAGACAATTTAACAGGTAAAGCAAAAGCTGTGCACACAAGCAAAGCAAAACAAGGCATTCATTCACCACTTCCCATGGGCAGGCAAGTGTTCAGCCATCTCAAGGAGAGCAGGGCATCACACAGAACAGTGATTTGGGAAGACAAACATCATCCCTCTCAACATCCTGTGCTTTCATTCTTCTTTCTCCAGTTAATATTTTGAGCATGATGCCATATGGTCTGGAATATCCCTCTGGTCCATCTGGGTCAGCTGTCCCAGCTCTGTCCCCTCTCAACTTCTTGTGCATACCCAGACTCCTTGCTGGTGGGGTAGTATAAGAGGAAAAGGCCATGAAGCTGTGCAAGTGCTGCTTGGCAATAACAAAAACATTTCTACACTATCAACACCATTTTCAGCAGAAATACAAAATATAGCACCATATGAACTACTATGAAAAAAATTAACTCTACCCCAACCAAAACCAGCATTAGAAGGCATGATGTGCAACAAAGCTGGAATCATGTAATTCTAGCTTTCTCCTGGTAATGTCTTTTTTGTCCATAGGTTCTTCTCTCCCCTTGTGCAGAGGGAATAATATGTTGTACCAGTGATTTTATGACTTGATGGTCATATGCAGCATATGCAGCACCAATGCTGAGATATCATTGCTGTAAAGGTACCTTGCTTCTTCCTCCCTGCCCTTGTACAAAAGAGTCATTTAATTTCCTTTCCACTCTGGCTATGACTGCTACCCTGACCTACTCTGCAATGCAGACTACATCATCTTAAAAAGTTTTTTTCCCTTTTATTTTACCATTCCAGTCTAATGAATTATATGGATCTTGAAAGAGAACATCTGAGCTGAGAAATGTGGAATGCAATGTTGAAAAGAGCCTTTCTTACTTTTTTGTTTAGCTGTAGTTCAGAAAGGGACAACAGCAAATGCTTGAGAGCCAGCCAAATGGAAATTACTTCAAGTACTATCTCAAGTGTAATGGAACCGAGGTACTTTTAGCATACCGTACTCATTAGGTACTTGTAACATCCAGCACTTCTAAGTGCTGTAGTCAGACAACACTTCTGCACAGTGCTCTGAAAAAATCTGCAGTGCATTCTGAGTCAATGAAGTTTTAGCAGTAATTAACTTGTGTTTTTTTAGACATTCACGACATTAGCATGGGAATGAAAGACTACTGAGTCACTAACTTAGATTTTAGAATAGAGGAATACTTTTTATAGCCACATTTCACCTCTGTAAGATTGTGTCTTCCACAGGTTTGCTTTCTCACAGTCAAATTAAATAAATAGAAAGGCATTTGTTTTGTATTGCAAAGCAAGCCATATAATCCACAAGGCTTTTGTGGCTTGTGGGTCATACTAAACACCACACCTGTTGACAAGAGGCAGAAGTTGTCTAAGTTTTGGCATGAATATGCCAACAAGTTTTCTATATTTTGCCTGTGACTTGTACAAGTTATAAATGTGAATGACTAAGTGCTGGAGCTCTTTAAAAAATATGGTGCTTATCTATGAGATAAGGAAGTTTCATTCTGTGTGTTCTTAGCTCAAATTACCTGAAAACATCCACTTCACTGGAATGAACTGGTACCTTAACATCTATTCCCAAACAAAAATATACAAATATTAAACATGTAGTATGATATTCAATTTATAGAAAATGCAGGGGGAAATCAGAAAACTGGAAGGAATTAAAAGAAGACCAGTAGAAAAAAAATTAAAGTAAGGAAAAATTTATTTTGAGTGATCTAAATTTATAAATCACTTTTTTGGAACCAATTTATTAAATTCAAGGTAATGCTAGGAAAGCAAAGGATATAGATCTCATTTAAGACCAGCACATAACTGGGAGAACATATATACAGCACAGAAACTACCTGTAAGGCTTTTGAGAGTGTAAGCAGCACAAAGATATGATTTGAGCATGAGTAAAATTAACAACATGAGCTACAAGAAAATACAATAATAGCACAAAACATTTGCTGATTATATCTATGGAGAATTTTCTGGCTCTGGAAATAACCTACTGAGAAAACAATGAGAGTCCTCTATTGTCTAATTCCTTTAAACAAAACTGAGAAAGAGGACTGGAAAAACATCGCTCAGAGAACAATCATTTACCAGGAGAGGAATGGAAAAATGAGTGTATTGTCTTAGATAATTTAATCAGTCTTTTATGATTCTATGAAGCCTTACAGCTGCCTTGAAAAATGTTTCTGGAGGCCTAATTCATTGCATAATATACACTTATTAAGAAACATGCTGAAAAATACTTAGAGAGTCTTTTTCTCAGGAAAGAGCAATGCCCTCCCCTTTCCTAGATAGTTTGTATAAAGGACACTTTTGGAAGGAAAGTAAGAGTTGATGGGGTTTTCCACACTATACAGATCTGCACTGATTGAGGAAATAAACATGAAAATTTTAGAAAATATTCTGTTCACACTGCAGGAAAATATCTCTCTGTTACTTGTCAGATGAAAATTCAAGAGAAGGGACAATTCAAAAT
Source organism: Cardinalis cardinalis (assembly GCA_014549065.1). Taxonomy (NCBI): domain Eukaryota; kingdom Metazoa; phylum Chordata; class Aves; order Passeriformes; family Cardinalidae; genus Cardinalis; species Cardinalis cardinalis. Next base: position 238,129 of record JACDOX010000412.1, on the reverse strand, counting down.
TTATCTCCTTACAAGATACAAGGAAACAGAGGCACAGTTCCTGTGGTGACAGGGAAAAAGACTCATTATTTGAGCTCAGATGCTAATCAGCCACTTGCTTTCAGGAGGCAGCTTGAAAGACAGCAAGGGGAAGACACTTATTACTTAGTTTGTATATCAAGCCAAAAGCCAGGAAGGAATTTCCTTTGCTGCCATCATAACATGGGCGTAACTTTTTTGCTGACTGAAAACATCACATCTCCATTGGTGATAAATAATATGTAGCAAAAAAGTGAGACTGCATGATGCCCTAGAGTCATGAGTGAGAGCAAAGTCCCAGAGAAAGGGGGTTCCAAGGCCTTTGCAGGAAGCTTCTGTAAAGGAGAAGACCAGAGGCATGGGAAGGTGATGTACTGAATTCCAGGGCCCTGAGTTGGGTGAGCACTCTGTCCCTTGAAATACCAGGGCAAGACTATAGACTCCCAGCCCCTGGCACTGGCAGTCTCCATTGCAACATGAGGGGAAGGTGCCAGCATGCCCACCAGCCTCCTTCCCTCTTCTGCTTTGCCACTGCACATCTTTCACCCACCCTCCAGGACTGCTCGTGGTCCTTGGCATTCACTGGCAAACCAGGAGTTAACTGGTGGTTAACCTTTCACTGCTACAGTGAGATTTAAGGTTGGGCAGACTCTAATATATGTCACACCTTGGCCTGGAGCCGTGGGTAATAATCTAAAACAGTAAGAGATTATCACTTGTGTCCTGGTTTTCAGCCAGGACAGAGTTAATTGTATGGCAGCAGCTGTGAGGGGGAGGAGCCTGGAGCCATATGGACATGTCTAGGTTGTTATTCTATGCCACCATTCCATTCACTGCTGTAAAGACTGTAAATACTTCCATAGCCTGGGTACTCGTGTGTGTGTGTATGCGCACAGGTGTATGTATAGATATATGTATAGGTGTATCCACAAAACAATGTGTGGATATATAAATCCATTTATAGTCTCTATTATAATATACCAATGTATGTAATTAATACAATAGTCACATTAACAGAGGAGTATTAGGATATTAATATGTTGTTTATAATTAATAACTATATGCAACATATACATAAGGCTTTATGTGAAGCATATAATACAATACTTTAGATTATTGTAGTATAGCACAATAGGAATACAGCATGATTGAGATACATCAGATATATAAAATCTGGTACTGAGCAGTACAGCAAACTGAGTAAGGAAAGATCTCTTTTTTGCACAGCTATTTTGGAAAATCTTAGCAAGTCTTTCTGATGGAAAAATCTTTGTGTGACACTTTATAACCTGATGCTAGGAAATTAATTCAGGTGATCATTGTGCTGTTCTAACATCATGACAGATGTAAGCTACAATTCAAGGAGCAATTTCTAAACATAATAAGCTATTGAGAGCTGTGCAGGCTCATCCTCTCAAACTAGTCAAGGTGCCTACACATCCAGATATGAGAGAAAAATGACAACTCAAAACTGGCATTCAGCAAAAAAAAGCATAGGCTGTGTAAGGAGCTGAAATTACATTTGTCCCATGCTTCTGAGTATTTCTGATAGACATGACAGAGAACTATGATGATGATTTATTGGTCCTATGGTTATCACTTTGTCTCATAAAAAAAAGTAATCTGATTTACATAAAAGATAAAGGAGCTGATAGGAACTGATGGTGAGAGTTAAATCTGCTTCAACAGAAACAGAACCAGGCACTGAAAGAATAACAAATGCTGTGCAGTTTGCAAGCAATTTACTTCTGAAGTTAAAGCGCTTGCATCAACAAAACAAAGTGAAGTAGATAGTTAAGGAGTGTCAGGATTTGGCAGCTCGTAAGGGAATGACCAGAAAATCAGCACRGACAGATCTCCACATTGATGCCTTAAGTTTTAGCTTTCATATAGTTAGATTCTTTTCTGCACTGGTATATAACTCTGTACTTCATATAGAGTGTTAGCAAGTTCTCTTCACAATTTAGTTACACAAAGCAATGCTTTTCCAGTCTGAGAACCAAGGCCACCATTACAGCTTCCGGCCCAAGAAAGTATAAACAACAGCGAACTGAGGAGAGCAAACTGGGAGGATGGGACTTCATTATCTGAAGCTGTAATTGGATGATTAACCCCAATATGCAAATGGACAAAAACTTATAAAAGCGTGAAAACTCATGACCTGCTGTCCTCCTTGGGTGTAGCCTTGGCCAGGCTCTTGTAGTACCCAAGGTGTATCCTTTGAAGGCCTTTAAATAAATACCTACTTTATTCCTTTGACTCTGTCTAGCCTCTGTTCTAGTTAGCCTCTCAAGGCATCAACATTACCTTCACAAAACCTTTCTTTCTACTTGTATGATGTCAAGGTAAAAGTTATTATTGGCAGTAAAATAAGAAGCAAATGAATTATTATGATTGCTTCCATTTTTGGGTCCTACAGTACCCAAAAATCTGGACTTCATATTTTTTCTGTTGAACCATCCTGCCTGAAAACTCCAGGAAATATATGAACGTAGGCATGAATTATTCAATGTTTCCAGCTATGTAGCTGAAGCCATCAACTCTTGTGATATGTACTTAAAATGTCACATGTAATGGTGAGCTTTACAAAAAACAGCCCTGGGCAAAAAGTCAGCAGAAATGGTGAATACTTTCACAAAACAGCAGATTGCAATGTATTTACTGCACACAGAACAGAATCCTTTCTGATTCTCATGGCCTACACAAATAGCCCAATACCTATGAAGCAAAACACATCTCATTTACCTTCAAGCAATCACCATCATGATTTGCAATAATATGGATATTGATATAGAATTATAATAAAATAATATTTTTACTCCCTTTTATGTAGCACTGCTGAAAAAAGGTCAGAGGAATCACACTGCAGTAGATTCTTTGTCTCTAATATTATACCTATTATAGAAGATTCAGACAGTGCACTAGATTTTTTAGCCTCAAAATTTTGTTGCATGGGTATATTTTTAAAAAATTTCTTATCTGTACATGTCCAAAACAGGTAAAAAAAATATGCTTCTTGTTTTTTGGAAAATCCATTGCTCCAGAAGCAAAATGCAGCCTACAAATACATAGGCAGGGACATCTTCCCTTTTCATTGTACTTGTTAGGGTGCTCCCAAGATAATACAGCCCATGCCCATTCATATAAGATGAAATAATGCAGTACATGATGGTAGTATGTTGCAGAAGACACATATATAAATAAAAAGATAGAAATACATGCTCAAAAGCTTGTAAACAGAAAGGCTCAGAACTTGTGCCTTCATTTCAGAGTATTGGAATTTAACATGACTGTACAGCAAGATACTGTGTTAGGCGTCCAGCATCTGAAATTGTGTCTCATCCTCTTCCTGTCAGACTTCTACCTGCCTTGTGAGAAGAGGTGAGCTCTGCCTGGAAAACTTGTCCTGTTTTTCCAGTTTTTGGTGCTGAATGTATTTGTTTCTCTGATGCTTAGGAAACACACACTCTGACTGAACTTCCTTTCTTATAAAAGACCTCAGTGTACAAGTTATCCTTTCCTTCCTGTTGCAAAATATTTTGACTTGTGACGATTAGGGTTGCTCAGAGAAAGCAACAAAATTCTTGCCAACATTATATCTTTCTTCCTATACCTCCCTTTTCTACCCTTTTAGAAAAGGAGTTCACCTTTCATTTACTGTTGATGTTAAAAACTTGGAAATCTGGCAATATTTCCAAGTTATGCTGAAAACTTAAGATACTGTCAATCCCTTTTTAATCTTTAGAAATGATCTCGTACACTAAATACTATCTTGAAGTGTATATATTATATTCATGATTCACTACCTGTCCTGGTCTTCTTCTCAATTTCAGATGAAGATTGACTTATGAAAGACATAAATCCTCCCTTCTCCTGCTATTTGCACAGCTGTGATCAGCAGAGTCTTTTGAACAGAAGATCTCTGTCTCCAAGGGAATGGTGTTGACTACAGGAGCCTGCCAGAGTTCACTGATTTCCTGGGTGCCCCTGTTGATCTTCCAGAGGTAGCCCACCTTGGTGTGTAAGCATTTGGAGACAGTTTGTGACCTTCTGAAATACAGAAATGCAGTCACTCCTTAGGGACTGAATTTTCATCATTTCACCATATTCCAGAAAGGTCAGACATCCTTGTTTACCTAGTTTGACTTTTCAGTGCCCACATGGGTGACAGGCAGTTTGGGACCCACTCAAGTGCCTGCTCAAGTAATTTGTGACATTTTAAGTGCTCTGTGGTACCTGATATGTCACAGCTCATATTTTTAGTAGGCCCATATTATTCTGAAACAAGAGGTGGATACCAGGTAGGACACCTTGGTACCAACCTTCATTTTAGATGCTGAGGTTCCTCTCAGTCACAAAGACTTCTTTTCTTTTTCAGAATACAGCAGTTATGATTAATCTTCTTCCTCTGATGAGCTGATAAATTTTTACCTCTGCAACATGCTTCTGAGATCTCACGGCACTTGGTCACCCTTGCATTTAGTTCCAAGTTTTGCTGTTCAGCCCTCTCTAAATGAGGACCACTGCCACTTTGGGACCTCTGCTATGTAGGTCCAGACTTCATATTTTCCTCTAAGTTTTATTTTACATCTTTGCCTGTAAAACAAGATGCAATGCCAGCATCCCAGCAGCCTCATCTATCTCACCCAGCATAGCTTCCCAGACCCACCCATGAGAAGATTGTCAAAATATCACACAATGCCTGTTACTTTTCCATCTTAAATGATGATCCTAATCCATGCCATGGTGCTCCCCAACTAGATGTATGAGTTACTGAATGGACAGATCTCAAGTTTCTGAGCCGTAAAAGAAGACCTCTAAATAGCATCCTGTGCCCAACCTCCAACACCTTCTCTGTAAAAGCAAGAGCTCACATATGTTCCTAACCAGAGCTGCCAGACCAGCACAGTCCCCTTGGAGACCACAGGRTGTTTAAAAGTGCAAGACAGCTGGTTGCTTAGGTACCTACTTGGATCCTATTTGGTTTCTTTCACCTTGATCCTTTCCCTTGAGGGGATGGGCAACTGAGTAACCTCATCAATTCTTCTTCAGTCTCTGAAGAAGGTTTTATATCTGATTTAAGGTTTTATATCTGAATGTATTGCATGGCTTTGCACACCCAGCTCTGGCCATGAGATCTAGTCTTATGTTCAGCACTCTGAAGAATATTGCTTAGCTCCAGAGCTCAGGTCTTCTGGGTACATTTGCTTTTGCTGGGAAAAACTTCAACTCTGTGACTAGCTGTTGTGTTTTTGTCTTTGTCAGGAGTGGTRAACTTGTTTATTTATCTAATACTGAATTCTTGGGCTCCAGTAGTGTTCTTGACTTAGTTCTTTGTGAGCCAAAATACACATTAACACCGGCGGGCGAGGGTTATTCAGTGATTGTGTCGGCAGTGGGAGACAGCCTAGTGGGAGAAGGTCAGAATCTGGGTTATTTAGGGTGACTTCCTCTCCACTCCTCTGCTTCTCCCACCAGAGGGTCCACATGGGAATGGGTGCACAGGTAGAAGCATGCTGGCACATGGGACAATATCAGAGTGGGACTACCTGAGGGCAGCTAGATTTTCCAGCCTTCATTCTGATTCATAGCAGTCTGGGCCAGGGCAAATATGAAGTTGCTTGTAATGAAATATGTGCAACAGTATGCACCTCCTCAGATCTCCTCTGCTGCCCTCATGGCAAGCCCCAGGCAATGCCATCTAGCTGAGAAGAATAAACAAACCATTCAAGACCTTTGTTTGCCCGTGAGTCATGAGGGGGCTACTCACTAGAGTATTAAGAAAGATAAACATATGGCAAAACTCTAAAAACTATTTCTGGAAAACTTTACTGGAGGGAACAGCTAATCCATTGTTCAGAGCCTGTAGAGAATTACAAGCCTGGGGGGAGAAATGGGAGCAGGAAAGCAGCAAAAAAAAAAAAAAGCCAAGAGATCAAAAATTGAGAATGGTTGTAATTACCACTGTAGGCAAAATGGTTTTGTGGGAAGAGGAGGGTGACTGACACAGGGGACTCGCAGGAGGGGTTGGATCTGTATGCAGTCATAACAGGAGGGAGTTGTTATTCATCTCCTCAGGAAGTAAACAGGGAGTATCATGCATTATTTGATTGTTACTCCAAAGGGAAAGAATATTGGTTAGAAATTATGAAGAGTTATTTGATGATTAAAATTAGCACAAAACCAACAAGTCATCTCCCCCATATGCTTCAGCTGAAAGGCCAAAGGGAATATTAAAACTGAAAGTCCAAATGTCTCTCTCGTCTTTCTGCCCCTCTGTTTTTTTTTTTTTGTTGAAAAGGTATCTCTCCATTCCCGGTTTTATTTACTGCTATTTTAGTAGTTCTATTTATTACTGCTAATGAAAGCATCACAGATGTATGCAGAAACTTTCATGAGGTGTTGCTAAGGAGAAGCCATGCAGCAACCTCAGTGTTTCCTGAGATGCAGACATGCTCTCTCTCCTCAGGACAGTCCCTGAGAGTTTCTGTGAGGCACCTCTGGTTCCACCTCTGGTGCAACCAAGTCTCTTTGCTTTTCTCTGTTATGCTGCAGAATAATGTGCAGCTACAGGAATTTAATAAAGTAACTGCAGGTRTTCGGTGGAGAAATATAACTTCTATCTTTGTTTTAATGATATTGGCCAAGCTGTCTGGCATGAAACTTACCCATGGCATTGTTTGGCATGAAGACCTTAACAACATATTGCTTCAGATTTAGCTTCAGATAAGTACTCATACACACTGGACAGTAGCTTTTCAGAGCTCTTGATATAGGCAGGCACCTGTCAATTGGATTAGGATTGAAGCCAAAAGATAACACTGAATAAAATTCTGATTACTTCCTCTGAACAACTTTGATTGAGTTGGAGTTCAGGAAGATAAATAGCTTAAGGTATTGGTATAAAGGTGGCTTGAGTTTGCATTGAGGATTGGTAAGCAACGACATAAAAGATAAAGCTGAGTATTTTCAGGCGTGCAGTTCACAGAGTGATTTACTGGATTTAGTCTAAAGCCTAGCTCCAAACTGCCTGAGCACTACTGCTGAGGCCCTGACTGACTCCTAATATGCCCCTTGCTCACAGACACCTACTGCCTCTAGCACCATTTTAGGGAAAAAAACCAAACACATGCCAATATAATTGTAATCCACCCAGTGTCCGTGGTTGAAATAAAACCAYCCCCCGGGCCTGAGCCTCATATTATTTGTTGTGGCCTTCCCCTGCAGCCTTATACCTTGTGCAAAGTGCCTGCCATGCCAGGTCCCACTCAGGCTMCAGGATCTCCACTCTCTGGAGCTCTCCTTGGCCTGCACGTCACCTCTGATAGTGGCTCTGGCACTAAGCTCTTTGCTGACCTGCAGCCCTACCAGCCCTGTGCTGTCCCCTGACAGCACTGCCTGTCAGCTCTGGCCATTGCCCTGCCTGGAATCCTGTACCTGTGCAATCTCACCTAACTTTTGCTAGCCTATGGTCACTCCTTGGCCTGAAAGCTAATGTTGGGCTGAGTACAGTCACAAGCTGCAGTTTTAACTCTGCAAGATAGATTTGAGAAAAATCAAGTGCAGTCTGTTGTCTCCAAGCTTCTTATTAGTGCAAGACTTCCTAATAGCCTCTTTTCTTGTGCCAAAGAGGGGTTGTTTCCCTGTCCCACCCACAGCACTGATTTGACTCAACCACAACTGTAACACAGAGCTCCTTAATTAACCAAACCTGTACTGTACACCGTGCATTGGATTCATCCTCTGTACCATCCCAAAGTAATCCAGTAGCCCAAATCCTGAACCCAGTCTGGCATGGTTTAGGATCTAGCCCAACTACTTCACTAGCTATAAACTGACTCTCAGCTCTTTGCTTCCTTCTAGTTCTTACCTAACCTAAGATAGTCATGGGCAGCAGGCATTTACTAAAACAAACCAAAACTATCCTGTGATAACTCCCTACAGTTTAAAAATTGCCTTACATCTAATCTTAGGTTTCATACAAGTCATAACCTAAGATATAATGGCTTACCAGTAGGTCACCTGTGGTTTATCTCTTTGCTAGTCTGCCATCACCAAATGAGACACATCATAAACCTTAGCCACATACTGCTACTGCCAGAAAATTTACACAGAGACTGCCTACTGCCTTCAAAACCCAGGCCAAGGTTATTGTTAGACATAACTACATTCTGAATTCTTTGCTCTTTATTGGTCCCAATCTTATCTGCAGCTTCATCTGTTAACTACAAAATTAAGTTGCCATCTGCCATTCCATACTCTGTCTCGACTCAACTTTTTGGCTTGTCAAAGTGTAATGTCACTCCAGCTCTTTGTGGAGAACAAGATATCACAAGTGTCACTTAATTTGAATTGTATTTTGATACAATTGCACAAGAAGGCAGTACACAAAGCTGAACAAAAATTTCTGTTTAAAATGAAATTTGAAGCAGGAATGCTTAGGGAAACCTTGCTACTGTAATAATTTGGTTTTGTTTCTAGTTTGAAGCGGAGTAGCCAGAGATTAAATGTTTCTTCCCTATCTGCAAGAATGGTCTAGAAATATTTGTTTTCCTAAAGAAAATAACATACCATAATTTTGACATGGCCTATCTATTTGACCAAGTCTGGCATCTTTTGAATGCATTCACTAATTTCAACCTGACTTACCACAAAGTTTAAGTATTTAAAGTTCTGTGAAATATGGTTAGATGCAAGGAAGCAGAATGAGGTCCTTCTAGGATGAGAAAGAGGCAGAGATAAGCCTTAGGAGATTTTGCCTGTCAGCAATTGCCTGTTCACTCAGAAAAGTGACCAGAGAAGAAACCATCCTTTATGTGTGTCTGGATGACCTGTAGTCTATATGGTCTGAAGTCTGGCATGACTATCATAGATTACAGAAAAAAGTGATTGAAGAGTAGCAGGGAAGAATGGTGGAGAGGTAACAATGATTACTTAAGTAGCTTGATTTTCTTGTGTTAAAGCTCACAGTAAGATCTTGGGAAAAGTGGAAAGGAGTTTTAGTACATGTAAATCAGGACTTTTGAGTAATTTTGACTGCAGAGGCTAGGACTTTTTGGGGAAAAAGTTATTGGGATAATAGTGGGAGGGACATCAATGAACAGGACAGCAAAACATCTGGGGTGAGAACTGGTTTTGGTTTATTCAGTATCCTAGCATAGCGGCCAGCCTCCTTAGGGCTTTTATATGCAGGTGTTATTATCAACACTGTATCAGAAAAGAAGTAGCAGTAGAAAGGAACAAGCAGATCTCTTCTTCCACTCTCATTCTGTGATTACTTAAGTCTTTGGAAACACAGAGAAATGAGCAGCTTATGTAGCTGCTTTTGCAGCTGAGGTTCTGGCAGGAAACATTTCATGGCACAGTGTTCAGTTATCCTGCCTGTGTGAGTGGTGTTCCTGACAAAAATAGACGGACCCTGCTGTCTGCACTTTGAAAAGAGCAGCTGAGGAGAGCAAAACAATCATCTAAGGTGGTCAGCCAGGAGTGGCCAAGGGCGGCTGGAGGTGGTGGAAGCGCTGAGTAAAATCTTTACAGACCTGGCAGAAAAGTCAAGCTGTCAGCGTCCCCTTTACTGATGTTGAAGACGTTTACTTTCAGCTGCTTCCTCTGTGAGCAGGGCTGCAGGCAGGATTTGCCTTCCGCCCCCAGTGACGGTGGATGTTCCTGTGTTTCCATTGGGCTGCCTGCGACGGCGTTCTTTTCCTGTGGAAACAGAAGATATGGGCAGGAGAAAAGACATATTTGGTAATGTTTCTTCTCAAAGCGTCTTTTTCACAAGGCTGCCTCAGCTGCAAAATGTTAAGGGGAAAAAAAAAGAGATCTTGGAACTAACTCCAGACAGACCCTAATGCCTACAAATTTGTCTGAGCAAGCCAAGTCCAGAAAGGCAAAACATGAAGAAGGCTCATTATTTGACTGCTAGGGACACTCAAATAACCAGACATGCCAGTGCTTATGATCTTCATATTTCAGACAGCTCGTCTTTCATATCCTCCCTCACCCTGCACTCCCACCCTGCTCACTTCTTATATTTCCCTTCATCCCCACTAACTCCACTGCATTTGAAATTGTTTATAGAATATATAAAATATGAAAATATTATTTATAATGCCTATGGGAAAGAGTCTGTTCCTCTAGCCATCTGTTTGATGAAGCCATTCACAGCTCCKCTAATTGCTTTGGCTTGCATGATAATTTTTCTTTCTCCCCAGAAAGTTCAAAGTTCCTTGGCAGACTTCTTCTTATTTTAATAAGAAATCACTGATGAGGTGCTATGGTGCTTAGGGCATTGGGCRTCTCTGATTCGTGGTTCTGCTGGAGCTGTGGCTCAAGACAGGAGGTGGAATGATTGCACTCTGTTTTTTGAAGTCTCCTGGAAGGTTACAGCTCCTCGAGATGTTTTAGAGCATCACAGGACTGAGAAATCGTCAATCACCATCCCTGGCCAGAAGGAGGGGCAATTTACATTCCCTACATTCAGTACCTATCCAATATATCACTGGAAATCTGTATAGGACAAAAATATTCACGTTTTAAATGAATTCACAAAATCACTACTGCCAAAAACTCTCACAGATTCAAGCAAAATCCCTGTTACTTTAGGCAGATCAAGGATTGTATTTCAGCTACTCACAAATGTACAGGTATAAAGGTAAAGGGAATATTGACCTAATCAATAGGTTTTTTTGTCTGTGACATGTAAACTGAGTATAGTAGTGTACAGAAACTGATATTTACTTTTGAAGTTGCATGTAGAGTTATAAAGATTTTTTCCACAATTCCATCAAATCTAGTTTTGATGCTTATGGATTCTTATTAGAATGTGTTGATTATCATCCACAATCTCTTCCAGCCTTTAGGAAGCCTGAATTTGTCCCCAAACTATAAAGTATATTCAGTATGATGACTGACTCCAATACAATGCAAAAACTTAAAAAGGTGCATACAGACACTCAGAATTTCTATTTAATAACATTGTTTATGATATTGAAATAATAGTTGGTTTTATAGCTTTTAATTCCAAAGGCAGCTATTTGAACATCTTGTCTGACATCTGTATAATCCTACCCCATAGCACTGGATTATTTGATTAACAAAAGGTAGACTTGTAAAGCACAACTGAGTAACTGTCTGCAGCTGCCTAAATTACATAAAACATAGATTTTTTTTCCTTTCTTGTCCAGTGGACTGATGAAGAAACTGTAGTCTTGAAATTATTTGTTAAGAATACAGTTTATAGTATGAGTAGGACAGACAGAAATACGAGAAAAGCTCTGGGGTTGCCAAAAATCTCATTTTTTGGAAGAGCAGCCTTTAGGCCTTGAGAAAGTAATGTAGGAAAAATGTTATTTAAATGAGACAATTTCTGTCTCAGTACAAAATAATTATTCCCTGACATAAAAATTATTTTGTGGAGCCCCTCCAGCACTCCTTGCTAGGGGCAGGCGGTGTGGCACTGCCTATTCTTTCAGGCTCTGCAAGTTCCTTTCTTCAAGACGGATTCCAGAGTTTGGGGAGCAGCTGAAATTCGTAGGTTGTCCCAAAAAACTGGCAGGTTTTTTTGGGCTTAAAGCCTACCTTATTTCCTACTTGTATGTATTTTGCTCCCCAGGACAAGCAGAGTATATAGTATTTTTTCCCTTTTATGTCTTGAAGTTGCAAAAGGACTTTTTAATCCATGCAGAGGATGGTCTATAACCATTACACCAAGGGGTGTTAATGGCAGCTGTGCATTACACAGCAGTGGCTGTGACAAATTTTACTCCCTACTCACTCTATGGTTTGGCAAAAGATCTGTGGATTTACTACCATTGAAGTCAGAGACAAAATTCCCCTTTCTTTCTGAGGTGAGAAGTCTGGACCAGCCTCTGTTCCTCTTTGCAGCTAAATGTTCCCAAAACAGTGGTACTTTTATAAAAGGGAATTAGTCTAGTTGGAATAAATGTTGATAGCTCTTACCTTGTTTCTTCATTAATCATCGTGTTACACATCTGTAGTCCTCTTTGCATGTCATGCTCTGTCACACTCTTTTTCAGAGAAGCTGATCCCCTGAAGAAAAGGGGACCAGTCAGCATTTATGGGGGTGAAAACCACTAGATGTCTGTTAATGATGTGATCTGGTTGACATGTACCCATATACTAACACTGGCACAGGAAGAGGTCACGTGAAATGAAAAGGTGAGGGATCAGCAGAACCTGGTCTTTGGTGGCTGTTTAAGGTCAGAGCAGCAAGTTAAGAGAAGTGATTATTTGCTTCTCCATGGCACTTGTGTGACTGCACCTGGAGTAGTTTTTGCCTCTGCAGTACAAGACATGAACATGCTGGAGAGTCCAGCACAGGTTCACCAAACTGGTCAGTGGCCTGGGCCACTTAATGCACAAAGAGAGGCTGAAAGAGATGCATTTGCTCAGCCTAAAAGACAAAAGGTTCAGAAGTGCCTGACTGATACCTACGATTACTTAAAGGGTGTTTGGAGAGAAGATGGACCAAAACTGGACATGCACAGTGACAGAGTAAGAGTCAGCAGACACAGGTAAAAACAAATAATCAGATTTACAACATGCATGGGATATTGTGAGTATTGATCGCCCATGTTCTATGCAGTTGAGCACTGCATTAATTTAGTGAACTCCAGAAGACTCATCAACTCAGATATCTCTTAAATGGCATAAATGGTTAATTTACTTCTGCAAACATGCATCCGTTAAATTTCAGTATGGAAAACCTATGAAATTTTAGGCATACCATTATACTTCTACAGTGTATTAATGGAGAGAGATGTAGTTCAGGGATTTCCTCAAGGAGAAGAGGGAAATCCATCTTGGAAGGAAGTGCAGAAGAGATATAAGCTGGAAGAACAAAGAGTTCAGTGATTTTTTCCCTCACGATCTAAGGATAAACAATCCAGGACAATCTTCTTAAAATATTAGTGAATGTGGGTGTTCCTTAGGTGCAATCAGTGGATACCACAGTGGAGCAATTGATAGGACTGCATCCATGAAACTAATTAATATTTACAAGCATTATTAAAGCACAGCTTTTCAGAGTCCTTATGATACATATATTTCCTGAGACTGCATTAGAAACTGTGGTTCCTGAAAACAAGACCAGTATCTAGTGAGTGCTCCATTAATGTTTTCATGCCAATATGAGGATGGGAAGCATATAGTTTCCTACTGTAAGCCCTACACTCCCTGTAGGGAGGAAATTGAGACTTGCACTCCAGGTGAGAGTCACTGGCCAGGCTCCAAATTCAGCTGAGGGAGGAGCAGGATGGTGGGGAGCTGTGGAGTAAACCTTCCCATTAGTCCAATTATACATATGGCTTACCCAATTTTATCTCAGTACATGTAGCTGTGGAGTAAACCTTCCCATTAGTCCAGTTATACATATGGCTTACCCAATTTTATCTCAGTACATGTAGACATAAGTAGAACTTGCCATCAAATGATGCATCCTAATGCGGACTTTCCAAGTCACTGGAAAGTAGATTGAATCATTGAATTATGACTTCTCTGTGTTTAAAAAATATGTGTAGTGGTGAATATTTTTAAAAGTAATCAACTTGATCAAGGCACCTGTCTGATTGAAGCTGTGGGAGACAACAGCACATTTGCACTGGGGGTCTACTTGGGGAAAGTTTCAAATATCTGGATACCATACAGCATCATAAGATAATATGGGGACACCAGGCAGCAGCTGAAAACCAAACAGAAGAGTTTCTCCCATCTGGTATTTGTTTAGTTGAATGAAGAAGTTTTGAAGGCTTTATACATTTATTCCACAGTTTGGCAACGGTGGGCATAACAACTGGAATAAGCTGACCTTTACAACTTTTATCAGACAAAGACAACCTCTGTGTCTTGCCTGCTATCTCCTTGTCTCTGGCCTCTATTCCCCAGACCAACATTTTTCCTTCCATTTTTTCCCTTCCTTCAGTTTGTTGCCTTTACTACTCTGCACCTGCTTTTAAAATGCAAGTTACAAGTGAAGTTATTTCTTGCTCCTGGGAGAGACAGATGGACTCCAGGAACCAGAGCCATGGTACCTTTGTGTAGGGTGAAAGAAATATCTCCCATGAAATACACTGTGTAACTAATGGTCTCTTCATGATAGGACATGAAAGGTAAAAAAAGATGGGGAAAACATACAAAGCAAGTAAATTCAAGAATAATAATTCTGTTGGCTGTAACTACGTGGAAGACAGCTTCCCCGTGAAAGCAAGCTGTGCAGGCAGCAGTCTCAAAGATGCAGTATAACTGTGAATCATGCTCTTTGCAAATGTCCATTAGGTAAATTTGGAAGAAGCCACCTAACTTGATGCAGACCTTGATCTGATGCTTTGACTTCCTAAGGATTTTTTCCTAAAACTCTAGAATTTCTACGTGCGAAATTGAAGCCGGGTTTATAATCTAGCATCAGAATTGTCAGTAATACCATGAAGAAATCTCTGTTGTGTTGTCTGCTAAGGTATGTAGTGCTTTAGCAGGAGTGTGCATAGCCTGTCTTCTGTTATACATACTGTCATACTTCTGCAAACATGGATTAAGAATTCAAATATACACAGCAGTGGAGAGACATTGTAAGCACCCTGATTAAAGTGAGGAGCAATATACTTGGAAGTAGCTGGGCATTATTTCTAATTCCCTATCATCCAGTAGTCATTAGGACAGTAGTAATTTGCTCAGCAGCCACATGACTGCTTTCATTATAAAAATATTCATATATTTAATCGCTTTCATGAAATTTTTACCAAACCTACTGAAGCCTCCTTTTCTGTTTGCAGAATTTAAACACATTACATTATTTTGAGTTTTTATCTCTCCCTCAGTTTCCTGACAGGAAAAGTTTAAGTTGCTGGGAAGGCTGTTAAGATCTTATCAGATGTTACCAAAAAGACAAATAGTGCAACATCAGTTCATGGTTAATTAACTACTAGCCTTAAGAAGGATATTGGGCAACATAAAATACAGTAGGCTGAAAAGACTTTTTAATTGTTTTTCTGTTTGATTATTATCTGCAAAAAACACATGGGGGAAGAGCAGGAACATCATCATATTTACAGGAGTAGTTTACAGACAGCAGAAGCAGCCTGAAGGATTTGAGTTCCCTGTCCCATTATATTACACTGGCTCCAATGTTACTCTTCTCAAAAAGCATTTTTGAACCAGCAGAAAATCTATTTATGCATGTAGTTTTTGATTCCAAGACTGGAAACTTATCATAAAGTTTTGGTTTAAAAATTTTTAACACAATGATGCTTCCACATGCTCCTGAGTATTATCAGAAATTCAATTGCCTTCATAGTTTTAAGATACTGCAAGAGCACATGATCATGGTGATAAAATATGGATTTTTTTTCTCTCCTTTTGAACATAATCGAAATTCAATCTGTTTTCCCATCATAATCATTCAATAAGGATCATTCAATAAGGAAAATAATATCTAAATTTTGTTTAGGGCAGGTAAATAGGGACCACAGTTTGCATTTTTTTCAGACTGAATTTTCTCACATTCACAGATTGCAGAAGACACATATCCTTCACTAGGCTGGTTCATCTGTCTATATTTATCTATCTATTATCTCTCATTTTTTTAATGTGAATTAAAAAGGCTACAGATACTCACAAATGTGCTACAAAAGTAATGCAAGTTCAGAAAGTGTGTTGGGATCCTCAAATGAAAGGCATTAGAAAATCACAAAGTATTCTTTCATAGTACAATTCATCAATGCGGGTTTTTTTCACCTGCCAGATTCAAATGCTATGGTATGCAACAATTCTGGTTTAAAAGAATAAAATTACTTTTACTTTATTATAAAATGTATTTATCATATTACTACAAATCTGAAACATGATGCAACTCTCTCAAGTACAATCTAGCAAGCACAGCTAATGGAAAAGCTGTTTGCTCTGTCATCTCCAAAAAAGCCATTTTTTTATAAAATGGAGGCAAATCGGATGATGTTTTCAGTGCAAATGATATCTGACACAGGGCACACACATCCTGAGGTAAAGGTCATTCTCTGGTGTAGCACATGAGTCTTTAATAAACACCTCTTGAACTTGAGGACAAATGTTTCTTTCATAATAAGGTAATCCTATTAAGCCATCCTGAGCGTAGAAAAACAGTCTAAGTATACTAATAAGATATCAACAAAATGATTGCGCAACGATACATCCTTGTTGTTTGTATAAATAGAATAAGGTTCCCACATCCAAAACCTCCGTGTTAATTTAGTCAGAGCATGGAATTGGGGTCTTTAAGTAGCAATTAGAATATTAATAATCCCGGCTGTGTTTATTACATGGGGAAGACAGATGGAATAAAGGTGTCAACAAATTTTTTTGCACTCCTTTTACAGCTTTTCTGCAATACACTATAATTTGTCAGTGTTTGAACTTTGGACCTTTGATCATCTTGAAAAGACAGCAATAGGCTTTGGAATGTGCCGAAGTAAAGGAGCAGAAGGAAACAGGTATGGAGGGAAAATCCTAGAGCAGATGGCACGTGGCCTCGGAGCATTCCAGCTGTGAGAACTCTTGACTCAACAAGTGATGAAGAAATGGCAGGAGCAGCAGTTTCTGCAAGTAAAAATCAAAATCAAATCTCCTAAAATTATTCTGAAGAGGAGCTCACCAGAATCTTGGACCTAATTTGAACGAAATCCTTAACTGGAGGAATTCATCCATGTTGAATACACTGTCCCTGTGGAATGGGCAGGTGATGCAGATGTGCTATTTCCACAGTATTTTCCACAAATTCTACAATATGACTTGTGAGGAAGAAGAGAGGAGGATTCATAGCTGGCCAGACATGTGACCTCATTTCATTACATGTAACATGGTCCAGACCAGCCACTCCAGCTCACTGACAAAATCAATTCATGAGCATATTTTCAGCACTTATGCGATTAATCTTTTTTTACTGCTAAATTGCAAAAACTCTTTTATAACAATGAGACTGTAAAAAAAAGGAGTCTTGCTACTTGGAGTTCAATGCATATTTTATTCTTGCTATCAGGATATCAGACGGGACCAATGGAAAAAGTCTACAAGGCTTTTCACAACATTGAATATAAGTCCTCCGAAGACAGGCTTTAGTGTGTATTAAATTTTATTAATTAATGTAAGGCACAGAAAAGCATTTCCACTATTTGGGAGTGACATCCCTGACTAACCCAACTAACCCTTGCACTCATGTAGTGCTGGTAAACCTAACACGTACTTAACAAAAAGGAAAATAATTGAAGGTTCTTAATTACTGAATTCAATATACACAGTGGTTTCCTCAGCTACCCTAACTTCAGACTAAACTACACAGACCAGTATTTGTATTCCTTGTCAGAATTACTGAATGCATCATTCCAGTCCTTGACTGAGCACCATGTATTGTTACTCACACATGTTATCTCCAGGAAACAGTTGACATCTTTAAATTCCTCCTGCAAGGTGCCAAATTAGTTGGTCTGACAACTCAAATCCACAACTCACCCACAGAAAAGACATAGTCTTCATCTTGGCAGTCAGTACTTCCCATATTGCCTTCAGATGTATGCCATTCCTGGAAGGAGCAATTCCATAAAAAAACGCTAGCACATGTTTAAATCCCTAGCACATGTTCACAGGCATCTCTTTTGAGGAAAGCACATGCTTAAAATTAAGCATGTGGCCTAAGTACTTCAATGAACACCAGTGCTTTCCTAAACTGGTGACAATAGGAAGGAGAATCTGAGTTCTTCATGCCCAAGCAGCAGCTGAGATGCTCTCAGTGATTGTGGGTACCACTTGGCCCTGTACCAGCGCTAACAGGCTGCCTCCTGTGAACCACTAGGCAGCTGTAAATTAGTGCACTGGTTGTTTAAAATACATTTACTTTCCTCACTGAAATTTTGCTTTTGGACTAGGTTCTTTTTTCTTATGTTTTTTTTTATAGTACAGGGTTGGTCAAAGGCAAGTGGAATGAAAGAAAGTCCTTGGCTTTTTGCAGGAGACTCAATAAGGTTATAGAACTCGCAGAGGAAGTTTTAGTTTGCTTTTTGTTTAATGTTGTTTTCCTAAATGTTTCTTAGACTCAGGAAAATGAACCTCAATCCTTTAATGAGTCTGGGCTTCCTGAGGTTTCCCCCTTCCTTGCATCTGAAATACCTTCGCCTACCTCTAGCCAAAAGGGGAACTGTTTTGCTTTTTGTGGTTTCACCATAATTTCAGGATTTTATCCATTGACTGATGTTTATTATGTTCCACCAAGGGCCCGAGGAATCTTTTCTGTCTGTCTTTTCTATCTTTTATTCTAAAAACTCAACATAGGGAACTATCTTAACAGAAAAATTACTTTTTATATTAATCAAACTATTATGATTAACCCTGATTGTTTGTTCATTAAAAATGAAGCAGAACAATCAGTTTCTGCCAAATAAAACACTCTCAGCTATTTCAATTACTGTTTTAATTGGCTGGGCCTGCCTGTCAGATTATCCTCTAATCTGTACAAGAATGTTGTTTGGAAGAGATGAGGCATGCCTGACTTGGAGACCTCAGTCATCATTCCAGCACATTCCGGTCCAAATATTGTTCTGTTAGCACAGTGGAGCTACATGACCAGTAAGTTCTGGGTCTGCTTCCTTCTACAGATCCAATCAATGTAAGACACTTTGGCTGTACCATTGGAAATGCCTGAAGACACTGATGTGAAGGAAAAAAGTGAAAGTGAAAGCTCTAAAACTCTACAAATGGGCACATTTGGTGTGTTTACATATTATCAGAACTGCTGCTAGGATGGATTTAATAATGGTTATAAGAAAAAATTGTGGAAAAGCAGTCTTGGGACCTGTGAACCCTCACAGAGAGGCCTCTCCATAATCTTGACTCAGGATTTACCATTTCAGTGAATCTGTGTTGTCTGTGGACATTAATATCCATTAAGAATCACCACAGACTCGTCCTGCTCCTTACATCCTTCCCCTAAGCTACTTCTTTCTACTGGAGAGGATACTGGCCTAGGCAGGTCTTATTTCTGAGAGAACATGTATCCACTTTAGAGTTCCACTGAACCAGGACTGTACTTTGGAGGTGAATATGACAGTCCTACTCACTTCCTGTGTTTAGGTTTGCATAATGGAACTGGTTTAGGATTAATGAACTTGTTTTTCCCCACAGCTGAACAATGGGACCACAGCAAGCACTTTCTAGCACAAGTCAGACCTGGTGCCAGGCAATAGTTAGTCTGAAGCCTGAAAAACCCTGGCATGTGTGTGATTTTGCATCTACATCCTCAGCATCAGTTAGATAGCTCTGCAAATTGTCTTCTGTTGATCTGAAATCCATATTAATTCAGATGTATACACAGGTTGCAACCACCATTATATCATCTCCATGGATAATAGAAAGCAGAGAGATGGCAAAACGCAGCTCATAGAGTACGAAGTGGAATGAACTGAGAATGTAGGATGCTTCTTTCTCCTCCTGCCTTTAGGGACAACAAAATTCAAGAGGCAGTGAGCAGGCCATAATGCACTAGCCACACGTAAAGTAAATACTGCCACTATTTTTGCAACAAGCAATTAGAGCAAGCTCATAGATCAGGGAAATGATGATAACAAAGCAGAGCTAGTAAGCAGACTAATAAATCAAGCCATCAAAAGTCCAAAGCTTCATGTTTAACTTTGACCTTGATAGTTTATATATTTAATTGCTAATGTAAGACATTAAATTATATTTGCAACCCAGTAAACTATGGAAAGGCAGCTTTTTATTTTCTACAGTTTATACAGCCTGGACAAACCAAATCTGAAATTTCTTTGAAGAGATCTGCCATTAAATCAAGCTTTTACCTGTGTGGTTAAACTGTTATGACTGTTTAAAGACTTTCATTTTTTTATTTGGCATTGATATAATGGAGGAAGACAGAAGAACCTTTCAGAAGTGAGCAAACAATGTCCTACAGACTTGTTTTTCAAGAGTCTTATGGTTAAACTGCATAGCACTTTTTCATACTCATACAACAAACACAAATCTAAAGATGAACACAGAGGCAGAGCAAGAGCTCAAGGAGAAATGCAGCGCATAGAACTTAATGATTTTTCAGGATTTAAGTATTTCTCAGAATTTAAACAGGTTGAGCATTTTCAGATAGTAAATTAATTCCCTTTATCTGTTGCTCTAGATACAAAGTAGAAGTTAGATAACATCTAATGCTCTCTAAACAGCGATTATATTTATACCACTATGTTTACATTGATTTATGTTGATATTTGACACCAAATGATGCCGAAAATTTGCATGGGACAATCATAATCTATAAATTTATTTGGTGATTGTCTCAAGTAATTTGTTGAAGACCATATTTTATCTGCCTAGAGTTATTCTACACTGTGTGCTGATAACCATCACAGTTGCATAGAAGGGACATTAACATCAAATCATGAGCAGTGCCAGAACCCATATTGGCCATCTGAGACTTACCAGAGCTTTTTTGTCAGAAGAAAAATTTTTTGCAGAAGATTTCTCAGTTTATGCCTCAATTTTTAGGGCAGGGTGGAGGTGGATATTTTATTTAATAATCTTTTATTCCTGTTTCTTTCCTGAAACACTAGTGATTTTGAGATCTTGTTGTGTGCATCTCTGTCTGTCAGATATTTCAGTAAATGTACGTTTTAACCCATCGGTGAATTTCAATCAAACTCAGTAGACTTGAAAAGAGGGATGACATCCATGTAGAAGCCAGATGAATGCTCACTATAGGGTGATTGTGGTGAGCTAAACATCAGTCAAAAAAAGTCACAAAAGAGAAACTTAATGAAAGCTCTGCTTCTGGCAGAACCATCAGTAAGGTTACCAAGTAACCTGGGTTTGTACCTTGTACTTAGTTTTGTATCATGAACCTCACTTCTTAATTAAGGTTTCTTTTATGTCAGGGACTAGGACTGCAGAAGAGTGAATGCTGAAACTCTAGTAATGTGAATTTTGTACTCAGTTCAGAACAACTTCCATTATAAGAGAAGTAGCAATATCTGCCCCTGAGTTTGTTTTGATATCCTTAGATAGAAAAAGTGCTCAAAAAGTAATGTGAAACTTAGTTTGCTTTAATTTCAAGAAAGGATAGGTCCAAACTGAGTTGTGGATTTTTCCTCTCAGGAAATGGGGACTTAGGAAAAAAAAAAACCCCAAATGAACTATGAAAAATGAAATTGCAGTGAGCTACCRTCCATGCCCTGACTCCCCTTGTTGTTACCCAAGGCACTGAGAGCAGGTTTGATCATACAACACTTTCTCAGCTGAACAGCCCTGGGGAGTCACTCAGGCAGATATTCTACAGTAAAGTCCATCAATCAGGGCCTAATATAGCTGCAGTTTCACCTTTTCACCCGTTCAATCTTGCAATAAAAAAATCTATTTCTTTCATGAGTCCTTGCAACACATGTTTTCAAGCTGGTTCAAAAGGTGTTTATTTTCCCTCCAAAACAAAGAAGCATTATGAAGTCAACAAAACTGTTCCCMCAACAAGCACAGATCCTCTTGGCATGGTGACAGCTCCAAAGAAAGATGCTAACCACCAGATGATAACCTAGCTGCCAAAGAGTTTCATGTATCTTTTGTATTTTCACATGTGCACATATTGCCAGAAGTTTTCTTAAAAACAAGAACGGCAGTGTGCATGACCTGAACTTTCAGCAATTGTTATTTCTAAACACTTACTATGTGAAAGATGGTGATGATGAGGCAGAGGAGGATGAAGACAGTAATAATAATAATATTAATAATAAAGAGAAATGTGTGAGGAAGAAAAGGAATTATGGAGAAGGGTTTGGAAATGTGATGTAATTATGGCATTATAATAAATGCAATAATAATGATGGCTAATTCTATATAATGATGGCATTATTACAGTTTCTGTTATAGTAAAATCTTTTTGAATAGAACTTTCAAAATAGAATTTTATGAATAATTTTACTTAAAGGTAAGCTTTTAAATTAACCATAAGAGTAAAGGAGACATTTTCAAAATATAAGCAGGACAGAGCTATGCACAATTTTGAATTTCAATATATGATACTTGTATCCTTTGCAAATATCAACAAAATAATTTATGTGTGCCTGACTGTTTACTTATAGTTCATCTCTGAGGAGAGATATCAAAAAAAGAATCAGAGATTGTTTGGATTACTAGGAAAAGATCATTTTGGCAGCCACAGAAATTGTGAGCGGAAAGGGTTTTGGAAGCAAGATTAAAAGGATTGGTTTTAGTTAGACTACACTTAAGCTGACCTTAAGCCACTCAGGATGCAAAGTTGCAGGGAGAGAAAAAAGAATCTAAGCAGAAAGAAGCTGGAGAAGGAAAAAAGGAGCCATTTTTTGAAGCAGGGTTGTTGACTCAGAGTTAATAGCTAAATGTGTATCAATGGTGACAAACAAGTGGTGAGTGCTGGGGAAGAAGAGATGAACTACAAAAGCCTTGGAGGATAAGCATTCACAGCTGACCATGGCATGCGATGGGCAGACATTCCACTGAGGCACAGAAATACTGTACAAATGCAGCAAACCATTTAATTTAGGAAGTAGTTGGATTTCAGACCTCGACTATCAAGTGGTGTGATGAAGCAAGTTCATACAGTGAGAGCAAGGGTAGAATACTTTTGAGACTATTTTGAGAAAATGCAGATTCAATCACTGCAAATCTTCAAAGAAAAGGGTAATTTAATGTACATCTTGTTAAGAATATTGAGAATTCAGGGTAAGTAGCTATTAATTTTAGAGGAATATTTAATTGCTTTGTGCACACACTCTTAAAACATGTTTTTAGATCATCAGTTCAAAGATGCTAAAGTAATGAGAAAGCTTTATTAGCTGTATGTGTAATCATTTTAATAGAACAGTAACTTTTTCTTGGGAAAGAAAAATAAGAACATCATTAGCTTTAAGCACACCTTAAAATTCTATTTGATTGGAGTACCTCTTAAAATGGATCATTTTGGGCTATTATCAAACCAACTGAACTGTCCTTGAGCTTTCCGTGCCTAAAAGAACTAAGCATGTTTTCAAGAACGATTCAAAGAGCTTACATGTTAAGCAAAATAGTAATTAAAATTAGCTAATAAGAAAAACCAGGCACAGATACTTAGCTAAAATTCAATACTATATTTATACCCTGTGTTGAAGACAAACCTGTTTTTATGTTCATCTAAGTGCTTTCCTAAATCTAGGAAATCTATGCTCATAATTAGGTATGAAATTGATGATGAATTACCACATTGCATCAACAACACACTCCCAAATACTGCCTTAATTAGCAAATGATCCTGTTGGACCTGAGACCACTCTGGTCATATTTTTAAAGCAGTAGATGACAAAAGCATTTGGGGCTGATTTATTAGTGCATTGTTTATAGCCCATACTACATGTGCCTTCAGGGGGATAAATGAATGTTTTTTAAACTTTTTTTTTTTAACTGAAGTGGAATATTCTAACACTATTTATATAAAGCCACACATTTTAGCATGCAGAGCAGTCAGAAACATTCCATAGGCATCTGCTGGGACATGGACTAGTACTCTGCCAACTTTCTGTGGGCAATATTTTTTACTGCAATGAAGAGAATTCCTTTGAAAGGACAGGCAAATATATGTGTAGTTTACATACTTTTGTAGTTCACATATTTTGTGGCTAAAAATATCCAAAGTCCATACCCCACCTTCAGACTGAGACTTGGAAGCAGATCCAGCTGCGGAGTGCAGCTCTTGTGTGAGGCTGATTTTCTTGTGTGTGAAAATAATTTATTAAAAAAATAAAACAAAACAAAAAAACTCCCACAGAAACTTTAAACCTTGGAATCTGACATGGAATGAATATATCTTTCATAATTTTATTTCAGAAGATGATTGGTCCAAATGTCTCTGTAAAAGGATAAACTTGCATTCTTGGACAGCTGCAGAAAAAATAAAATACAAAGACTTCCTAAAATCTGATGTTTGGACTGACCAATCTGAGAGAAAATATATCACTTGGCTTTCAAGACTTGCAATATCACAGCAACAGACCGTCCTAGATTTCTGTCAGGTTCACTCACTTGTTTGTAGTCTCACAATGACTTTCTCATATAAAGCGAGCAAAACTACTTTTACTACTGAATTTAAGTAGGATGTTGATTATGTTCCTGCAGTATTTCTACAAATGAGGATCAGCTGCACATAAAGGTCAAGGTCCAGTGCATCTGGACAAGTTGTGGAGAGTGGAAACTGCTCCTACAAATTAAAAAAGTAAAGGTGGTCTTTTTCATCTTACTATGCTATATTATTCCATACCAATTTAGCATCTAGATTTGCAAAAGCATAGCTGGAGAAATACTTAAAGTGAGAACATTTATTCTGAGCAGTTCTCTTTAAAAAGAGTTAATTTATACCTAAAATGATAATCCAAAGGAAACTTAAGAAAAAATGATTTATCTGTTGTGGCAAGTTGACCTTGGCTAGGCACCAGGTGCCCACCAAGATGGTCTGTCACACCTGGACAAGGGAGAAAAAATAAAATGGAAAACAGCTCATAGTTTGAGATAAGGCAGTTTACTAAAGCAAAAGTGAAAGTTTGTGCACATATCAGCAGAGGAAAAAACAGAAGGTTTTATTCTCTAGTTCCCATCCACACGCATTACCTGTCCACTTTCTGAGAAGCAGAGCTTTAGCACCTGTAGCAGTTGCTCCAGAAGGCCAATGTTGTAAAGAACAAATGCCCATTCTTCCTCCTTCTTTTCATATTTTTCTATTACTGCAGCGGGAAAAATTAACTCCACCTCAGCTAGGCCCATTACATCTGGACATTTGTGCAATGATATGAACACAGGGGCTTTTCGTGTGTTTTTTCTGTGTTTACAGCAACTACTTATCTTTCGTCCTGTGTCATGTTCTCTCTTTTTAACCCATCCCAAAATGTAATTCAGTTGGTAAATAGGGATGGGGTGGTTTGCCCAGAGGGTGGAGGGTGTGTCCTGCTGCCAGAGCAGATAGCAGAAGCAGCTATCAATGGGTTGCTGCACATCCAGACACCTTGGACCAGCACCCAGAGCACTGGTGCAAGCTGACTCTCCAGACGCACCAGGCTCCCTGCACATACTCACAGGAGTTAATCTTTGCACCTAGCCTGATGCATCAGAAAACATTCCTGATCACGTATGTTTGTTGCCATTATATTGCAAAGGTTCCAGATTGTTGTCTGCTTATTGCAAGAATTTCATACCTACTCGATGTTTCTTATAGGCAGCTCCTCTAAGCAGTGACTTTTCCTTCTTTTCACAGCAGCCAACTGACTCCAGTTCCCTCCAACCAACCAATCCACTCTTTTATAACACTCTTCTTCTTATTGGTTACAGCTATGGCCTGTTAAAGTCAGGCCTGCTCCTAATCTTTGCTTAATTGGCCCAGCTGCAACTCCTCAGGGGTAAGATTACTTTCTATACTACCTTCATTTTCCTATGTTCGATCCCCCTACATATGTTAGCCATCTGTGCAGCGCATGCATACATCTATTCCAGTCCAGGATTTCCCAGACAGAAACATGGGAGCACTTGCTGCACACACACTGGGGCAGCCATGGTTAGGCATGACCTGAGTCCATGGTTGCACTTTTCAGCACACAGACAGCACACCAAATCAGGTTTCATTCACATGGATGCAAGCGCTCATCCAAACACAGAACAAAACTTTTAATTATTTCAATATTGCAATAGCTTCCTGTTTTCCTCACAGGAACTTACTGTCAGCAAATAAATTTATTGGCTATGAAAAGAGGGCAAAACAAAAATCTCAACTTTTTTTAAACCAAAAATGTCATTTAAGTTGCTCTTAATTTAATTTTTGTACTATTCACTCTCAAGAAGTACTTGTTTGACCTGAGGTTCAGTTTCCAGGGTACAACTCACCTCTGTTGTTTTCATCATAGGAAATAACTTTCCTTTCCTTTGACAGATAAATAACATCAGGAAACTGCTGTTTAACTGGCTACAGTTACCACCAACAAATTCCAAACAAGCTGTAAAAAAAAAAAAAARAAAAAAATATGTTTCTTGTTTTCTATGTTTCTTGTTCTCAATAAGGTACAAGATATCTCATTTATGAGATATCTTACACTGTATTGTGGTATCCTTTGCCATCATTTGTCTCTAGTTGAGAAAAATATGTTTGTATTTCACTATGGCCTTCCCTCACTCGCTCATTAAAGAGTAGCTCAGACTTCCTTGGCAAGTTAACACCACAGGTTCATTGATCATATGCAACCAGCAAAATGTACTGCCTCTAATCTTGCCAACTCCCTTGCTTTCATTAATTCAGAAAGGTGTTATTGTTTCTTCTGCTCTACATTAGTTAGATTAGAGGATATTTCTTCATGGGAATCCAGGCAATGTCAAGTCACAGAGCCTTTCACATGAATTTACAAGGGAATAGTCTTTCTTTGAGAACATCTGCATGCTTCAGCAGCACCTTCAGTGTGAGGGTGTTTCTTTCTGCTTCCCAGCTAGATTTTCCCTCTTCTCTGTTCAGAGAAGTAGGTCAGCTTATCACAGAAATAGAGAATAAAAAGAAGAAAGCACAAGGACATACTTGTGATCACAGATTTGATTCTGGATGGCATTTGCTTGCAAAAGGATTATTTTCTCTTTTTTCTGTGTACTGGACCATGGAAAACTTTAGGGAGCCACTTAAGTATATTCTGAGAGCCCTTGATTGTGAACTTCAATGCTGACTTCATTCTGGGCATCAGATTATTGATATGTATACCATCTGATGTCTTTCCTAAGGCTTGTTTTATCCTAAAGATAGTCAAAAAGAGGGATTAGTTATGTTGACAGGAACGCCTTTGCAAAGAGATAGACTTAGAGCTAGCACATCATAGGAGTAGTCAAAGACTGACTAGCCAAATCTGCCTGAAGTATCACTTGTTGCCTTTCAAAAAATATGAAGGATTCCAATGAACATCAAACAAAATTAAGCAGATCCGAAATAGAACTAAGATTGATACACAGGGTTTGCACCAAGGTAACAAGGGTTTGAGAGGGACTTCCACACACAGTAATGAGCAGACTTACTTACCTCCTGAAAGAACATTCATACCCTACATGTGTTGGAAGTGGAGGTAGTTGAAATACAGCCACTGCGGTGCTTACATATTTCAGAGCTCAGATAGGCATCTGTGGTTCAGTATTAGCCTGATTTTGTACTGCTGAATGGTGTGCCTTAAGGCTGATGCATGTCTGCTCATATCGAACCCATAGCGGAGAGTGCAAACCCAGCACAGACTACCCAGCACCACTAGTGCAGGGAGTTCTTTCGGTGTTCATTAATCTTGATTCCTTCTGTTTCAGTTTCAGCTCTCCTTCTCCAGCATATCCCATTCATACTGAAGCCATTTACTTTGCTGATTCTAACACCTATTGCCAATAGCACTGCTGTAAACTAAAGAAATCTTCAAGCAACTTCTAAGGGTTGATTACTGCTGCTCTCAGTAAATGTGTGCATGTGTGTGTTTGGCTTGCTGGAGGCCTGAGCTCACCACTCCTCCAAGCAGCTCGATATGCACCAAGACCAGCAGAGCAGCACCTGCACTGATGCAGTGAAATGCTGCTCAGTGAGGAGTTGCAAATCACAAGCAGTGCCATTTGTGCATACCCATAAACTCTGATGCCAGAGTAGGCATCAATTCAGTGGCACTGTGGCCACATTGATACCATGAAAGGGTATGATTCAAGCTATGAGATTTTAATTTCATCCATAGAATCCCCCATTCCAGAACAGAAAAGGTGTTTCAAAACCTTGGCAAACCTTTCAAACTCTGCCTCTGTTCTTCATTTCTTGGAATAATCAGAATCAATGTGGTTAATACATAAGTCAAATGATCTCTGTATGTAAATAGGTTCAGTCACACAAAGAGCACTAAATAAAAAATATCTAACAAAGGATCTTCACAATTTATAGCCTGCCAGACTTAAAGTTATGACAGTGAAGTTTCTTATTTTCTCTAGAATGGTCCTGTAGATTATTACCCAATTAGAACTGCACCCCATTGAGGAATGCTTGCCTGGAAGTCTCACACAATAAAATGTCATATTTCTTGCCTGATCTATAACAAAAATGAACACTTCAACAGAGGGTCAAGGGAATGACATGCCATTACTACAGAAATTTTCTCCTATGGCTACTCTTTATTCTCCCAGTGGAATTCTTCCCAGGATAATGATGGAAAGCTGTTTGCACATGAACTGCTTCCCTTTTAGAATCCCCAGTGGCTTCACTCACCCAGAGGCACATGGGAGGAAAGACTGAGAATTGCAGAGTATGACACTCCCTAGCTGTCTTTTTCTTGTAGAAAGTTTTTGCTACTGAGGTCTAGAAGAGGAGGGTGGAAGGAGGAAGGCTTCCTAAACCTCTTGCTGTGCACCAAGCCCTTGTCAGAGGTATCTGTGTGAAAGAAGAAAACTACACTCGATCAGTAAGATGTGCAGGCACTGCAGTTCATGACAACCTCTGCTTCAGGAGCCTTGTACTGCACCTACAACCCCTGCAGGACCAAACAGCCATTAAACAGCACATACCTGCTGCAAGAGGGGCTGCTGCTCGGCCAGCTCCTACTCACCCTGCTCTGTCCTGTACAAAGACCTCTCCAAGGCCTTAAGAACATGTCTCACTTCTTCACCCTACAGACACAGCAGTTCTTCCTTCATCCCTCCTGCCTACATCACTTCACCTAGCAAGCACACTGCACCCACCTTACATCAGTGTTAACAGCCACACTCCTTGTGTTGATGTGTTCCTGATCTCACAGCCTGAGCAAGAACTGTCAGAACTGAGGCATCCTTACTGCAATCTCCAGCAGCAGAGGAGCTGGTTAGTTAGTTGGCTACAGGTGATCAGCAGTAGATTTAGAAGTGGAAAAATAGAGAAAAAGTTCCCCTTATCTCAAATTCAATAAAACATTGATAGTTTTCTTCAATGACAAAATCTGTATGTCCACAAGAGAACTGCATATCATATTATTTCTAATCTTTTATATCTCATTATATCATTACTAACTAATGAATCTCTGATTATTATACATGCAAAGAGGAATGAATCCTTCTCTTCTTTAAAATATGCCTCACGATGTGGAAGACACAGAAATTGCCAATGTTCTCTATTACCTTTCCTGAGCTCTAATCCCCACTAAACTCAGCTCTGAGAACAGCTACACAGTGACTCTGGCCCTGAGGAAAGAGGAGTGCTCAGGGAAGGAGGGCTTTGGGTAGGGGGCTGTGCTTTGCCCAATGAACAGTGTTTGGCACAATGGATAATTGTCTTCCAGGTGTATTCATTTGTCTCCACCAAACAACATTCCCCAGAGCACAAAAGCCTTCAGTGTGGGGACAGCTAAGCATAACAAATGACATACCAGACTTTTCTGAGGTCTTTGATGATTGTAAGAGGTCTCTGTTCCACCGTTATTGACTTTGCTGTCTTTGTGTTATTCCTTTAGAATGGACTTAGTGTGTTTCATCATTTCAAGTTCTGGTGCAGGGTTTGCACTGGAAGGTAGGGAAACCAGAGAAGGAAGAGAGACTGTGAAATAATTCTTAGACTGGCACTTTCTAAAGTAGTCTGTTAGTTTGTTGTCTTGCTGGCTACAAGTTTTGTTGTCTCCGCTCTTTTTTTTACAAGGCACACATTTTTACAGAGTGAACGATCTTCATGCAACTCCAAACAACCACTTATTTTGGTAAAATTTATAACACCAGATTCTACTTTTAGCCAGGAAATACAAACAAAGCTTGGAGACAGCTTGTTCCCTGACCCCAAATTCATTCCATGTTGCTATAGCATCACCCCCTGAGAAAATGGGACCAGCTCTTTTCCTCTCCTTAGACCTGTTCAATGGGCTTTTGTCAGCTGTTGAATTATAGCATTAAAATTCAAATACTAGGGATTTAATGGAGGATTATTATGACACCCTGGTGCATTCTCTGTGTTGCTCTTGGCAACAAACCCAAGGAATGAGTGAAAGAAATAAAAACGAAGAGCTGTCTTGTTAAAATCATGCTGGTGCTATGACATATTTAGGAGAGAGAAAAATGGTTCCCTAACCTTGAGTATTATTGTTGTACCAAATTGACTGAAAACTCTTTTAAGCCAGTAAGCACTGCTTGCAGCTGAACTCTATTTCAAAGCTGTTATCATTTTCTGAAAACAGGTTTTCTTCTACCTTGTGCACAAAATAAATGGAATCAACAGGAGAAGGGCATTGCATCTACTTACTACTTTCCCTTGCTCACCAGAAAATAGCAATACTTTGTAATATTCTGGCATCTTAAAAGTGCCTGAGGGATTACTTTAAAGCAGAAAGTGTAATCTGTCCCTCTCAGAATATATGTGTAGTGTTTTGTGTATACATACTGCATCTGCATGACTGCCACATTAATGCTTAAATTGGTCGTGTTTTTTGCTAATGTCTTTAGATTGGGGAAATGTTTGTGCAAAAAATAATCAGCTGTTTCATTGAACAGAATAGGATTTTGTGTTGGGCTTTAAATAGGAATTGCAGTCTGTACCATATAACTAGACTGTGGGGTGAGACATCCAAAGATTTGTGGAGGGAGAATAGTCTGCCGCTCAGTAGTTTTTTCTGGAGAAATTAAGCTCAAATTTATCTCCAATGTAACTGTTCTAATTTCTCTATTGGTGTATTCCCACTCTTTTTCTTGCTTTTATTTGTATTAAATATACATAAACCCCAAATTTGTCTGGAAAGATGGATATTATATTGATTTGAACGATCTAATACCACAGGAGCTTGAAGCCTTGAAGAGCAGCTTAACATGTCCTTGGTGAAGACTATGAGGACAATATATTTAACATAGTGAAATTAAGATCGTGAGCTGAAGCAGAAAAATGTAGGCAGTTTTTGTTGTGTTGACTAAGGGGGTCAGTCATCCTGAGCTTCTTTTTCTGGGTAATGAGAACAGACCAGGGCAAGCTTATTACACATGACCCTGCATGCCTCTGATTGTGTTTGGCTGAGAAGACTCTGCTAACAGCAAGCATCTGACTGGTGAGCACAACTGAAACAGAAGCACTGGAGTTATAGACAAAATGAGGTAGTAGTCAACTAATGACAGCAGCAACAACAACAATAAAATAATCTCTTCTCAGACATGTTCACCTTGGCATTTCAATCCAAAAAAACCTTTGAGTGAGGAAAGGCAGCTCCAGTATTTTGTTTTCAATAATAGAAAAAAACCTCCAAACCTGAAAGCATTCTATTAAATTTTCTCTGTAGACTAGAGTCTGCCCCCCACCAAAAAAAAAAAAAAAAAAAGAAAAAAAAAGAGAAAATCTCATATAGGTAGCTGGATTTTGAGGTCTGCCTAGCCAAAAACACAGAAGAAACTGGAGAAAAGTGTTTCTTATACCCTAGAGAAATCAGTGGTTGTCGTGATGTGTTCCTAGGGTTTTGGGTGAGCTTGACTTACACAGAAAATTTGTTCTGTTTCAGGAGGGCTCAACACACAGGGTTTATCTGGTCCTAAGCTGAGGATCAGAGCAATTGACATCTTGAGGTGGTTAATTAATGTGACCTGTCCTCTTGAGGGCTTCAAATAGGAAACTGATTAAGCCCCAGGTGCATCAGGAACCATTGCAAGCTTAAATTCACTTGAGGCATGCCCACT
The DNA here is from genome assembly GCA_014549065.1 of Cardinalis cardinalis. Classification (NCBI taxonomy): domain Eukaryota; kingdom Metazoa; phylum Chordata; class Aves; order Passeriformes; family Cardinalidae; genus Cardinalis; species Cardinalis cardinalis. Next base: position 206,428 of record JACDOX010000412.1, on the reverse strand, counting down.
ATGTCTGCAACCAGAGTGCAGCTATCGAGTGAAATCAGTGGCAGGAACTGTGCCAAAAAATAAATCAGCTGCTGGGAACTTCTGGAGAAAAGCTACCTTGCTTACCAGAAGGACAAAGAGAGAAGAGGGGCCTCCAAGGAGGCTCAGGGAATGGTAAAAACATCTGAGAGGGAAGTGTAGGAAGTGCAAGGCAAAGTTTTGAATGTGTTTTTCCAGCACATGGGATATCTTTTTTTTCCGCTGTGAAAACATGCCTTCCAAAGTGCTGATCTATACTGATGTCTTCCAATGTCTAACTAAAATGTGTCAAACATATTAGCCTAAAATGTATGATAACATGTCCCAAATAACACCTTGCTGGGCCACCCTGGAAAAATAGTATGTAATGAAAATTATGACTGTGTAGAATGAAAGGAATGACCAGCATATTGTGTGCAAGAAAAAAAACTCATAATCTCACCAGGTGCAGCAACCTAAAGAATGGTCTTGTTTTTACTATTGATCTGTTTGCTCTGGTGAAGATGCCACCTCTGCTAGAGAAATAATGCAAATGTTTCTAATTTCCATTATGCCCATTTTAGCACCTGATGTTTTTTATTTTTTGTTTCTGTGGAGTAAAATTGTTCCTCTACTCTCTGCTGCTCGCTTTGCACAGTGCAAACTGGGCATGTACATTAAAGAGAATTAAAAAAAACCCAAACACACCACAAAACCCGGTAGCTACCCCATTATCTCATAAATACCTTCCTGCTTGTGTTTCCAGACTGTCAGAAATGATCTTCTCAGAGTATTGCGTGGCTGGAACACCTGGGAAATTTTCTTGACTCATTCCTACTAAAAGGCTTTAAGATGTGACTGCAGCTTTTCTTCTAAATGTTGCTGGTTACATAAATATCAAGGACACACAGTGGTTGACTGGCTCTGGATTATCATTGTTTTTCTACTCTAGAAATTATGAAGTCTTGATATATTCATTGATAGAATKTTTTTCCTTTTATTTGAACAGGATTGATTGCTGATATTTGTAGTATCTGTATTTTAAATAAGCTTTTAGTTTATTGGTAAGCATTTTAGAGCCTATCATCAAAAGCTAAACTAAGACTGTGCAAGGTTTTAAAAGTATTATTTACTCTTGAAAAAGTACTGTAGGCTCTAGACCTATCTCAGGTTACTGCAAATGGCATAACCACTGCATCCAATTAACAAAGAGTTAGGGGAGAATTCCAAATTGTAGGAAATATGCTTTTTTCTGTAATTTTTTCAGCCTTCTACTTCTGGGGTACTCCAAGTTTTTGCTAATTTGAAAAAAAAAAAAGGCTTTAGGACMCTGGTTATATTGCAACTTCCAAAGCAAGTTATGTTCCTACCACAAAAGTTAACATTTCCTATCAACAGGAAACAAATCACAATACTGTGGGAAAAACAAAAAGTCCCACATACCTGGCTGACCTCAGAGAAAATCACCTACTGAGAAGGAAAAAATATTTTTTTTTTTTCAGTAGGAGTCTTTTTTATTTTTTTCTTTATATTTTTTTTATTTTCTGATGATGGGCTATGGCCACACTGAGTCATACACGTGGAACAAAGAAGAATTATATAAATAAGAAAGCATTTATTGATGATCAATCTTTCATGTTCAAGAATTGCAGATATAAGTGTCTGTCTTTTCTGGACTGGCTTCAGAAAAACTTGGCAAAGAAGCCAAATGACAAAGCAAATGGAATTATTCTTCAGACAAGTATTAGACTACAAAACAATCTCAAGGTTTCCTGTGTATTAACATAAGTATTTTCAATAGCTTTTAGTTTTTTTCTATTCTGTCACTGTCAATGAACACAGGAGTAGCCAGCTTCTTGCCTCTTGCTATCCAGAAGCTCATCATACTCTAAAAGCTACTTCTTCCCACTGCCTTGATAAATCCTGAAGAACTTCCTCTTCGTGGCTAGGTGTTACTCTTCTGCAATGTCAGTTGTGARAAACACATCTGCTTTTCAAAAATGAATGAGTGTTTACACTGAGTTCCTTACTGGCTGTATTTTACATATTCCACAGGGATTTCAGAAATTTGTTATGAGGACACAACTGCAGTTGATGCCAGCAAAAGAAAATGTCTTATTTCAATGTTTGTCATTGAACACCTATTGTTTAGCATATCTAAGTATATTAAAATGTGTCTATATCCCTCTTTATTGATCTGCTGCTTTTAAATTGCACTTAATTTTGGAGGTTTTCTGTGACATGTCATATAAATTCATGAGGATCAAATCCTGTCTCAGACCATATAATCCATATTCAGAACACAGAAAAGAGGTGAGAGAAGAAGTAATCATGGAATGATGATGTGACTTACTGAACTTTGGGAACAAGGTCATATTTTGAGAACAGAATGCACCTCTTGTATGCCTGCCTAGCAGTTTTAAAGTCGTCTCCAATTTCCTACTGCTTAAATGACCCATTTTACTTTCCTGTAACATTTTATGAGATATTTGTTTACATAGCTCCCAAAATCAGCTCCAAAATTCTTTTGCAATTTTCTTCCAGGCAAAAATTATGAAAAAAAAAAAAAAGAAACTACCTTTCCAGTTAATAGTTTAATGTTTAATGTTCTAAGTTAATGTTTACTTCTTTTACAAAGAAGTAAAAAGTGGATATTAAAACTAGTTTTCTTGAAAATATCCCACTGTTGGTCTGTTTTCATTCCAAACTCTGTAACCCATAGCCCATCGTATCCATCAGTGTAGCTTAGAAACTTGTCAATTCCTTTGGTCTGCCCCATCTTTCTCAAAGACAATAACACAATCTTTGTAGATCTTCATTTGTAAAGGGTTTCGTTTTTCTCTAAAAAATGTCTCAAAAATCAAGTTGCATATTTCTCTTTACTGTGTTCAGATAATAATTTGTTTTTGTTTCATTCACTGCTTCTTTCTCTAAAGTAGTATCTTTTTCTTTAAAATATTGAAATACATTTGTCAAAAGCAACCTTCTCRTTCTCAGGCTTTGTGACCATTTTGTGATGCTCTTGAGTTTTTTCAATGTCTCTAATAAGTTGCAAGTTTTCATATCTTTTCCTTTCAATAATGATGTTTCCTTTTTATTTATTTCTTTTCAGTTTTCCAGCTCTTGCTCCAAGGTCGTCTTCGAATTTGGTAGCAATGGGATGCTTCCTGGCAAATACGCTGCTTGCATTTTTGTTCTGTGATTGCGTTCACTAAGTCCCTGCTAATATCCTGAGACCCTGTGGGGGCAATAAAAGCCTGTTTTCTGTTGCAATAATGTTTTTGTGCAATTAATTTCCTTCTGCTGAATTAAGAATGACTTTATCTGAAAAAGGTTCTCTATTATTTTTATAACGGGGCTGATGTAATGGTAGCAATTTAGAAATAGTTCAATTCCTCATTTCTTTGCTTTACAAACTATAATAACACTCTTCTATTTTCACAGGTTGGCAATTCTTTTCCTGTACTTTTTGTTGGCTTTGTCATTTGACCTACAATGTGTCAAATGATTTTTCACAAACATGTTTTTGATCGTTATTACTGAAAGGTTAATTACACTGCTCTTTTGGCTTCCAGATCATTCCATTAAAAAGAAGACTTTTCCCCTAACCTTTTATTGATTTTCTGTTTAAGGCACATTTATGTTTGCTTACATCTTCACAATTTATTGAGAGATTTCATATCACCCTTCCATTTCTACTGAATACCATAATGACTTTCATTTATTGGAAGGTATTTCATTGCACTTTCATGCGCTGTGTACATCAAAAATTAGTTCTTTATCATATTATAGGGACTTTCTTGAATCCAATCTGTTCCTCAGTCTTATCTTTGACAGAAGTATCTATGCCAATTCAAAAGGGAAAATGGTGGTCAAAATATTTTCTTTATTTATATCCAGTTCAAACCATTTTCTGGAAGAGATGGCTTGGGTACAACTGGTTTTAAAAAGTAGTTCCCAGAGAAAACAACAGCAGGGAAATTGGATTTTTGCTGGAATCATACTAAAGCTTTACTGGAATCAGATTCAGTACTCAAAGTAACTCCAGATTTTAAATTCTCTTCTTGCCCAGCTGGTTTTCAGCCAGACTTCATTATTTTTGGTGAGCTCATTTAAATTTTTACTTTTTTCCTCAATCTGCAGACAGCTGGAACATTATTCATAGATTTCAGCTCTTGTTTTTCTTAAAATTTTAGCAAATATCTGTGCAGTTAGTAAGCCTTTTAATCTAGCCTAATGTAAGGGACAGCAGAAGCATTTGTCCTCTACCTGAAATACAACAGCATTAAAATAAGGGCTACCCCTAGAAAATCAGAATAAAATTTATTATACCTATTTCCAATGAATCTTTGATTGCAAAATGCTGAAAACAGTTGTTGCAGAGAGTTTTTTAATTTTTATAACAATTTTTAAAGAAAGTTTTTTATCCTGATTTTAATCCTAATCCTAATTTTTAATAGAAGATTCTATTCTGGACACATTACCCTGTTTTTATTTATATTGAGAGAAACTTCTTAACCAGTTTCCTCTCAAATACCAAGTGAAACAGATGCAGTCTGCAGAATGGGGAATCCCTAGAACTAGACATGAGAATAGCTGCCAGGGTTTTCACTTTTTTCCCTTACTGGCCTTGGTTTAAGCTGTTGACCTCAGTGATGTCTAGTGTCATTGAGCTCCTCAAGTTAATCAGGATCTCTGAGAACATTTCCATTTGTTTCTCATCTGCTATCTTTCAATTTCATTGGCACACCATATTTCTTGTATAATGAAAAAGGCTAAATATACGAGTCCACATGCTTTCTCTATAGCTTCACATATTTTTGGAAGCAACCATCACATCTGCTCAGTATTCTTGCTCTCTTCACTGTTTCATACAAAAGATGCTGGCTCTAACAACAGTTGTCACGAGTTGTGGACTCCTTTCCATGTTTTTGTCTTTCCCAGAACTGCTGAGGTGCTTTGTGTGAGAAGGTRTTGACACATCTCAAAAGGAACAATTTATAGAAGGAACAACTTGCGATTTACAGGTCTGTTCTACATGCTCTTGGCTCTCTCTTGGGCTGTTGATACAGATGGCGATTTCTGTGGCTGACCTCAGACGAATTCTTCTGATGGGCAGGAAGACTGGAATGTTTGCCTGGTGACTCATCCTTGTACCCTCTTTTCCTGTCCTTGCCTCTTATATTCGAGTGATATCAGATAACATCCATTAAAAACAAGGCCACAAAAAGGGCTCTCACAGCTTACTGCTCTTCATAACTACAGCTTTTGCTCTCAGGGAAACTTGTCACAGGGAGATGGACCAGGGCAGCTCTAGACATGCTTTACATCTTCTGTTTCTCTGGTGGGTCCATCTCCTAAAAGTCCTTGCTGTTCTGCTACTGCAAAATCAAAGATAGCTCTGACATAAGGTGGCTGAACCAAAAATGTTTTAAGTCTAAACACAGTAAAATCAATTCTGAAAAAATAGGTGACTGTTTTACCAGGAAAAAAAAGCAGTAATTCATATTTAGATCTGATGTTGGGTTCTGAGAATTCCAAGTGTCAAAACATTAATGCCAAAGAAAATAGAAAGCCGTATTGACAGTTCCAACAAGTGACGATATAAAGTTACATACTTGTAAGCTAATGAGTGATTAACAAGTCACTCTTTTTAATTACTTTTCCAGAAGGACTTCAAAGACTTCAGATGGAATTTCAGCTGAGTTTGGGTAAGTATTGGCAAGAGGTAGTCTGCAAAATTAGTTAGGCAATGCACAGGCACTTTGGTGAGATTTCTAGTTCTTCCATCTGATCACTTGGAAATCTCAGAACTAGGTTCTAGCTTGGCCTTTTTCTGGCATTTTAAATGCAGCTTAAATCCAGGAAATGGAACAACTAATGAAAACCAAAAGGAAGGCAATTCAGGATGCTTATGAATTTAGATTCTTGATCCTTCTAAAAAACATTTTTGCTACCTCTAAAAAAATTAATTTCAGAATTTTCCTAGATATTAAAGAAAATGCTGTTGCTATTTCTGTGGCTGAGCAAAGAAATAAGAGTGTGCCTGAATAAGGCCATGAAGCAGATGGAGTAGGCTTAGATCACTTTTGTCAACAATGTAGGTTTAAAAACACATGAAAATTCTTAAGACTGAAAGTCACAAAAAAAGCATCAAAACCACCACCAAATTTGAATTTGTTCATGGGTAGCTCAATAACTGCAACCAATGACATTTAATAGTAAGTTAACAGGACTCTAGTTGTGGCTTGCTTTTGGCAGTCAGTAGTTTGAACTCATGTACACAGACACAGATAAAGGTAGACTGAATAGAGCACTGACAGTGTTCTCAATTTTGGATCATGGATTAGGCTATTTGGAAAACAAAAATATTAAATGTAGTGTGCCTGATAAATATTGACTTTCTGGAAGGTTTAAACCTACAATGCTAAATAAAATGCGCAGTTTCTTAGTGACACTTTACTTTCTTAGTGACATTTGATCTATGACGTCATCTCCAATAATATTATAATACATTGAAACAGGAACAAAAAACAGCTTAGATGTCTCCTGGGGCCAAATGACTACAACAGCCTTTGACTAATTTTCTTAATTTTACCTCCCCATGCTGTTTGCCACCTAGAACTCAAAGTCTGTTTCTTATATTATGAATGCCTGTTTTGTAAATTCAGAAAACATTAGTTGTAAACATGTACATCAGTTAAATAGTTACAATAAGAATGAACTGATTAATAAAACATTTTGCAAAGGCATGGAAGGATATAACACAACACCATCACAGAATTACATTTATATAATGTAATCCTTTATATGTTTTTTGGTTAAGACAATGGTTATAAATTTATTCAACTCACATAAACCTGAAGCATCCATAATCTGATTTTGGATAACCCTCCAGCATCACATATTCTCCCCCCTGCAATGTTCAGTAGTCACGTTTACAAAACTCATTTTGTTTTTAATAATTCTCAAGGACAAGAGCTAAAACTAGCCAATTAGCCATCTCAGCTCAGCTGAAACATTGTATGTATGATTCTAAACTCTAGAATTAAATGTATATTCAGCAGAGCAATAGACTAGGGCTAGGAAAAGGAAAGGAAAAGGCTTCCAGTACAGTGAGTGACTTAACGATGCATGAGATATAAATTGAACCCACGTGAAGACAGGAAAATACAAGCTTAAAACTATCAAACTGCTTTCACTGTTTTGAATGACTTTGGTCTAAATGAATGATAATAATAGCTAGAATTATATCATATTTTTATTCTTATCTAATCAATTTAAGCTTTTAAAATGGAAAAAAAAACATAGTGTCTATGCCAAGCTTTAGCCTGCTGTGACTTGAAGTGTCTGGGTTCTAAATTAGATGCAGAAAGAAGGTTTTAATGGGAATAGCAACTGACCCTTGGCAGTCACAGTGTTAAGAATTGCTGCTGTAATATTAAGTTACATCGCTGTTCCCTGGGCACAGTTTTACGAGTTATATAACAACCATTGTAGGATTACTCAATCCCTTTACCTAACCCTAAGTGCATGGTGAATTTGTGGTTCCTGTAATAGTTCTCCAGTGCCATGTTCATAGAAGATGTCAGTGACACCATCAAATCCAGATCCTGCCCAGACCAATAATGTTCTGCTTACTAGTACCACCCACCCTAAGGGACATTATTTTGTTTTTCCTTCTCTCCTTTCTTAGTTGGCAACCAATTCCTGCCCAAAATTATCTACTCCTGGAAAAAGTCTGCACATATAATAGACACATAAGCTACAGGTACAGTACATACTGTAATTCATTTCTTGGCATTTGTGTGAGACAACCACCCAGCTGCAGAAGGAAAGAATAAGACATATTAAAATGTGTGATACAAGTGATTTTTTGTTGGTTTGGTTTTTTTGCTTGGATTTCCTGGAAATCATCTGTACAATAACACCACATCTTGAATGGGATTTTTTGTATTTTACATAGGCTTTAATAGGCATAACTTGACACATTTCAAGACAACACTTTCAAACCTATTCACTTGCAGTTAGGCAAGCAAAAAGCTATTTTAAATTGTGTCAGTGCTGTGAGTTTTCAGAGAGCAAGTCATCTGATAGGTTCCCATTAACAGCTGCTTGGTACCACCTTTCAAAGATACAGGGGGGCTGTATCTCATTGTCTTAATAGTCTGGAGATTATGTAATTATTGATTACTAGTAGTAGCCTCCAAAGTCCTTGATCTGGCACAGCATCCCCTTTTACCAGCATGATGGCCAAGCAAGTATCAAGGAGCAGTTTTCTTCTGAAGAAAAATAATGGTTTCGCTTCAGGAAAATCTGCCTTATTCCTTTTAGCTCTTCCTGTTCACCCTGTAAAACTTGGGGGTAAAAAGCAATCTGCTACCAGACTGCCCACTGTGAAGTCAGATCGTCAACACTGAAAAAACAAGGATTCAAGAAAGAACAGCCTTGCTGCCATCCCGTGGACCTGTGTTCATCTAAAAGCAACTGCATTCAGTGGAAATGCTCCTGCAGAAGAAATCCAGCCCACACAGTTTCACATCTTGTCTGCAGAGTCATCTCACTGGCAAGTCAGACTGGATAAGGGATTTAGCTACTTCATGGCATTCAGGATGTCATACAACAGATGGAGATATCTGAGAAATCTCTCTGGCAAGGTTTCAGCATGCAAAACATCTGTGTGAAAGGCAATGGATACAGTAAGAAATGGAAGGGTCTCCTTAGTGGTGTGTTCTGGCAGATTTGGTTGCTAATGAGGCAAAAGGCAGAAAAAGGATGCAGTGTGCTGTGAGCATACCATTACCTCTCCTGATGTGAAAAGTAGGCCTAACTCAGACATTCCTCCTAATTTGCAGATGGGTCCCAGAGGAAGGAAAAATTTGTTGTGGAGATGGGCAAAGAAGGATAAAAAAATGTTTGCTCGCTGATCAAAAGCTTCTTTCCCAAAAGCATTTTGCTTGAAAATGCACTTCCTTTCCCTCTCTTCTCAATTTTCTTCTATTTTAATGTTACCACTAACTTTGCTACTTCACTCTACCTTTATTGATTTCTTCTTCCATATTACCCTCTTCTGGTAACAAGTTATGCAAATGGCAAGACCCAGGAGGAGCAGCTGCATATATCTTTCAGGGTTTAGCCTGAGAGGCAATTCAAGAACTTAATATTTTCTCTGGTGTTTTTGTAGGAAAGGGCTTCTTGTTTCTGCATACTCAATACAACAAACAAAATGTCTGTACAGCACTGTGGTGATAGCTGCCCAGTTCTACAGTAATCAAAGGTGATAAATTAAATATAAAAAAGAGTAGACTTTAGGAAGGTGAGGTTGATTGTAGTGGAGTGATGTGGTAATTGGGAAACCTGGGTCAAACAAGTATCCTCTGCTTTTTATTTGATCCCCAGAGTCAGCATTAGACATTCTAATGAATGATTCCACATTTCATCAATTTTTTGAAAAACAAACTCTCATAAAGCAGAACTACAAGATCTTCATAAGTGCAGTTGTATCAATAACCTTATACCTTGATCTCAACACTCACTATCTATGTGAGATCACTGACATTGTATGCAAATACTGTAGTTAACTGTGACTTGTGGATTTGCATCAGAAAGCATATTTAAGGGACAGCCTGTATTTGGAGCAAGAGGGTCTGCACTGTCTCTGCTTCCATGGCCTACTCGATGGACAAAAAATTCAAGATTATGCTTGCCAGTAAGATGGAACCAGAACACACTCTGTTCTATTTAAAGTAGTAGTATAATAAATAAATTAAATAAATTTAAAATAGTGGTATAATTGCATAATATTTGTCTAAAAATGTGCATTGGTAGTATAATTGTCCAGTGACTGAGTCAGACAATTATAACCATCTGAAAGCTTAGCATTGTCCATTTACTGTGTTTCCAGTAATTTTCCGCAGTGGCTAGGCAAATTACTGTTGCTAACACTGTTGCCTGCTCACAAGTCGCCAAGACAGGCTTCCATTTCACCAGCAAGCCCACCACTGAAATTAGAAGACACATTCCTTGAAATCCATTGCTTTCAGCATTTGCTATTCATAAACATCCTCCTGGTTAGTTGAATTCTGTGACATTACTTCAGTTGTTACACTGAGTACTTTTAGAAACAAGATCGTGACGGTGTTCACAGGGGTCTTAGAATGAGGGAAGAGACAAGCATCTGACTCCATGTTTCAGAAGGCTTGATTTATTATTTTATGATATATATTACATTAAAACGATACTAAAAGAATAGAAGAAAGGATTTCATCAGAAGGCTAGCTAAGAATAGAAAAAGAAAGAATGATAACAAAGGCTTGTGGCTTGGACTCTCTGCATGAGCCAGTTCACTGTGATTGGCCATTAATTACAAACAACCAACATGGGCCAATCAAAGATCCACTTGTTGCATTCCACAGCAGCAGATAATTATTGTTTACATTTTGTTCCTGAGGCAGGAACAAAGAATCCTAAGGAAACCATTTTTCATAAAAGATGTCTATGACACAAGATGGAAATGGAATAAGTCAGAGAACTTTAAAGTTTTTGCAAGCTGAAACACTAGCCTTTGCATGGAAATATACCTTAGTTACAAGGCTTTAATTCTCTATAAAAAGTTATAGACGTATAACTTTAGTGGAGTGGTGGTAGCTTCCATCAAGCAAAGGTTCATACCATTTGAGCTACTTCAACACAAAGCAAAGGCACTAAGCTATTCAGTCAGTCAGTGAAAAAAATGAGTGGAAACATGGATAGTAATCACAAATTAATCTTCACAGTGTAATGACTGGGGCCACGAACCTTACTGTATCACAGTGGGGCCTGGACCCCAGCTGAGATCTTCAGGAGCTATCAAAATACATGTCAGACCCAGAGAATAAAGAGAAATCTGGATTGGTACTATTGAGTGATGGCGCACAAGCAGTAAGTGAGGTCTGCCTGAGGACTGCTGATGCAAGCTGGGTGCTGCAAAACTCACTGCACCTGCCCCCAGAGACGTGTTTGCTCTGCCTCTGTTTGGAGGAAGAATTTGTAATACAGAGCTCAGTAGGTTAATGAGAACAGGGGCTAATGGGAAAAGCAGTTGAGTTGAAAGGAGAGAGGGTTTTTGAACTAAGCTGTCATTACAGTCAGTCACAGGTGTCAGTGGTGACAGCCCTCAGATAAGTACAGCAAGATGCTCAGATTCTTTGTTCTCATTTAGACCAACTCCTCCTGGCTCCAAAGGAAGTTTGAGTGGAAACTGGATAAGGTGCCTGGTATTCTGCTTAAAGCTATTAGAGCTGGAAATAGCCCATCAGGGTGTTAGGGAACACTACAACATGTCTATGAAAGTTATATCAAAACTACACAGAAGCAAAGGAGCTACAGGAAGATACTTATCCTTCATGAAAGATTAATCACTACCAAATATTTCAGAACTTGCTTGTACCGTTGATTTAATGTCTGCTGTCTCTGACTAAGCTGCAAAAAGATTAGTCAACTCCTATGAGACAGTACCAATCTCCATGCCTATATGCTTCTTCTCAGCAGCATTACTTCATAGCCTAGGTATCTATTGTCGACCAGAAGCACTGGCCAGCCCATGAGACAAACACAGTAGCCAGTCAATAGCTGATTGCAGACATCTGCCGTGCTCAGGAGCAGCATTCAGCTGCAGTGTTTGTATTATAAAGCTTTTGTGGCGAGACAGCAGGACTAACTTGCTCAGAGCTTGCTTGTGGTAACAGTCCCCCAAGGCAATGACGCACGGCTTGAGCGGGGAAGCAGGTCCTCTGATTTACACACCATGCTTCCCCTCTTCTCTGCCAAATCACTACACTGTCTAATTGCACCTTAAAGAGGGGATGAGTGGTAAGCAAAACCAAACTTAGTTATGAATACATGTTGATTGTAGCTTACACTCCCCCTGTATTTTTCTTTTTTCTGTCCCACTTGCACTTTTAGCCACTATTCCAGGCAGAGGAGTGTGTGCATCACCCCAGGACTGGTCCTAAAACGCCCTGGGACTCAGGGAGGAAGTGATGTCCTTAGTCCCTCTCTGAACAAGCAGGTGGCAGGATCCTCAAACATTGTATCCTCCTTGACAGCACCATGAGCCTCACCGATGGAGGGGTTGGCCTTTTGAGAATTGGTATTTCTCTAACAACACCTTCTTTCCCAAACAACGGCAATACCAAATGAGGCTTCCTCAAGACTCCAACAAATGGCCCACAAAGTGGTCCAAATTTCTAATATAAGTCTAATTCATGGAAATTTCAATATTTTACCACTATCATTGGCTTATTTTGCTTTTGAAGTGTAAAGAGACTTTGCATCTGGTCCCTATCTTTCCAGGCTGGTGCAATTAAAGCTGAGAAACTGTGGTTCAGCAGTTTTTCCCTGGTATTTCTCTAAGGATTTGATATGGTGATATCAAAGAATGCCCTTCCTGGCACACAGGAAAACTGGAAGATATAATGAGTTTTCAAAAGATGAGTTTACTTTGAAAACCAAAAATAAAGTGGAAAGGCAAAGAACGGGGTTCTGCAATATGATCTAAAAGCTCAGGAAACTATGGCTTAAGGACACAGTCCTTAAGTGCTTAAGCCCTTCCATCATCAGTAACACTGTGCTCTCAGTCTGCGAAGCACTAAAGTGGGCCTGAATTAGTAAAAAAGGCAAAAACATAAGAAAGGTCATCTGACATATTTAAAGTTTTTGACCAAAAGTCTTCTGTATCAAGCTTTCTTTCTGCATACCAAATACTGGTAGTCTTTCCTGTATTATTTGGATTTTCATTAATACTAATTTTGCCTCTTTGACATTCATTGTTCAGGAGGTGGGACCTGTTCTCTGCATTTTGGTCTCTGATTGGACTGCTGAAAGTTTCTAAACAAAATAATTATTTCTGCTTAATATCCTTTTCCAGTTATAGACGTAAGTGAAGAACTGACTTTTTTTAAACAGTGACGTTAAAAATAAAGATTCTCTGTTTGAAAATGGTCAAGTGAGAGAATTGCAGACAAATTGAATGCTGGAATGTGAACAAATATTCTCCAAGTCTGTGTTTGCAGCAATCAAGCATCACTCACTACAAGAAGGGCAGTCATTCCAGCATGTAGTAAAAGGCTCTCAGGTTTAATCTTTCAGTGTTTCTGTGCCAAGCAGGTTCACATAGTTTGGACAACATTTGAATAAGCATCAGTCTWCTGAATACTTATCTAAGACAAACTTCGGAAAACTTTCAACTGCCTCTATTGGAACTAATTAATCCTTTGAGCTAAAGCCAGTGCAGCTGGGTTTACTCAATTTTCCAAAGAAGAGAATTATTACATTAAAAAAAAATTGTCAACAAAATTTTAAGAAAAAAAATAGGATGCCTTATTTAAGAAATAAGTCCCTGATTTTGAAGTGAAATACTATATTTTATGGAGTTAAGTATTAGCCTAGCAGATTACTGTCCATAAGTGAACCTGACCTTTTTGAAATAGAAGTGCAGGCCCCAGCTCTCAATTCACCTTATCTAAAGTTACACAACACTGGCAAAAATAATGGGGTTTTGCTTTCTCTTGGAGCCTTTTCTCAGAAGAAATCCCATCTTTCTCACTGCCTGAGGAACCAAAAGGAGGTGATCATATCAGCTTTTTGAGAATGCCAGTGCTCCATTTACTTTTTATTTGCTGGTGCTAATTGAAAGTGAAGGATTTTTCCTCAGAGACTCTGACTTCAGGTTCACTTCTACATTCATCAAAGCTCCCTAATTTTGCTTCTTTGTCAGAGCAACCTACCTCACTATAAAAGTGTTAAAGAAGTAATTTACTCAGTGCATGAGTTAAATTCAGAGCAGCAATGAAGCTGTTATGTGGACTGGAGTGCTCCCTCCAAAGAATAAAAGTGTTTTCTTGACAGCTTCCCCATATTTGCTTTGCTTGTAAAACCAAACAATGGTGGTGGTAAGGCATCATAACCATGCAGAGCTGTTCACAAAATACAATGTCTTATTATATAGCAGATACTGCTTTTCATTCTGCAGTAGAAAGATAAGAAATCTTCCCCCTATTTCTGACAAAAGTGAGTTGTTGCAGTCTTCAATTTTCTTTGAATTGGATTCTGGCTTTGTTTCTCRTCCCAAATGCTTTTAGGTCAGGCAAAGAATGGACTTTAACCCCAAAATTATCTGGCTAATGCACTTTTTCACCTGGTTGTTTTTTCTTCATTGGTCTTATTTCCATGAAACATACTGGTTTAATCATGTGTTCAACTGTTCTCCACTGTCTCATTTTCTTTTGAACTGGTGATTATTGTATGTGCACTTGTTTGTGACATAGACAGCCTTCCAAATCTTGTTGCTCCAATATGCTTACATAAATGCATACTCATGTCACTGCCTCCCTCCATTAAAAAAAAAAAAGAAAAAAGGAAAAAAGAAAATAACATGCTACTTGAAAAATGAATAATTTAGAAAAGAAAGCTTCAACTTTGTGAATTCTTCCCCTCTGTTGTATGACCTTTTCTTATCTGTTGTCATGAGGTATGTCATTGTCTATTACATTTCATTTCCCTCAGGAAACATCCTCACACTCTTTTTAGTCCACTTTGTTTCATGCAGAACTGATTTTTTTTAACTTGTTCTGGGCAAGTGAAGGTCCACCTTGATGAAAACATTTACTCAAAGTTCCTGCTACTGTTGGTCAAGGCCAGAGCAGAGCTCAGAGCCGTCTCAGATATGGGCACCCAGACCTTCTTGGGGGGAGAGACAGGGTGTCAGCTGGCAGACTGCACCCCTACACTTGGCATCCCTGCACGGCCATGTATCTCCCTTTCTCATGTAGGCGTCCTAGGTACTTCCCAGTGACCTCAGTGTGAAGAACTGCAGACTGGTGGTGGTGAGTCACTCAAATTCACTCAGCTTGGGGCTCACCTCCTGCAACATCTCTGCTCTCCCTTCCCAGGCTCTGCTGCCTCCCACAGGCCAGTCCTCGTGCAATTCTATTTCTCTTTCACAGGCTTTTTTTTTTCAATTATTAAAATCAGAGGTAAGGGTTTTCTTTTAAAAACATACAATCATAGCCTTTGAGACTCCTCAGGGACCAGAGTTTTCCAATGTTCCCTTGGCACTAGAAGTACTTGGTTGTTACTTTTTAGTAGTGAAATTGGGGTATTTTGTTTGTTTTTTTGGGGCATCTATGGGGGTTTGTTTATTTGTTTGTTTGATAATGTACTAACTATTGTATTCAAAATCAGATTTGAATTTCAAAACAGAAAGTCCATGGATGCTCATCTGGAGTACAAGGTAATCTCTAATCCAGAATTATTAACATATATCCATCTCTCATGCCTTGTTTAATATGGGGATTTTACCACAAGATTGCTGAATGCTTCAGGTAGGAAGATAGCTTGATACAGTCTGAAAACACTCTAAACTTCCAGACATTAATCTCATCCCAGCTCCAAACTTTTCACCCACTTCTTCTTTTATATGGTTTGTTTCCAGAGTTGCAATGAGTTTATGTCTTCAGGATATGTAATGGAAAAGTGAAGGAAGGTCAGAAAAGTCAAATACAATTCTGGTTTTAGCAAAGACCTTTGATCATAGGCATAGGAAAAGTAGAAAGAGATTAATGGAAGTTACCCTTTCCTTGGATTCACCCTTTTGAAGCTGCATGACTTACGCAATATCTCATATAAACCTGCATCTTTGCTGTGAGCTAATACGACATTCACATGACAGCAAAGCTCAAATTTAGCCCTCCAAAAGCTGCTTGCTGAGGTCTGAGATGACGTGGGAGGAGTAAAACCTCTCTAATGCTTAAATCCTCCTGCTGCTTCAGAACAGTCAGCACCTCATTAGCCTTAGCTCTTTGTTTGATAGGAAATGTCAACTCACCACAGGAAATCTTCTGCACCCAATGGCAGGAGCATCTGTCTCCATCTAGTGTTCATCCCTCTGCATTCGTAACTCAGCTGCCCCATGGTGAAAACTGCAAACTGAGAACACTTGCCAATTAAAGTGTCATCCTCTTACACACAAGAAGTCAAAATTACATGGTGGTCACAGTCAGAGGTAGAAGATCACATATAAACCTGCTGGTAAGCTGTCCTGGCATTCAGGACTCAAATCTGCCTTGCCCTAAAAGACTATGAAGTCAGAAAAAATGGTTGAAAAATCTTTCTTCCCACAGTATTCTTCTACTCATGACCAAAGTTACATTCAGGGTCCTTTTATTGATTAATGTTGAGGGAATTTCTTAGCAAGAGAGGTGAAATGTTTAATTAAGGAAAAAATATAATGGCAACATTTATAGGAATACTTTCCACTGTCATTCCCAAAGAGTAAGAGTTACTCAATTTGCCTCACAATGTGACTGTGAAGGAGAGAGAAGTCACACCCTTTGTGGGTTGTGAAATCAAGATAATTTTCCCCCAAAACCTTCTGCATAGTTTAAGGGCATTTGAAGTGAAACCAGGGACAGACTTCTACCAGGGCACCCCTTGGCTCCAGAGGCCCAGCTTTTTGATTAATATCTTGTCCAAATACTATTAAGAAGAGGAGAAACCTGTGTACAAAGTGCAGGACAACCATTTTGTGCTGGTAGAAGTAGAACCTGAAGAAAATGGTCGGCCACATAGGCTTTTTTTAGAAGAGAGTGAGTCCCTTCAAAATATTTTAGAGTCCTGGAGGATCCTTCAGGCTACCTAGCTGGAATGGGACCCGGCCTGGAACCACTACTGAAGAGGTAGCACTGAGCTGTCAGCCACAGAGACAATATCCTGAGAAACCCAGGATGGGTACAAACACAAATTCTTAGTTTTAAAATGAGAAGCAGAAGATAGATTCTGCAAGCTCACTATGTAGTGGATTGTTAAGAGCCTTTGTGGGAGCCATGGTCTTTATCAATCACTCTTTGTGAGATCTTTGTTAGTCCTATAATCACTCACTGAAGGCAATTAAGCCCTAGCTCAATTTCTTAACCCTTCCACACTTCAGTAAGTGGAACCAATTCCAAAATCTCAGAGAATAATCTAAATGTCAGTGGGGTGAACCCAAATGATTCTGATGAAAGCCAAGAGAGGCAAACAAGGATACCATGGAGTTCCATCATGCAGTTACTGCTGGTACCAGCTTCCAATGCCTTAGATATTGTCTCAGGGCAAAAGAGGGCCGTGTAAACATGCTAACAGCAACTTTTAACATGCTTACACATCCCAGTTTTCCTGTCTCATGTCTGAAGGTCTTCCCAAAGCATATTTACCCACTGACAGTCAGAGAATGCTGAAGGCTGTAAAAGTGTGAGGGTTCTACTGCCTTTCATGGTGGGGACCAGAGAAGAAGGAAACACAGAGAACTTAAGTGAAGAAGGAATTTAAGACAGATTGGTCTGTGGGAACCTCTTAGACATTCAGGGAGTTCTTGAAGTGCCAACATATAGGGAAGTGGCACACAGGATGCTCCTGGAAGAGGTGTGGGAATACAAGGAACTCCAACTCCAACAACAATGTGAGATTCCAGGAAACCTTACAATTTCACATTCCTTGTTTTTTTGAGAACTAGGTCTCTTCTGTTAATTCTGTCTTCTCTACTGCTTGATCACTTCTCCCTTATTCTGAGGATTTATCTGAATTGTAATCTCAACCACTGAGTTCTTGCTGACCTCCAGTTAATGAGAACAAGACAAGGACCACCCATGAAAATACTGCAAGCATTCCTGATGTTGGAACTATCAGTGAGTGAAAATAGGTTAAAGCTCCTTGTAAGAAGAGAGGCACCAGAATGGCAATATTCAGCATTTGGTATAAATTTTATTTTTGTATTTAACTCCTCCTACCTACCTTGCCATTCCTCAGGCTTAAAAACTAAGTGCTTTTTGTTCAGATTTTGAAACAGATTTTGCTGGATCACTTTCATTTTGAATATCCCTAGTTAGCATTATGAATGTCAGGAGATATTTTTTCCCCTAGGTGTTAAAGCTAAACRATAATGTGAACATGAGTTTTACAGCGTACAAGGGCTGAGTTTAAACTTTATAAGAAAACCAGATTAGTTTTCATACTTCTGAGTTTCCCAAGGACAATTTCACATGGTATCAATCACAAGCAGGCATACTGCAAATGAAGCTGTTTTGGTTAAATATCCAAAATCTTGGATGCATTTGGAAGCCTTGCTGGTTTGGAAATAGGCAAATATTTTCATCAGATTTGGATGTCCTGATCATATTCCAGGGATCTTCTGTTTCAGCCAGCTCAGAAATGGTACAGAATCTGTCACTGAAATGTTTCTATAGTCATGTAACTTGCTGGCAACAGGCAGATACAACATATGATGTGTTATTTTTTATTATCTAATACTAATATTAGTAATACTAATCATTATTAGTATTACTATTACAGCTGGTGTTAGTTGTGTATTTATGTATGTCTYCCACATTTCAAAATGCTTGAGCTCTGGAAAAAGTTTGGGTTTTTTCTAAACTACATTGCATCTTTGTAAACAGTAACAACAGTTCTGTTGAGTAGGTAAGTACAAATTTGTGGGTATATGTACAATTTAAAGTGAAGTAGTATTCAGGAGCAGGAATTAAGTCCTTCATGTTGTTCCCAGGATAGTAAAAGCACTTGTAGTGGCACTGCTGTCTTATACCATGGACATATATCTCCAGTCTTTTCTTGTGGAAACATCCTTAGCTATGATGAAAGAGTCCAGTTTCTGTGGCAATTCAACTCTCAGCTTCTTTGCTGAAGCTGCCAAGAAAGTTTGCCTGATGTGGTTTTGGATGTGAACAATGATAATGGCAAAAATGGTAACAATGTTAGTTTTGGGCAGTTTGGGTATTGGAAATCTCACAATGCTTCTTCCTTCGGTTCCATCAACATTCAGTGTACCAATTTGATGTTGTGCCAATTTATGCAGACAATCTTCAAACAGCTTCTGTTTTGAATAAAATGAAGTTCCAATTGCTTGAGTAGCAGGGGTGCCATATAACTACCATGGGTTAACCAGGATTTTAGGACCAAATTAAAAACCTCTCCACAAATCCCAGACTTTTCCTAATCAATATTGATGCCACAAATCACTAATCTGTTTAGTGTTTAAGGATGTCACATATGGCTTTTACTACTTTCATGGTAACTCTTCTGCCCTGTAATGTAGGCATGAGGCCCTGAGAAAGCTTATGTGTGATATAAGAAGGCAGACTGACTCAAGAGCAGCTCATGAAATAGTGACTGGAAAAAACAATGGTCTGTGGGAATTCTGCCCAGATCTATGAGAACTACTAGGATCGCTTTTCCCAGACTAATGAGCCTTGGGCAGAAGCAGTTTAAAATGTTGAAACCAAGAGCATTTTTGAGGGAGGACATTTTAGAAGAATGTTTGAAACTGCATTTTGTAACTGTAGGGAATAAAGTGGAGTCTGTGTGTGGGTTGAGACTGTTGGAATCAGGATGCATCTCACCTAACTTCAGATATCCTCAAGGAACATATTTAGTCTAAACTGGTCATTTATGTTTCCTCTGTCAGCAGTAGAGAGAGACAAATCTATGTTTAACCCATATGAAAGACTTGTTGGTGAAACCTGTTTTAGGATATGGAGCATTGTCCTTGGAAGTGTTAATCATTCCCCACTCAATAGCACCTAGAAAACTGGATTAGAGGGGATAACTATCTTGTAAGCATCTTGACTAAAGTTAGGAGATACAAAGTCTCCTTTTCCATCTTCCAGGAGAAGGTACTAACACTCAAGTGTTGTGGTCCTGGTGGTTGTAATCCAGCAGTACAGACTTACTTCTTGCTGGTATTTGGCCCTTGTCCCTGTGATGGGCTGAGGAGGTGAGGTGGTGAACAGGCAGGCTGTATCCATAAAAATGATGCTGTGATCTCTTCCAATCCCAGGAGATGTTACCTGCCTCCTTCTCATGAAAGACCACAGATTTTTAGTCCCCTGCACAATATCCCCATGGAATGAACCTCACAAAATATCAGTGTTTTTCAGAGCTGGGATCCCCGTCATTGACACTGTAGTTAACCATGTACAAATGCTTTTATTCCAATTTCATTGTCGTTGTCCATATACTTCCCAAAGACCCATGTCATATTCCATACTTTAGGTGCAGATCTTCCTACCAATTACAATTATTTGTGCTAACTGCCTTGGCCATACACGGATTCACCAAAGCATCTGAATAACATGGACAAAGAAGTTGTGTCCTACAGTCTAGGYAGGCATGGTTCTGGCCAAAGCAGCTACATTATTTTGATTGTAGAAGGGGAACAGAAGGGAGTATGTTAAGAATAGTGTTTTCTGTCTTCACTAGACAAATGTTTTGAGAGACTTGTATCTTCATTCTTTAGTTGGACAGGCCATTCAGCCATGACAGTCACATCCTTTGGCACTAACCCAAACCCTTGCCTTTTTGAAGACTGCTATAGTTTTGGACAGGGAGCAGACTACCTTGGCCAACTTTGGAAGGTGATGAATAAACAGAGGTCTTTGTCCAAAGACTCTCCTCTCTAAAATATAAAATAATTGCCTGTGCCAGTAAAAAAGGGGGATTCATCTCAGTAGTTTTGTAGTCAGTACAGAGAAATAGCCACTCCCTGGAATCTTATCCTAGACAGGCATCTGGCCTGAGAAGCTGACTCTGAAAGTTGACTCAGCTTTGAAGGTGTCAGTTTGTGCCAGGGTGATGAACTTAAGTGGGATGAAATAACTTATATGAGATGATGTGACTAGAAAAACTGGGAATAAGATTTCCCAAGCTCTGACCAAGTGGTGATTTCACAAACCCATCTTTTTTGATTAATTATTATTTAGCTCTAGAAGAGTTGCTGTTATCATCTATATCTAATTAGCTGTGTTTATTTTAGCAGTGAAGGCACTAAGCAGATTGTCTGAATTACTGTTTCTAATCTGTCATGCATAATTGATTTTTCAGTCCATTGGAATTAAATATAAACAAAAATATATCTTCGGTAAAACCAAAATGACAAAGTATCAATATCAAACATTTCACAAATAAAAAGTGTAAATGAATTTCATGTTAAGTCAAATTCAGTATTTCAAATGTTTTGGAAAGAAAAAGAATACTCTAAGTATTTGAGTACTTTTAAGATTTGTTTAACTTCTTAATTTTTTTTAAAGAAACTTTTTCAGGAAGTCTTTTGTTTTCTTGGCAAGTATAAATTGGCAAAAAAAATGGTAGTTGTGCAAAACAACTGAGCTGTGGCATCAAATTAACATTTTTTCCAAAGCAAAGAGGTTCAGTCAGCTCTGGCATACTGGAGCTGGAGAAACTGAAAAATGGCAGCTGTCCCTAAAAAATGAAATTCAAAATAATGTGCATATGTATTACAATGTTAAAACTAATATTCAGATGAACCCTTTAACTTAGTGAGTATCATTTAATGCAGTGAAAAAACCACTTGCCCTAAAAGAAACATTGTTCTTACTGCATGTTGTGGCAGGAAATCTCCCAAGCAAGTCTGCAACAGACTTGTCAAGAAGTTTATTCTGACTACAATAGGTGACTTAGACGAAGAGGAAGGAAGAAGGCTAAAAAAGGTGCTAAAACCCCTCAAAGATAGGGGCAAAGCCAATAAATTCTACTTGTATTTTTCATTTCAAGTACTTCCTTCTTAGTGTCAAGAATCCACCAAAAATTATAGGACCCATCTGGAGCTGTGCCTGAGCCCTTGGGACACCACTGTGTTCCTACAGCAACAAGTTGCACAGTTTTCATTCTCTCCCTTTCTTGCCATGAGGTTCAGATCACTGATGCCCTTCTTCCTGCGCAAAAGTAGTACAACAGCCTATCCCCAAAAGCCAAGGAGGTTCTGACTACCTGTGTAAATCTACATAAAGTGAGTGCTATGGTGGCTTGCAAAACTACCCCTGATTCTTGGACCAGGTTCCGCCTGTGAGCTGTAAAACTGTAGCTTTTATACGAGGTTGCCTTGTAACAACTCTGGGTCTGCTCTGACATTCCACTTGTTAAAAAAAAAGCCCATAGCAGTGGAGTTGCCAATTTTTCTGGTTTTTTGTTGTTCGGTTTTTTTTGGGTTTTTTTGTTTTTTTTTTCCTTTGAAATAAATTCATTGTCTTTGGAATTGTGACAGCAAATGTGAGTTTGATGTTGTTTCCAGAAAAGTGYAAAGAGAATATGGATGAGTGTTTTGACATTACGTACAAACTGGAAAAGAAGATTGCATATAATTATCTGGATGTCATCATCCTTAGGAAAACCTCTGGCATCCTTTCACTCAAAATATTTGCTTCAGCCTGACTTTTTCCACTGATTAGAACATGTTTTGTGATGCTAACAGATTGTTTGTAGGAAGTTTGTAAAGAAAAATATAATTGATGTAAAAAAGGGAAAAAATCCCTTTTAATCAGTTCCTCATGCCAAAGATTAGCAGTGATGTTGACGTGTGCAACATAATCAGTCATAATCAAATCCTAGCTGGAATAGTACCTCAGATGTTGTTAATTGTATTCCTATTAGCCTAAATTTGGTTTACCCATTAAGTGCTGATGGAGGAGACAGAAACTTGTTCAAGATACTGTATATTTTCTGTTAGCAGCCTAATCAAATTGATGGAAACACATGGAATTGTAGCACACAGTGGCAGATTGGAAATGCCCATAGGGGTGGAATTTCTGCCATGGAGAGTTTGCTTTATCCTCCCTGATTCTGGGCTTAAAGACTTCAGAATGTAGCTGAGAATAGTATCATCTCTACCAGATATTTGAACTATCCGTCCAGGATTTAACCATAAATTATGGAAATCCCTACATCATTCTCACAGTACTTCATTAAATTCTAAGGCTTTTTCCTAAAAAGGTACAGACTCCCTGATATTTCTCTTGGCTTTTCCACTGCTCTGAGATTTAGGCAGCCTGCTAGCATGTGCAGTTCAATATTGTTTCAACCTAGAGGATTCAACATCTTTTTGAAGTGAAAATATGCTTTCCTGCAACCTCCATCGAACATGCCCCCTCTGAGACCTCCCACTATGGCTAGGAAGAATTTTTGCTGAAGCTCTCAGAAAATACTTACTTTGCTTACTTTGGTTCACAACACTTCTTTCACCATTTTGTCCTATACTTCACTTGCTCCTTGCACATTTTAACCTTTTCTTCAATGATCTGTCAATAGTACTTGCCCAAGATTTATGAAATAATATATAGGGAAATTAAAAATAAAAGCTAGCTGTGGTTTTAAGAAGGAAGACAATTTGGCAAAAACCCTTTTGAAAAAATAGTGTTAACAGGGAAGTTGCAATGACTTCAAATGTACATTTTTCAAGATTTGAGGCTTACAGACTTTGATGCAGTGTAAGTTCATGGTCATACAATAGTTCGCCATATACAGGTGTTGTACCTGGCTTCACACTTGCATTTCTCCCTTCTTTGGTTTGAGATAACTCTGTGAAAAATGGACATAATTATTCAAGGAAGGGCAGTTTCAATGTTTTTGCTTCTCTTACACAGGTGGGATGCCCATAAACTACATGAAGATTATAACATGACTAAAATGAAACTTTCTCACTACATAGTGTTAAAATATGTTTCTACACACTTCCTTCCCAAATCCAAAATATAGGGCGATTGTGTATGTCCCTTCTACTGCCAGATTCTGGAAGAAATAGCACCTGCTTCACAAGATTGCTGGGTAACTAAAAGCAATGTCTCATTTTGATGAGCTTTATAAACGCAGAGGTCTGTTGCTCCAGCCAGAAAAGAACATCTGTTGTTAAAGAGGTATCATTTGACCATTTCTTCCAGCTTATCAATTTTATTTTCACCTTGTTTTCCATGGCTGTGATACACATTTCGCCTTTCTCTGAGGTTAGTAAACTACAACAGCAATGTTTTGCATCATGCTTCTTACTTCATGTGATCTAGGACAGAACTGGTACGAATCTGACCAAAAGTCCCCATAGCCATTGCCCTTATCCAGGAGTGGTCAGGATAAATAGAGAAAAGTATAAACATAGATGAAGAACACAGAAGTATTTTTCAAGAAAATCTGCCTTCCTATGGCAGTTTGTGGTGAATAAAAAATGGTACCTTTGTATATAATCCATCTCTTGATGGGTTTTTCTCCCAGATTAGTGCAGAAAACATCTGAGTTGGGAAGGAAAAGTTCTGTTAAATCTAGTACCCTACCTCTCTCAAAAATAGTTTGTGGAATTTTTGACCTTGCTGCTACTGCCTATAGTAGATATTACACCATGTGTCATGACAAGTACCATTCCAAATAGTGATTAGCAAAATTGATAACACTTTTTTCTTAGCTTTTTGTTGTGAATGTTCTTTTTGGTTCTTACAGTTCAATTTTAAACATCATCTTGCATAAAGAGGGATCAGAAGGAAATTATTTGTAATACATATTCTTTGTTTTAAAAAAGTCTCTCTACAGCAATCATTTGGAAGCATAATTTGTCTCAGTTCTACTCTTGAAACACRGCTTGAGCCTAGTTGCCAAGTTGCTCTTTCCTGATTGTGCAGGCAGGCTGCTGACTACTATCTTCAATTTACTGCAATTGTGCCAGTGTGCAACCACAAAATCCATGTAATTATAGTTTAGCACAATTCATTCTGGCTCAGCAAGCAGCCATTGTCCATTTGGTGCTCTACAACAGCAGTTACCTGAAAAACCTCAACGTTCGCATCTTAAATCTTTTCCTTTTGATTCCAAGTCCATGAGGTCTTTAAGACTGGTGACACCACAAGCAGGCCAAGAGCATTCTATGCAATCATGCCAGAATGCCCAAGATTTTCTTGGATTATCTCAGTATTTAGGGATTTAATTATTTATTTGTTTGTTTGTACTGCATGAACACAGCCATTCCTAGTAGAGAAATGGTTATGCAGAATAGAGAAACACTAATATTAGTTTTAAATTTACACCATCTACATCAAGATATGTTTAGACTGCCACAGCATATGATGCTTTTTATCCGTACAGATCAGAGAACTCAAGCTATCTTCCCATCCCTCCATCCCCAAACACACTGAGCTGTGGCAAAACTCCAGCATTATTTTAAAGTGTTCACACATTGAAAAAGAAAGTCCCTACCTATCTGCTAATATTTTTTCTTGGTGCAATCATTTCTACTTGCTACCAAAATGCCACTTATGTGCTACAAGAAAGGAAATTAATTACAATGAGAATTTCTGATCTGGTTAGCAATCTGTCATTAGGTATTTTGTCTTTCCTCTCCAGCTGTTTACTCTGCTACCAGGCAATCTATGGGAAATCTACCTCAGCCAGTATTGACCATAGGTCATTTATGGTCTGTGGAGCAGTAGGCAGTGTTTCTTAGGGAAAGCCAGTATATTCTGTTTTGTTTGTCATAGAAAGCAAGAGTCATGAGCTCTTGAGTCATTCACCAAGGAAATGGGATATCATAATTATGTTAGTTACATCATCCTTTTCTTCTGCCACCACATACTACCCTATCTACCTCCCCTCCCAATTTCACAGACTCACTCTGAGGGCAGCAACTGCTGTCCAAGATGTTAAGAAAGACTTAACATCTCTACTTTGTAACATCTCTACTTTATTTTTGTCTCCTGTTTGTTAGTATGGGACACAGAATTTTGCTGACTTTATCACTAAAGTGAATCTGACAAATGGATTTCCTGTCTGTAGGCCTTTTATCAGTATGGCATTGTCAGAAATGGCGGTTTTTTGTTTGTATTTTACACAGCACAAAGATTTTTATGTGAAATTTTTGGAATTAGGATAGGCTGTGTTTTTCTCATTCAGGAACAAAAAAAGAGGACAGAAAACTAAGAGAAAAAATAACAATAAATCCTTTTAAAATGTTTATTTTGTGACATCAACAAAACTTATACTGAAGGATAGAAAATTCAGTTTTTCCTTAATTAACTAAGATCAGATTTCAAAAGGATCTATGGAAATTGAACTGTGAATCTCATTGTCTATACTCAGTTGCTGGAATGAGACAGATGCATTTGCAGGTATTAGGAGGACCTACACAGACTGCTTTCAGTGCTCCCCCTGTGCCCTGTTAAGCAAGCCAGTCTGCTTCCAGAAAGTGTCTACCACTTCCAAATGAAAATGGTAGCTTCTTCTGAGCACCTGACATCCAATTGTCCAACTATGACTACTCCAAGATAATAGCACAGGGTCCCGGCTTTGATGTGCTGAATCTCAACTCTGTGGCTCCCAAGAAAACAATCAATAGAGATTTCAAACCTAATTAAATGGGTCAAGTGCTTAAGTATTTCCGAAAACCCGAGGAAAAGTCGGTTATACAACACCTTCTGAAATCAAGCCTCTGGTGTGCCAATGCTGGTGGTGGTGGCATGCAATATTGGGTGATATTTTTCCAGTAGCTCTTCAGGATCAGACACTTCCTACACTTTGTCAAGCCTGGCTTTGAGGCATTCCTAAAATGCAGGGGGATCACGAAAAAATCTGTGCTATGAGGAACTTGCAATGTGGTGAAAGGAACTCAAACTAGGTCCCTCCCTGAACAAAAACAGATGGAAAAATACAGACAGACCACATCAGTGCTCCATGACCTACATCAAACCACCCTCCCAAACATCTCCTAAACCAGTACAAGAACCACATCAGAATAAACTTCCTATTGCTGGGATCTGTCAGACCAACAGCTTACAAGCATTGGGGCATGACCCAAAAGTGGGTCACCAGAGGACACCCAACTGGGTTTCATCCCACCAACTGAAAGGGCAGTAAATCCCTGTGGTTGCTAAAACCAAGTTGGAATTTTAAGCCCAGTGAGAAGGAGCAATTCTTTCCTTCACCCACACCTTCCCTTCCTGCTGTAGCTGTGCTTGCCCTGGATTCCATCTTCACTTGCCCACAGCAAAGCAGATGACTCTTTCTCTACTGGGTAGTGGTTCTTCATTTGCCCTCTCAGCTCCCCACTGTACCTGTTTGGCACTGACAAAGTGCCCATGTGATGCCACAGTACTGTGTCAAAGCAATGTTGCCCAGGTGCTGAGGAGCACAGAAACAGCCCTATTCCATCCCTATGATTTGCCAGGAAAACAGCCTCCAGAGTTCCTCACCTTGCAAACTCAGGCATAGTGGTTTCTGGTTTTCAGCCCATGCTTAAGATTACCAAGCCCACTTGGTTACATGTTATTATTCCCCACATGAGTGGTCAACTCCTCATAAAGTAGGACAATGTTTATATTAGATATGAAACTTAAAATGCTTATATTTTTGTTATATGGGAGGAGGTAGACAGCAAATGCAGTGGCACATGAATGTAACAAGAGCTTCCCAGCCAACTCATTCCCTAAGAGTTTATGAAACAAAATTTAATGGAAAAACTAAGAAAGTAGCTAGGCCACCAATCAAACTGTGAAGTCCACCATTAGAAGAGCCTTTCAGTAATTAACAACTAGTGCTGACATTTCTCTAGCTGATAAAGGGCTCTCTCAATGGAACAGAGAGGAGATTTTTCTTCCAGACTTTTCTGCATAGAGGCAAGTCAAAATGCAGCCATTTCTACTTTATAATAATTGTTTTAATAAGAATCAACAGGAAAAATGAAAAAAAAATAGTAAAATTTTTATTTCCCTGGAACACTGTGTTCCTGTAGTAATTGCAATGCAAATACAGAGTGAAAGCAGTGTTCCTGCTTTTGTTTATATCCTAAAGAAATGGGCAGGTAATAGTACATGAGGAAACAAGACAGCAAAATCTGAAGCAGTGTTTACAACACATAAACTGTTATTATGTTTTTCTCTGAATAT
Organism: Cardinalis cardinalis; assembly: GCA_014549065.1. Classification (NCBI taxonomy): domain Eukaryota; kingdom Metazoa; phylum Chordata; class Aves; order Passeriformes; family Cardinalidae; genus Cardinalis; species Cardinalis cardinalis. The sequence continues at coordinate 178,694 of JACDOX010000412.1, read as the reverse complement.
CACATTAGAAATTCCAAGGCAAATCCTACTGTATCACAACTGCTGGCACTCTACTATATTTCAGTAGGGCAGGGACAGTTAATGGTATTTGTGTTAGAAGCACAGAAGGCACTGTTAGTTCCCTAAAGTGAGAATCATACCCAATGTTGCATTAATACTGCTCTTTTCTCTACTAACACGGCTTTAGGCCTTAGTCTCAAGGTTTCACAGGTTTTATGGTGTTAACTTACTGTGACATCCCTCAGCAGCTGAAGCACAGATAATGCTATCTTGCAGATAACAAGCATGCATGTGGGTAATCCATTTAAGTTCTTTCCTAGATTATCTCCCAGTAGTAAAAGTGCTTAAAAATTAATCATTCTTTCTGTTGTGTTTTGCTCAGAAAATCCATACTCTTCTTATCAGGACTCAAGAAAGGCTTTTCCAAACATTAAGACAAGTAAGTATGGCAGAGAGTTTTAAAACATTGTCTTAAAGGAAATTGTAAGTGTATACTTTGCATCACTAAGCTTCCCTGTTTCACTACTSAGCTCTGGATGGCAATATTGATACCATATAACTGTAGCTCAAAACCCCCCTGCCCCTTGTCTGACATCTCTCCTGCTGTGTACACAGGCTTGATGTGGATTTTATGGTGTTCATAAGATATTAATGAGGTCTTGATGTGTTTTGTTGCATCAATGATACAAGTTGCTCAAGATTTATATGAATGTTTTCATTCTCATGGAGAGCTCTGTTTTGAGTTCCTGTCAGTTGAAAGCATCATTGCTGGGAACAGCTTATGATTTCCTGGGATCCTGAGAAAAGAAAGAAGAGAAAATCCAAAAAATATTCTGTCTTTGGAGAATAAATTGGAAAAGCATATGATGTTTGGATTATTTTATCTGAAAGGCAATAGTTTTCTAAGAAGAGCTCTAGGATAATGCACAAGCATAGTGACACAGGCAGCTCAATAGGATACAGATCTGTATGCTACAGACTCACAAGTAGACAGCTGCTGTGGGGATTTGCCAGGTGCACCAACCATCTTCCTGTCATGGGATATATAAACAAAAGAAAGAAATTTGGTAGAGCCCATTTCTCACTCTTTGTTAAACTCATTTCAGATCTCCCATTTTAAAAAAAAATCTGCTTTTTTGGATGGCGGTGGTGATAAAAATAAAATCTCTGCTCCTCACCTTCTAACTCCCTGGAATAAGGGAGAAAATCACATTCCTTTGTTCTCTACTCCTTTTCTTTAGGTACTGGAGAATATTCCTCCAGTGTCTTTTTGCTGCCCAATTAGACACTTTTCATCTGCTCTGTGTAGTCACTGAAGATTAATTTGAGCTGATTTGAATTAAAACTACTGTTACATTATGCTCAGTTGAGCAGATTTTTACTGAACCATGTTGAAGATATTTATTCATCTTCAACAGCCAGCTCTGGTTACATATGAAAGAGTTGAACCTCTAGAAGGTTTACTATGGTGAGTTTAAACCCTAGAGGATGACAAAACTGCATGGCATGACCATGCCATGCCATGCTGTGCCATGACACACAATCCTAATTCCTTTTGCTCCCCTGAACTACGTGTTCAGCAATATCTCTGCATTTGGCTAAAATCAAGAGGTCCATCACCCCTCTTAGAAGCTGGATATAAATTAACCACAGACACTGTTCTATGGGATCTGTCTCACCTCCCTTTGGTCTCAGTGTCCGCTCTCATATCTCACCTCCCCTTGAACCTGCGCAGCATAACATGGATGGAAGAACCAAAGCTAGACATATAAGTATGATATACACAGTGTACTTTCAAAACTCTTTGGTGCAAAGCCAGCAGTGGGCTGTTGAAAAGCATGATAGAAGGCTGTTACTTACTATATTCCAGCTGCTGTCATAAAAAAAAAATCATGCTGCTTTAAGTAAATGCTAGTAAAATATCACATTCCTTCCTTCAGTAATAAATGAAACAGTTTATGAAAATATTACAGAGTGAAAAATATTTGGGAGGGTCTGGTTTTTCATAAAACAGCTGGACCTACAAGTTTTGCAATGTACAGCACCATTTCCACATCTTTTGAAATAAGCATAGTGGTTAATACCCAGTTGGCTGTTTTTATCCTTGCTCAGCTCTTGCCACAGGAGCCTACTGGATGGATAACCTCAAGGAGAGAAATAGAAGGTACAGATATAATACAGTTGATAGAATTAGGAACTAATAGCTAGGAGATCAGTGATCTAATGCATATTCATAAAAAGAGGCTCCCTTCATATATTTCAGATACATGCACTAGTTTCTGTGTTGATCCAGTGCTGTGGTATTAGATATCCCAAATGCATGAAATCCTGTTTTCTTCTGCCTTTGAAGTTGTGGTATGACTTCAAGGGGGAAAGGAAAAGACTGGTAGAGCTTTTGAAAGGCTTACTGCAGAATCTGTAAAATTAGTAATTGTTAATAATAATTAATAATTTCATTTGTAAGTACAAAAAAAAGCGACTGAGGTCTACTGCAGAGGGAATGCTCACTAGAATTCTAGGTTAGGTATAGCATTGGTCTTGTGCTATACGTGTAGAGGTTAGGGTAGAAAAGAGATTAGGCAAAGATCTATTAATGCAGAATCCATCTTCCTGAAAAAACAAGCGATCAGGCCAAACTGAAATAGATGCCTGGTGACTTCAATCATTAGATCATAGTCTTATGATACGAGGCACATCACATAGTAAACTGAGATAGGGCCAAGAAAAATGAACAGAGAGCTCATTAACTGAGATTCTGCAAGTTCTAAATTTTACTAAATCATTTTAATGTCACCTGTCACCACTAAGTGGCAAAAATAATACAGTGAAAGCACTCTGTATTTACAGTACCAGACATGCCTAGCATACTCCCTATGAGTCCACAGAGATTATAAAAATACAAGCAAATGTTTTTTAATCAGACCCAATTAATTTATTCTTAATTCTTCCCAAGTTGTTTTTTTTTTTTTCCAGTAATAATACTGGTGCTATCCCTGGAAATTTTTTATCACACACAGGACATAATTATTTTTAAAGCTGTGGGAATGCRCCTGCAAACATATTTTGCAAATGTGTAGAAAGTGTGGGTAAGGTTAAAATTTAATGTGGACTAAAAGGAGCAAATTTTAATCTTGCAGAATATTTAAGCTAACTCACTGTCATGTGTGAAAAAGATTTTGGAGTGCCACAATGCTCCATCAAATGATAGCTTAAAATTTTGGGAGCAGCAGAGTTATGGTGATTAAAACATAACTGTAGTAGAAAATCTGTGGCTATGTCAAAGAACCTTTTCACATTGTTTACATCTATCTGCTATCCACACTTGCTTTGCTGGTATCCTTGTAGTCTGATCCTTGTAAAAGTGGATCCACCAAGGAGAAATGTCACACAGAGTTGGAGAATCCTTTTAACAGGAAGGGGGATCATGGAAACATTTAACAGGAAAATGGAGTACATCATTCCAGTGCTAATGAATAAAGTGAGAGCAGATTTATGTAAATACAGTCCAAGTAACAAAATTTATAATTTCTGTCTCTGAAAGCTGCATGAAGAATGAGCTGTAGACTGAATTATGATCTAGCTCTCCATTAACCACCTGGTGTGATAGGAAAAGGTACTAGTTATGCAAAACTGCATAAAATTCAGTCTGCTTTTAACCACAATTTATCAAGGCATCTTTTACTTAGGGATATTACTTCTGACTTATCAGGCATTCTCATAGACTAGAAATTTTGCTGTATTTCAGGGAGAAGCTACATCAGTGATGACTGGGGTGAGACTAAACTCAGCAACAGCAGCAACGATAACAATGAATATTGTACTCCACAATCTGGATGCCTACCTGTTCAAAGACTATTTGATTTCTTAGACCAGGAATAACACYGTGATARACTTCCTGCAGAATGTCATTTTGTTTTAAGCATGTTGATCATTCTAACAGACCTTTTTTTTGGACATCAATAGTGTCATCCTCTACAGCAAAGGAGAAAGTGGATTTAAATTGCTGGTTCCTTCGTCTTAGGTGACAAAAACCTGTGAAGCTAAATGTAAGCATTTCCTTCTTTATTTCCAGATAATTGAACTTGAACTAAAAGGAAGGTAGAAGTCTTTCTGGAAAAAACAGTAAATTTTAGTTTTGTCAGAATTTTCTTGCTAATGAACAGTATCCTGAGCCACTGAGTAAGTTTGGAACATCTACAGAAATCAGAAATAACTTTTCAGCTTTTCTCTTTGAAGTTGGCATCTCTTCAATGACTGCAGGAGAGAGGAATTCTCCTTGGGGGGGATTGCTGGAGGACAATATTTTGTGTTTGGTGTTTCAGGTGAAAAGTGATTTGTGATGATCCAGGGAGCTTATTCCAGACCCCTTCTGACTCTACCACCTTCTGTGAAATTTCTGCTGGATCCTGTGACCACAATCATATTCCACAAACACTTTGAGCAACTCTAGACCAGCTCTGCCAGGAAATTTATGATGTGCCTTATAGGAAATAAATCTTTTCATGTTTGGAACAGTCTACCTCAGTCATGAAAATCAGAAGAGTCGGGAAATCAGAAAGAACAGCAGAACCACAAGCAATTATCTTGGCTCTTTCTTTAACTGAAACTGCTGAATTAAGTAACAATTAGGGCCTTATCCCCTGTAGCAAAATGAGGAGATTGTCAGGTTTCCTGTGAAATTACTGGTATTTAATGAAACTATACCCATGAGATGCTTTTTGGCTGGTGTATTATGGGCACRTGCATGACCCTCTGCCCTCACTGCATGCGGAGCAGGGAGGACAGGCCCACGCTCACCAACCAGGGCCCCAAGCCAACAACAAATCCCTCTCTGGCACACAGAGACCAGCCCCCAGTTGAGACTGTGAGCGGGAGGTGCAAAGATACCTGAGACCTTTATCTCCTTTTGAAGCCACCGAGATTCAGAGGAGAGCAAGATGCCTCTGGAACGGAATACACTCTGTATCTTGGCATGTGTCAATCTATAATCTATTTTTCACCTGCTCATTCAAAATGTAATGACTGCAAACAAGAAGAAAAAGCCACTTGTCCATTTGCAGTACATCAGGCTCACACACCAGGTCTGATAGAATTTCACCACAAAATACCTGCATTATCAGCATGGCAGCATATGAAAACAAAACTCTTTAATGTATTTTTAAAGAATTGTCTTTTGTTCTTTGCAATTAACTGATTTTTGTGTATGTAAATTATGTACACAGTCATAGACATTAAAATCTGATTATATGTTTCAAACTCAGTTCCTTGAAATCAGTGCAGCCACTGATACTTGAAAAAGAAATAAAAAAGTTTCTCCTCTTGTGAGAAAAAAACCACACTGAATGCATGTATGTTGCATTTACATGGATAGCTTACATTTGAACATACTCACAACCCAGAGAAGTGGCAGTCATAATAATCATACAGAGAATTGCATCATACTCACAATAAAGATGTTGCTTGGAAACAATTCAATTTTTTGACAAAAGCATATGGCATTTATGATCTCATTATTCATAAATTAATGTCAAGCCTTTGATTCAGTATTGAAAGAGCCATATGTCCAGATTTGTCTCTTGCACATCCAGTGATAATCAACACAGATATTCACAGTAATAACATCAAAATTTGAGTACATCAAATGTCAGGAAAAACTGTAAAATCTGGATGTTTTTCCTATGTCTAACAAAACCATCTGAACTTCATTCATTTGCAAAGCTGGTCTGGAAATACAAAGGAACCAATATTCACATAGAAGAAATGGATTGTGTTATCTTATAAATTGTTTACTGCAAGATATCTTTCTCTTACTTTTCCCTCTTTGAACTATGAAGTAATGTTAAACTAACCAGAGTTTAATCAATGTGTTCATTACTCCTAATGAGTCACATAAAAATTAGAAACAATCAACAACAACAGCAGAACAAGTAGATTCCCTGAGCTATTACTCTTCCATTCAACATTTTTTTCTGTATACAATTATGGTACTTCTTAATTAGCACCTGTTTCCATGATCTTAGAAACATCCATGTAAAAAGTTTTGTCCATATGCTTATTTTGTAAGTTTCTTCTGAGCTCCTTTTTTTCAGTTTGAAAGAACAGCTAAGTTCATGTATACAAGAAGAAACATCACCATGTGATTTACAGGTGTACCTGCAATTTTTTACACTAAGAATTGTCAACTCATATAACAACAGTAAACATGATATTGTAAACTTTACTGAATAACTTCATTCCTGCCACCAGATCAAAAAATTATTACAGAATCAATATCTTTTCTTTTTAAAAAATCCTTAGGGAGTTTAAGTATTTCATTGGGAGACTTTTAGTATTTTGCCCAAATTTTGCGCCCTCTGTATATCCTCAGCTGACAAGACAGCCTCTCCCTGCATACCCCTTGCCCAGCCACGTACCTCCGCCTGCTCCCCAAGGACATTGATCAGCTTCCAGCTTCCACTTGGCCAGTCAGAACTGCCAGTTATTTGTTGCTAATCAAATACACATTTTCTTATGACAGCAGTTGTTCCAATGGACCTCAAAAAAGCTCAGGTTTTTCTCAGGTCGCAGTTTGGATAGCCACTGATGGAAAATTCCCTGAGGAATTGCTTTAATTTGCAAGGCAAACTGTTCATGTAGAGGTGGAATCAGGGGGCAATTGACAGGATGCACGTGCATTGTATCTACAAGTACCCCACAGCATGACCCAGACCCAGTCATGCTGCACCCAAACTACGTGACCCAGACAATAGTTTCCTTTAAAATCATGGCTCTTTCAGAGTGCTGCCTATCTCTTAGTGTCATTACTTATCTGTTGGGAACTTGACTCCCTCCCTGTGCAAACAGAGCAGCTGACAGTGACACAGAGGATCACAGTCAAATTCACAGGTACCTGTTAGTCTTAGTCAACGTCAACCAACACTAGACCTTTTGTAATCAAGCTGAGCACCAAGTTGAGACTGTGCCAAATGAAAGTTCCTGCAAGTGAAACAACCATGGTCTGGGAGAATCAGCCTTGTCAGTAAATTACTGTATGACACATCTTTCTTGTAGAAACAATTTTCACAATAAAAATGGGCCCAAATTCTGGCTAGGTTTGAGCTGGAAGGTCTGCTGGTCATCATTTGGTCAGCAGGTCAGGAATGCTTCGAGACAGTCTCTTCTGCTTCTCCTCCGCTAAGCAGGTTGCCTGCAGGGGGACACAGATGTTTATGGGTTGTCATACCATGAACTGAGTCTCCTATCAAATTACAGCCCTTAGTTCACAGAGTGACTGTGACACTCTCAGTGTGTTTTCCATGAAAACTGTGGTATTTAAATTTGGGTCCACCCTGAGGATCCTAACGGGACATAATTAAAAGTGTTGTGTCTTGCCCAGGGTCCCACCACCATGGGCAGGCTGCAGCCTTTCAGAGTAGTGTTTCCAGGAATCTCTTTGATGTGATTTGCACTCACAGAGGCACATAGTGTGAGTGCAGAGGTTCAGACCATCTGCAGTGTTTGTGCAAGTGGGCACAAGGATAAAAAGTCTCTTTGTTTCCTGCCCTCATCTGCTCTCACACTCGGATTTCAAATGTGGGTGCTGGATTCTGATGGCACTTTTCAGCACGTACAATRACATGACTGATGCACTTTTATGATTAAACTGTGTAGCCTGTTTGCCAGACTGAGATATTTTGTGTAGAGCCTCATGTTTAAAAATTCATCAGATGTTAAAAGTTYAAAGTTGTTTCAAATTATCTACATCTAGAGAAGTAGTCTGTAAGTGAACATGTTAGAGTTTCATTTCTTCCTATGCCACCACCAATGAAAGCTTCTTGTTTAAGTTTCCTTAGCTGGAAAAAGGCAAGGACAACTTAATCATTCACTGTATCAAATGTGCCATGCACAGCATGGTGCTGAGTAGTCTGAAGCCTACTCAGCTTATTTTTGTTATGATGCTGTATTTCATTCCAGCATTTATCTCTGCTGCCTCATGAACCGGGTTTCACCTGAAAATCAGAACCTTTTTTATCTGAGTGTTAGTAGCCTGGAGTGAATGGTACTTTGTTTTCCTTTCACAGTAAGGTCAGGGAGTGCATATCTGCCCCCCCATCAGACTAAGAATTAACTGCTAAGGCATCTGATGCTCACAGGAAACAATATATTAGTGCAAAAATCACAAAGGTCATTGTCTTCACTCTCCAGCTTCCAAATATTTACTCTTAATAATCTCTTCATCATAAATATTTCAGAATTTATATCTTTCCCCCTGTCTAAAGGACACAACTGGGGGCAAAAAGGCAACCTACATTGTAGTAAAGCTCTTACTCAAAGGCTCTTTCTCTAATTATCAAGTGTTAATTGATTTTAAATTAACTAAATAAGCTATCATTTTTGTCTCACCAGGAAGAAGGGTGGGAGAAGTTGCATCTCTTTAACTGTAGCTTTTTGCTTCATCACAAAACACACATCCTCCCTGTCTCTCAGTGCCAATAAATTTAGGTTCTGGGAACCTCCCACAAAGGGAGTGCTGCACCATGCCCGGCAGGGACAGGCAGGTGTAGGAAACTTATGGTTCAAACTCTCTTGGGTATGAACAGCTTGGAGTAAAGGGTGCAGGGAAGGGTGTGTCTGTATGTGGGGAGCTCAAGGATATTTGCCGTGAATGTATTTGGCTTGAACATTGATTTTATGTGCCACAGCTGTCTAACCTTAGCAAGGTTTGGGCTGTCATTCCTTAGGCAGGACAAATTTTAAGACTTTAAATCAGTAACTTCATCTTTCCATATGTTTCTCATTTAACCTAATATGCAATTTCCAGTTAAAATAAACTTGGCCTTGGGATAAGAGAGAGAGATAATCAAGGCAGCTCACTATCCCACATCAAACTCCTCCCTTCCTCTGTGTTAGCATTCTCTGGCTTGGGTCTGATGCTGTTCTAAGTGTTCCTGTGTTCCTGCTGTTAAATACTGTTTTCTTTCTCTGTCTCACACTCCTCTTTCCCTAATAATAAAGTTATTTTACTTGTTCTCATGTAACCATAGTATTGTTCTGTCACTTCCACCCATAAAAAAAATCCCTTTGCAGTAGAAAGAGATACTGCAAGGAGAAAGCAGAAAAGAAAAGGCAGCAGAAGGGTCCTGAGAGGAAATTCATCATTTGGCCCAAACACATAAATCCAGAGGAAGAGCAGACCACTCTTCATGACTCCCTCACATGTAAAGGAGCGTGTGCAACATTTCTGTTTGAGAGGGCTGACATGGAGGACTGAAGTGCAGAAGCTCTATACAGATTTGGGTTGTAGTTGCAAGCTCTAGAGCACAGACAGGGCCTTTATATTGTCCAATTCAACATTGCTGAGGCCACTGGTTTGCATGGTGGGGCTATCCTTCTCCCAGAAGCAACTTTTAACTATTTTTAAAAAAACATTTAGCAGAAATCCTTTCACTTCAAAAGAAACTGATGTTGACCGCAGCAAAACACTAATGAGTACTGGAGTACTGTCTGGCTGTAAAATAATGATGATGATGATGATGACGATGATGATGATGATGATAATAATAATAATAATAGTAATAATAGTAATAGTAATAATAATAATAATAATAATAATAATAATAATAATTTTCTAATTAAACACATTTGCAAGGCGAGCAAGGGTCATTAAATACTCAGTGAAAGGTCACCTTGTAAGGTGGCCGAGAATGAGGAATTCTGACCTTTAAGACTGAATGTAGCCCTCTAAATAAGTCTACTTTTTCTAACCCTGAATACAACTCCCAATAAGTGGGCACTGGCTAAGGAAACAAAGAGATCCTGAGAATGAGACTGCTGCCTTTCTCCCAAAAAACCTCCTGTTATCAAGAGAAGTGAGTGGTCTGAAAGAAAATTTGTTGATGTCTGTCTTCCCCGAAGGTACTTCAAACAGTAAACGAACACACAAGATCCCATGTTTATTTTCTTTTAAATATATTTTTGAAAATATTGTGTGATCCAAAATATGTGTTTTTCAATTTTTCATGGCCTGGCCGTGAGTGATGTATTTTATCCATATTCATAACAGTGTACAAACTTTCTATTCATAGCTCTCTCCACAGCATAAATTTGGGTGGGCATGCTGGAATTTCCTTCTGTGGCATATGGTAATCTTTTACCTGAGGGCTTGCTCCAAATAAATGTTTACATTCCTCTGACAGCTCACTTGAAATGTAAAGGAACAAGGTATGCGAGTCTTCCATAAAATAACTGACTGCATTTACATGTTTGGGGGAGGAAGGAAGGCACATAGCGTTCCTACACTGGACTGGCTGCAGGAATGTCCAACCTTGTTTCCTCTCATAAATATTTCATAATAGAAAGGACCTTAAAAATATGCCAATCCAAACTGTGGATTGACCCTTCCAACTCCAGGCACCATAACTAGGAGGGACTGAAATAAACACCACAAGTAAGCAGTGCCTGCAGTGGGCAGTCATCCGTGGAAACCACAGCCTCCTCTTTGGTCCTGGGGACCATCGTTTCATTCCAAGGCTATTCCAGGGAGGGCTGGCTGAAAGGGAGGGTGGTGGGTACCAAGGGTCACACATCAAAGGTGCAAAGAAAGGTGGAAATGATCTGGAGGAAAACTTCCTAGTCTTGGATAGGGTTTCATTTCATTTCACACAGTTCAAGCAAATGATGTTTTTACTGATGTAGATGAAAGAATGCCCCAGCAGCTAGGGATAAGCACACTGAAGAAGTAAATAGGAAAAATGTCCACACATGGTGATTATATCCAATTACAGAAGCAAACGTGCCACTGTTTACTTATTAGAGCATCAGGCCTACTCGAGCTCCTGTGATTCCAGCTAGTCATATGGGGTTTCTTTAACCTTTTAATCATTTTTCATACCACCAAGGCTATTCACTTGGCTGCCCTCCTTTAAGCTACTACCAGACTGGGGTTGGCAGGTTACCAACACATCCCCAAGAGAAAGAGCAGCACAGGAAGTCAGGAGTTTGTTATTCCACAGGAATCCAAACCCACAGCTTTCTCTGGTCACTCCTGCCCACCTTCCTTGGCATCTGAGTTCTAATAAGATATCCTTCAGCTGCCTTTGATATCCTTTCCTGAGGGGACATGATGTTTAGCCCTGGCAGGAAGGTAAAATACAGAGGCTCTTTCTCCTCTGTTACTCGCATTCCTGCACAGTGAAAAATGTCACTTTTCCCAGTTAACAAGTCCTCTGTTTCCTGTAAGCGTTCATTGAGAGGCCCACATATTTGCTATTTCTCTCAATTGCTATCAAGATCACTCTTATGCCTCTCTAAAAGGGCACAAGGAGCTTGTGCAAACTGAGTAGAAATAAAATTAACATTGGTCTAGGCTGACAACATCCCTCAAAACCTGAGAAGTGCCTGAGTGGCATCTTTTCCAGGACACTTAGAGGCTGATTTTCTTATTTAAATGAAGAAAAGCTTCATGGATGTTATCTGATTTACACTGGTATAATACTAGGGGAAGCAAATGGACCCTAGTAGCTGCAGTAAATAATTACCAGAATAATAAACCCCAGCAGCTTCTCTGAGGAACAAAATTTCCTCTGCAACCTTTAATTAAGTTGGGATCTGAGCCTTTTGTGGGCTAATTTCCTGCACAGTGGCCAATTTACAGTGTGGATACCAGCTCTCACATATGTAAAATAATTTATCTGAGTGTGACAGTAGAAGCCAAAGATACAGCCAGGGGTGGAAACAAACCAGACCATAATATATATGTGCACAATTCCGACTAGAATCTGATAGCACATTTATTCAATCCTGGATTTTACTCTTACTTCACAGTCCTACACTGGTACTCTCTCATAGTAGCTCATGTCCAACCTTTATATCAAAGCCTCCCAGACTACCCTTACAGCACGTCCCTAAGGTTGGCAGTCTGAGATTAACTTTTTTTCTAATGATGGAGATACAAATATTGATATCTTAAGATTTCAGCTAGGTTTTTCAGCAGGATTTCCTTGTATTTGGAGACGTTCCACTGTGTTTACCTGGTGAACTCTAAAACCCATCCACAGTCCTTTGACAAACAGGTTCAGAAAATCATTGCAAAGGGAAAAAACAACCCTTAAGACTGGGCTGAAGTGTATCTCCATATTTGGTTTTGTAAACCTTGAGACACACCTCCTAAATAATCAGGGTATTTCAAGGCATGCTCCTGTAGGGTTCAGCACACTTCTCACCATATGGTTGGTTTCATGCAGTTGTCTCCACAAAAGTGGAATCTAGAGCCCTGTCATTCTAAAACACTCCTCTAGTACATGGATAATCTTGTATATCTACAGCCTGCCTGCATCACCATTAAGTCCCATTAGAACTGCACTTTGGGCTTCCATGTAACTCTTGTGTGGCAGAAGCCAAGGGGAGGGGCTGCCATTTTCTGCTCTCAGGAAAAAATAGCCGCTCTGGGGACTCTGCATTTCAGTGAAAAATTGTCACTGCACAGTAACACAAACACCTCATCGCACAACCCCCATCCTTAAAAAAGAGCTGGGCCCACCCCCCAGACACACAAGGGAAGCTAAGTAGTCTTGTATGGCAAAAATGAATTACAGATTAAAAATTCCAAAACATCAATCAGATAATCTCAGTGAGATTAAAGATGGGAAAATAAGGACTTTAAACAATCCATGTAGGCTTTGAAATTATATTTCTATTGTCACATTATGAAGGCAACAAAATCTGTTTGTAAAGGGCTTTGTTCCTCCCAAGCAGCAGTGGCAGCTGTTTACATCCAAGTATTTAGTATGGGTTGGGGATAGACTGTTTAAAGTCTTTGAAAAAAAGGAATTTTATTTTCATTCTTCTTTACCAGAGTGGAAAGTTACTTCACAACTTTTAAATATTTGCAAATTCATCCAGGTTTGAAAAAAAGAGCCCACCCAAAAGACTGTGTGAGATGTATAAAACCGCAAATTCCTTGAGGCTTGTTTATTTTCAAGTTAAGAAAACAAAGCATTTTGATGGCTACCAGAAGGACGGCAATGTGCTTTTGTGCTGATTGCATCAAATACAGTTTCCCATTGTCTGGAGAACAATTTTCTGTCAAGAAATTCTTTTGACTGAGCTTTGGGTAGTAATGAGCTTTTACTATTCAATAAAGTTCTGCTTATCACTATCAACCCAGGCTCAGACTGTGAACCACTTCCTTTTGGGAATCTGTTGGGATTTATAGCTTTCTTTGAAAGCAGCAAACTCTCTCACCTCTGTAGGTATCTCACAAAAAACCCACAACAACATCTGCAAATCAAAAGGCAATTATTAGAGTAAATATTCTAGAAACGTCCCTGGTTTGGTATATTTCAGCTTTTACTGTATACATATACACACATACCAAATTTTGCCTGCATTTGTGTACTTTGGAAATTATCAGAAGGAGCACATGACCACTTTGGTGTATAATTCCGAGTGACTCACTCTGCCTGTACTGGGAAAAGATAAAGCAGTCCACAAAGGACTGAGTGCCTGCATGTCAGATTATTAGCTGTGCATAGGCTGACATCTGTGCAGCATCAGGTTTTCTGTATGTTCTGATTTTCTGGTTTTTCTGTATTAGTGGTGTTTGTCCTCATCAGTATCACTCCATTATCATTTGTGCTTTTTTCCTGGACTCCCCGGTCAAATGCTATTGGTAAATATGAGAAAAAGAAAAGAGCAAGCAAGCTGTATTTTTATGCACTTGATGTTTTAAAATCTGCCCAAGATACAGCTCATAAGCATAATTTTAAAACCATCCAGTTAAAAAAAATCCTAACCCACATTTTTCATTAAAAATGAGATTTTGAGTGGTGTTTTGGACTCTGAATGGGTGACACACCCGCAGAAGTAAAGTTGTACATTATACAGTCTCATAACTTCTGAGGTTACTGTCAATGTGACCTCAAAACACTCAATGCTTCAGAAGAGTCGAAGTTATGTTCCTTTAAAGAAATCACATTAATATCAGAAGTCAGTGCATTGCAGTAACAGCAAAAGAATAAGGTTAGTAAGAATATCCAATTAAATATTGCTGCTGTACACTCTACTTTATAGCAAGTGTGTAAGGAAAATAAAATTTCAAACAACCCATGTGTTTGTATAGTAATATCTTGAACTACATCTGTTAAAGCACTTGGTTTCTGGATAGATTACAGCTAGCCTTCACCAGCCTCTTAAGTGTGGGTGAATGTAGAAGGGGGAAGGCCAAGTTCAGAAAACACCTTTTTTCAGAAAACGCTGACTTTTTTGTGTCTTTCCAGGGGATTATTCCAAAACACAGGGTGCTGTACCAATAGTGCTGGTATCAGCTCCCAGAGCATTGCTCTGTCTCCTTGGGGATGTCACAGCCTGTGTGCCAGCTGACCAGGAAATAAAGAAGAACCTTAACAAAAACAAGAACAGAAACTAATCCATATTGCAGTCTGCTTCTAACAAGTCCTTCAAACCTCTCCATGTCTGTTGGACACGAGCAGGACCAGGCCCTCACTCGGTCAGGCAGCTTCCTTGCAGACATGCTCAGCAGAAGTCTTGTCAGTTATTCCTAAATGCATTCATCCTTCTTTGAGCTGGAGGTCTGAGGTCAGGGATAATTAAAATATCATAGTATGTCCCATAATGCACTCTTCTTTGTAGAGGCCTGTTGTCTGTGACACTCTTCTCTCTGACCTCAGCAAATGAAAGAATAATTCATCCTTTGTGTCCTGCATCATTTTTTGCCTCACAAGGATGCAGAAGCTCTTTTCAAGGTTGTCTGAAGAATCRTGCCCACAGCCTCCAGTAGACCACCTCTAAGAGGACATCCTGCTGAGATTCAGCCAGTTCTCTTGTTCCACAGCCTGAATTGCCTCTTTCAGATGCTCATGGGGAGAAGAGCAAAATATCAGCCCTAAATGCTGCTTTTCAAAAACAGCCTCGTCATTACTCATTTTAAAGTAAACAACTCCTGCAATGCACAATAGAATGAGCTAGGTGTTTCTTGTGCTATCTATAAATTAGTGGTTTCTTCTGTGTTCTCTGGTTTCTTCATTTTCTATGGATAAAAGTCAGTAAAATATGAAAAAAAACATTTATTGGTGTACAGCTTTATTGCAAAACCATTTTTCAACATTAAATCACATTAAATGATGTGTGTAAACCTTATCACTCTCTTTTATGAGAGCACTATTCGGACACAGTCAGGCCTCTGTTGAATACATGACGAGACATAATCCAATCACAAACTTTTTTCACTGGATTATGCTTGAAGGTTTACCATTTTCTTCCTCTTCCCTCAAATTTCTGTCTTATTTTCCCCACTTGTCTCAATTAAAAGTTCTGCTATTGCCTCCCTCCTCAATGATTTTTTTCAAAATTCTGCTTTCATGCATTTTTCCTCAACCAAGATGGCTCAGCAAAGTCGTCTGTTCTTTCACCAGGAAGCCAAGAAATGACAGTGACGGCAGAACTCTAATAGCCAATTTAAACCGCCAGGAGTTGAAATGGGTCGTAGATCCTTTTCATAGTTCATCCAGACCCATTCTACAAACTGGCAAAAGAGAGGAGCTTCTGCAGGCATCATTACTGGTGGTATTAATGATCTCATCTCCTCTGACGTAGGAAACACAACAGCTAGTGGTCAAGGTGGCTAGGAGTAAGGAATGTACTGTATTTTTTACACAGAAGAAGACCAAGTGACCACACAGCCACTGCTGCTGGTTTAGAAGGAAAAAAAGAGAAAAACGTTTTTTTTTCTTGAGTTTCCAGACTATCTTAGGAAAAATAGTATTACTATATGTGTTATATTTAGAAGAGCCAAAATATCCTGGTTCCTTGTGACACTTTTCAGTGAGAATTCTAAGTAAGTGACAATGGTTCATAGCCTGAAATACCTGCTTTATTCTCAGACAGCCATCTCTGTTTGAGGTGCAGTTATTCTGCAAAGGGTTAGAAGGACCAGCAGAGCACATATCCTGTTTGCCTTCCTCATGTAGGTCCATACTTCTACCAAGACAAACCAACAGTATGCTTGATTCATGTAATGTAAAAGAGGGTGAGTGAGGACACATTTAAACATTGTATTACACTGAGTTGCCATAATAATGTCTCAGGTCTCTGAATTTTAAGAAGCAACTCATGTCAGATCTGGACCACGAGGAAAAAGAAAAAAAAGCTGGTATAAGATGCAGGAAAAGCAATTCCCCAGGCCCTGTGTTTTCCATGCAGAGATTCACTTCTTGGTGGCAAAGGAGCATTTGAGCCCATCAATTGACTGACTGTTGTAGTATTTGTCGTTGTGGCACTTACTTGTTTTGCTAAAGGAAATGCTTTTGCAGGGAGCGCACACACAGCCTGGCACAAACCGGAGTGTGCCCACATTCCTGACAATGATGGTTTACTTAGCTGCGCAGAGGGAGGCTGTTTTCAGCTGGCTGGGTAGAGTGCCCATTTTTTCCTGAAAAAGGGGAAACAGAGTAATACCATGAAGAATTGTGGACTTGAGCTGCCTGATTTCACCACCAGATCTAAATTCTTCCAAAACAAAATACCTCAAATCTTCCAGTGGGCAACAAGGTGTGTGTTTGTACACTGCTGTGGCAGGCTGTGGAGTGTTTTTTTTTATGGTGACTTTAAGCTAGCTCAGTGTTGCAAACCAGACACAGTGGGCTTAGGTAACAATTGGTCTCCCTAATGTTTATGTAGCATAAACTTTTTTCTCCAAAAACTCTGCTTTACACTACTTAAGGGCTTTGTACTTCATGCATTTAACCGCTAAAGGATTGGAGGAGGATATTTGCAGGCCATTTTAGGGGATGAGATGGCTATGAGGTGCAGCAGGCTGAGATGACACCTGGAGGGAGCAGTATGGGTAAGGTTTGTACAACGAGCTAGGAAGTGGAGAAGGTGAGGGAGAAGGTGTTCATCCAAATTCTCCACTACTAGAACAGGACTCAGTTTCAAATAGATAAAAGTCACTTTGCAGAGGAGACAGTGCGCTTCGGAAACATGCTGTCACTGGAGCCACACTGAGGAACCAGAGCAAACCTCTCATTCAAACAGCATTAGACAAAATTTAAAGCAAATTAGGTCTATTAGCAAATAGACACCATAAGGAATGGGGAAGGAGGGATGTGCCCTGAGGCACCACCAATCTAATAGATTTTTTTTGTGCATTTGTTAATCTAGAAAAGTTAATCTCCCCACAATGGTTTCTGCAGAGCAAGTCATAGGGAATTCTGTCTCTTCCGGGTCGCTCCTAGTGAGATCAAAGAGGCTGCTTTAATTTAGTCTAAATTATCTTCAGTTTAAACCACTCCCCAGATAAAGAAAATTTAACCTAATAAGTCCATGACAAAACTAAAAATGTCATATGGTAGGAAAAAAGAAAACAGCACTATGAGGTTTTTTTAGAGTAAAATAAATGTTCAAAACCCAAAACACTCAGTGTCAAATTTTTCTCTCACCATGTCAACCATCCACTGATAAAAGGCAGAATTCAGACACAGTGGCTCAGCTACATCTTTGTCCTGTTTTGGCAATGGGATTTGAGAAAATTGCACAATTTAGGCAAAAATGGTCAGTATCTTGAGCCAGGTGCTGTGTACTTTTGACTGCTGGCAAACAACACTGGTAGCCCTGCTTTAGCTGGTGAATGGGAACTAAATGGATAATATTTTTTACATCAGTTTCAGGAATGAGATTATAGCCTTGGACTCAGAAATTACATCCAATATTCATTTTGATACATGTCTTTGAATTTGTCAGGACTGGCTCCTTCAGCAGTCAGTCATTGCTTTTCCCCACTAAACCCTCACCATAAATTATTTTGGTATATTGCCTTTTGGTTTATCTTTTCTTACAGGAACCCCACATTCCTTGATGAATGGCAATCCATGTGTAAGCTATTTGAAAGATAACTTCTTACTGGAAACTGTACCATACATAGTTATGACTCAGTCTGAACAACAACAAAGACTGCCTCAGTGTTTTGATTTGTCAGCTCCACTCATGTTAACCCATTTGATAATCCAGGACAATAACCCAGACTGCCTGATTTCAAGTTTTCTTGCACCGTATTTTGCACCAGAACAAGGAAAATTGTCCCCATTGAAGATTACATTAAGTAAAAAAGAATGATAGAAAACAGCTTTACTCCTGGCACACTCTTCTGTCTGCTGATCCTATGAGAGATCAAATCTTCACCCTCTCCTTCTGTAGAACCCAGTGTTTTGGGCCTTGCCTCCTTCCTGGGGAAGATATTTCATTTGGAATGACACCTTCTGTATTTATCTCAGTTTTATTCTTCCCAAGCTCTAGTGTGCAAAGTAGCCTGTTGACTTTCTGCTTCATGCCTTGTCCTGAATTCCAGATTAGCACAGCTTTCTTGCAAATGCTGGGATTTATTGGTACAATGCATTTCACCAAGTTTGTATTTCCAAGAAGTCCGTCTCTCATGCTAAGGGAGAGTGTAGGAAGAAACTGCACATGAAATGAAAAATGTTCTCCTGACAACCACAGGTATAAATTGCAGTTTAATTGAAACTCATCTCAAAAAGTCATCCAGAAAGGATCAGAATAAAATTATTCATTGGTTTGGTATAGCTGTCTGTACTAAGTCCTCTTTGTATTTCCCAACWATACGCACAGTTCAAAAATAATAGTCACTGGAAACCAAGAGAAATATGATGGATGCTGACTTAGTTTAAGTATAAATGAAACAGCACAAAAATTTAAAAATATACCTCAAAGATAAACACATCTGTTTGTCTGGTAGCCACCTCTCACATTACAGCAACCCTTTTTATTGCTGTTCCTGTTCTGTTCAGCTTCACCGTCCCAAATGGAATCCTGACTTGCTTTCAGTTAATTTTATTTAATTTAATACAAACCACTTATTTAATGGCTTTTCTTTATTTAATTTTTAGAAATCTAAATGAACCAGTAATAGCATATTCATGAGTCTACATTAATATTGACTGCAGGAATTTATTGGGCCTTACAAACAATTTTGCTGCCAGGATATAGGGGTTCTTGACAGCCGTGGAATCAATTTGCAATTGCACGTAGGCTGTGGACATGCACCCTCGTGGCTGTGGCTGCAGCAGCTGAACAGATCACTGAAGCAATCCCACCTCATCCCCATGTGCTCATCACCTTCTCTCTGTGGCCCCTATCCAACATCCATCCAAAATATAAGGAAAAATGTTAAAAATTTAAGGGAGACCGCCCCTGTTTTTTGACTGAAACAAGTTATTTGACTGAAACAAGTTATGGGAAGTCACATGCAGAGCCTGGCCAGCAGTTCAGAGGGGCTGGTAGCTTCCAGTAGCAGAGTGGGGAGGAGGCTGTGGCACTCATCTTTTTGTTGGCACAGTTGCAGCTGGAACAGGGCATGCATCCATAGCCTTGCGCAAACTCCAGCTGCAAGGCAGGAGATGACAGAACCAGAAGAAATGCCATATGGGCATGTCAACGTGCATGCAGCTTGAAGCAAAACATCTTGGGCTTGCAGTGAACTCCAGACAGCGGGAGCTCTGCCATTTACGTCTGTGGCAGAAATAATTCTGAGTTCTGAGGATGCCTTGAACTGCGCTAAGTGAAAGGATTGTGTATCACACACTCATAAGGTGAGTGTCAACTTGCTAAACCACATAATTGGATCATGCATCTGAGCCCTGAATTCTTACTTATGCACCTAAAGAAATAGATTGAATTTCATAAGCACTGGGAATCCAGGCATCTCCTGTTGACTTAGTCATTCCAAGGGCAACTGTAAGGTACCAAAATTCTGGGAAAATAAAACCATTTATATGGCCATGGAACCTACTTTTGAGTGTATTTATGTTAATCTTTTAGACTGCAAAATTGAATGCAAGGAAATAAAGCCTTTTTGGGAAGGCAAATTTTAAATGATGCCTCACTTATTTCAAAATACCACAAAATCTGTAAGAATACTCATATAGACTAGAGCAGCACAATTATAGTGCTTTGGATGACCATAGTAAGATCTTAGTTTACTATCATCATGGTTAAATTTCTTCTAGGTATATAATTTCTTTTCTACAGAACATAAGCCACTTATTCCTATCAAATACAAATCAGTCTMTTATTTCCAAACCTAAAAAGTGTGTCAATCACTTCAGAAGCTGGTATCTGTCAGACGCATGTAAGTAGACCTTACAGCTCCTATGTTTAGTCATAAACATAGCCAATAGCAACCGCTTAACAAAGCAATGACATTTTGCCTCTTCACTGATTTTACTATATCTTTCACAGTGTATTTAGAGGTGAATCTGCCCCACTGCCAGGGATGGAAAGATTTACAATGGTCTTGTGCTCTAGACTCAGAAGTTTCATGAGAGTGAGGCAAAGAAATTATTCTCCCAACCTGGTGGTTTCTAGATTTGAATGTTCTCAGTAATGGAGACCCAGATGTGTTTGGCCATAGCAATCCCCTTGTCCAAGCTCAGTGTGCAGTTGGTGTGGCAGCTGCCAAAGGCTGTGGAGCACCATGCAGTGATCGTGGTGTAACCAGAGTGTGCTTCAGTGTAGAGGTGGCTCTTGACCTTGGAAGGGACAGACGGGAAAAGAGACAGAGAATGGGGGGGATGAAATTCTGAGTAATAGGAAATACAAAAAAGAATGCCAGGTAAAGTGTCTGTGCATACTTAATGTATTTAGTTTTATTCATTATATCAAAACTATGTGCAATATGCCATAGAACACTCATTTTTACCAGAGAAGTTCTAGATGTTGCAGTATCTCACTTTCCAACCCTCCTTTCATAATCACTTTCCCATATGTTAGGCATGTCACAGTAAAGAATCAGATCTGCTGTACACAAAGTTCATGTATCAGGCACCTGAGTATAATAGGTGGGAAAAGTCAGCTCTGAACTGCTTTTATCATTCCCCAGACCCAGATCAGCCAGTGTCTCAAAGTGTCTGGAGAGATGAGGGAAAAATTACTTGTCTTTCCTCCTTTATGCTGCCTGCAAAAGCCTTCTGGGGGAATCCATGCTCGTTGAAATCTGGAAGGAATTATGATGTTTTGTGCATTGCTCAGACAAACAGCGTCCTGACATGGACCAGGTCCTCTTGGTCCCCATGCCCTAGGCTTCTATTCTCTCTCCACTTGCCATATGAAATCATGAGGCAGTCAAGCCCCACCTTGAAAGCGTGTTCAACCCAAAATACCTTTATTCAATCCATAATTTAACCTTAACACACATATACATGTAACAATCAGTTCCTGACTTTATAGATCAACCAAAGGCATATAACTACCAGTGACATGTCATCTCAGGGACTGCTTCCCACTAGAAATGTACAAGAGAAGCATGAGGTCCTTTCCACCCTTCCCCCTCATCTCTTTCTCATACCTTGACTGACCACTTCTATCCCCTGTTCCAGCACATTTATGCTGTGCTGGGATACTGCTCAGGTCCATGCAGACCATGTTTAAAGTGGACACTTTTGGAGCAGCATTAGGCAAGCTCTTCCTAGTTGAGYAATCTGACCATGCATTTGGTAGTGTTTTCCCATGCTAGGAAAGCTGGTGTTCTAACATGAACAGGAGAATAGTGGCCTTTCTACATACCATTGTCTATGTTTGAAAATCAAACACCCAGACTCTGCTGAATCCTCAAACTTCAGAGGGAGATTCAGGAATGAAAAGCCTTCCCACTTTGAAGTGTTTTCCTTTTCAGTACAAATGCTCAAATCAATTTGGCATTAGTGAATCAGAAAATTAAGGTCCTGAACAGAATGTCAGTTATGGATAAATTTAGCCCAAAATGTATTATGGTTTGACTCTATATTGAAAATATTTATTTACACATTTGAAGTAATTCAAGAGCGACTGTGTTTAGCATGAATTAAGTTAAATACAGATATTAGGACTTGCTAGGCTGAAGTCTAAGACCTTGGTTCAGTAAGTGATTTCCTCACATGAGACACAATCATTGGGCATGATAGGTCCCAACTTAATGTGTCAGAAAGCTGCTATCTGAAGGGTTGGACAAAACATCCAATTTTGCTTAATATTTGCATTAACTAGGCATGCATATCTGGCTAATGACTGCATCTCATCTGACTCTTGACATCATCTTATGTTATCATTCAATTTCTGATTCTGTGAGCTGGGTTCACAGGTGCAGCAGGTCACAGCAGCTCACAGCAAAAATCTCCAGCCTAAGTGCTTTGGAAGTGTCTAATTTCCAACCTCTCTTGGCATTTACTCATCTGCTTTCAGGCATTTCAAGCACTTCCATTCTGTCAGATTTCTAAATTTTTATGCAACAAATCTCAGGCTAGTACTGGTCTGCTTTGCTCATCTGATTTGGCAGGTGCTCTTACTTCTAATAATGAAGTATCACCACAGTAGAAGTGCTTCCACCTTTTTGCCTCAGATAATATTCAGCTCTATCCTCCTCTTCCCACTCAACTGCAAGAAAAGCTCTGAACTGCCATGTGAGAGGTTCAGTCTCAAATCCATCCTCTTCTGAAAGGCCTTTTCATGTCCCAAGCATTTACAGGTGAACACCATAAATTCCAGGCAATAGACTGCTCTGAGATCCTCCTTGATGATTTGAGTAATGAACTACTGTGAATAACCACATGTTCATTAGATCAGAGAAGGAGAATGAACAATTTTACAGACTCTTGGGTCTGATATTCACATGGTCAGGAAAGCATCTCACCTGCCATAGTTTTTGACAGCTTGACTATGTTGCTGGAGACTTTACCTCTGGAAGAGGAGCCCCTCTTCCTTGGTTCACAGTCCCTCAAGGCTCTGTGTTKTAAAATGCTGCTTTTTCCTATAGATTGTCTTGGAACATCTAATAATCACAGTGGTTTAATGGTTATCTAGAAATACTGCATCCTGTTTTTAAAGGCAAAGGAAAGGAATTAAATTTCACATTCTTCTCTCCTCTGGTCCTGTTTCTGTTAGCCCTCACGTTATTGAAGAAAGCTCAAAATGGCCACAATCTGTATGAATTTAGCATAGCACAGGCAGCTAGGGATTGAAGAGAACTGAGGATAGTGAATTCTGATAAAAAACCTCCTCCAATTTCCTGCAGTTTGAAGATTGTCAAGAAGTAGAATTTCAGATAATATTCCCTCTGGTTTATTTATAACCACACTGGCTTTGTTTTGATCCAGGTGATGAGGGTTTAGAGCTCTCTACATATTGTGAAAGGAGAGTAGGGTTCTTACCTTTTAGGCTGTGGAGTTAAGACATCTAAAAGACTAAAGCTGCATTGCAACATTGAAAATTCCATCCTGAGCAGCATATTTTTAGTTTAATTCCCACTGATCCATGTCAGTCTGGGTGCTTTTTTAAAGTTTATCTCTACAGCCTTGGGTCACAGGCTCTTTAGGTCAGGGACCAGCCATTTCATGTGTCTGCAGAGCAATAGCTATTCATAGGGTTAACAGTAATGGCAAATGCAATGGCAACCAGCAACTTACTATCAATTTAGGTATATGAAGTATACCACCTGGCCTGGAAGCATTTGTTTCTCCTGCCTTTCCCCTCTGCATGTACTGTTACACTTCGTCTGAGAGCAAAAGATTCATCACTATCTCCCTCCAATGGTAAAGTTTGGTAATTTCTTCTGCAGAATGACAAAAATATTCAAAGATATTACAGTACCCATTATTTAGAGGTTTTTTTCTAGTCTGATGAGTAGAAAGAAAGATTGATGACTTTAAAAGTCAAATACCCTTTAGAACATGCAGTCACTTCTGAAGAATGATTCTCATTTATTATGTATTTATTTATATACTATTGAAAAACAAGGTTGAGCCAGAGGCTGAGCAGGAATTTCTGTTCCAAACACCTGCCCACAGCAGGGCCAGCTGTATCCTCAGACCAGGATGCTCAGGACTGTGTCCACTCAGGTGTGACAAATGCCCAAGGGGTCCTATTGTCCTCAGCATGAGAAAGCTTTTCCTTATGCCCATGCTGGACCTCTCATTTCACCTCAGGCCCCTTGTCCCTCGGCCTCCCCTCCTGCAGCACAATGGAGCCCCTGGCTGCCTCTTCTCAACCACCTGCTCACAGGTGCAGATCCCTGCCCCAGGCTAAACCAGCCCTGTTTCTCCACCGCTCTCCACAGGAAGAATGGCTTTTTCCCAATGCTTCAGAGGCGCCCACTGAGCTTGCTCCAATTTGTCCATGTCATTCCCACAGAGGTCCCAGCTGAAGGCAGCACCTACACACTGATGGGTCTGATGAGTGCTGAGCTGAAATACCATGTAATCCATTGTCTGTGCTCCTGTTAATATAACAAAAATATCAAGTCTGAGAAAACTCTCATTGTCTTTCTTCCGTGCTCACAAGAGGCCGGATGTCTCTTTCCAACCTTTGGATGAAGGCAACTGTCAGCATTTAGCTGATGGCCACAGGGCAGTCGCCTCTCCTGGGCTCTGCCCTCAGGGAGAAGAATTCATATGTCAGTCCTGGCCTCTTCCAGGATCTTTCTTTTCAGGGTGTGAAGAGGGGATGGGCCAAGGCAGAAACATTCACTCAAAGCATGTGTCTTTTACTGAAAACATGGAAAATATGAATGTATCTCAGCTGAGAGCACAGATCGCACAAGTCAAGGTCGGGTCTTGCTGTGGTTTCACTGTTTCCCGGTAGAAGTTGCAAGAATTTCCATCCTTTTCTGATCTGAATTTCATTTGGAAAGTATGTAAATGGTTATTTTCATTGCTTTTACTGGCTTAGTCAGAAACTCACGCTGAGGAAGATAGGCATTTTCCAGAATTTTCACAAATAATAAAGCCATCATAGCTCACTCAAGAGATGCTAAAAGAGAGGTTTGACAGCATGTCTGTGGGACAGCTCAGTGTGGCAGAGCTACTGGTTGTTACAGCTCAGCATGCAGCACTGGCAGGCCGCATGAGGAAGCAAAAGCTGTGCTATTTGGACTCCAAAACATCCTTGTTAATAGCTGTGAATTTTCTCCCATCCTTTATTTTGATACCCTATTCTGCTCCTGGCTTGCAGCAATTTAGTCAGCAACATGGTAAAAGAAATGTTAAGTGTTCAAGTGTATGCAGTTTATACAAATAAATTCAAAGACTGTGCTCACAGAATTTGCAACTAATTTCAGGGAGTAAAATTATGTGTTCAGCATATGTGTATATATGCATAAATAAAGACATTGAATAAAATTTGAGAGTAATTTATTCACAAAATCTAATTTGGCAAGATAAATTTTCAGAAGCAGCTCTGAGAACTGCAAGTCTTGGTCATTGTCACTGTCAATGAGACTGAAGTGTTACTCCAGCTAGTTAGTCTAGCAGAGACTTGTCATCCGTGAGATACTTGAACATTGTCACATCTTAAAAGGTAAATGTGCAAAAGCAGAGACAGAAAAGAAAAAACCACTGCAAGCAGAGCCAAAGAAAGTCATTTTGGTGTCCATGGTGGAATATAAATTAGTTTTTCCTTCCTCCCCCAACCCTCAGCTTTTTCAGCTTCTGTTTGCCAGAAGATGGCTGAAAGCTTCATTCCCTGTTCCTTAGTACTTGTAACTCATGGAGGCTAGGATCCTGGTGAAGGCTGTCAGCGAGCCAGCCATGCCTGCTGAGAGGTGCTTGAAATGGTTCAGTGTTTAGGCTTTCCCTGGTACTCAACACAATGGCCACCCTACTGTGGCATGCAAGCCTGGGAGATGGCTCTTTTTCCCTTACCCTCCTAGAGTATTTATTCCCTGTTTGCAAAGGARCAGATCTGTCTTCCAGTTGATCCATACTGTGATTCTCTGTCAGAGGATCTAAGACCATGCCTCTGGGGATACAAATCAGGCCTTCTTACAAGCCCAGAACACTGGGCTGAATATTAAGCATGCAGTGAACTAGATGCTGGATTTCTTACTATCTCTTTTCTAATGTCTTTAATATGATGATGCTATTGCATGTCACATTTCTCCTCACCTCTTTCTATGATAGACCAAAGTCCTAGGAACAGAATTAAGCCAAATCTAAAGGATGCCATATTTAAACTTCTTATCTGAAGAAAAATTCTTATCTCGATCTGAAGATCTATCTCCTAGTCTTTTACTGTACAGTCATACCATTCAGAAGGCTCAACATGCCAAAATTACCTTATTTTACAGATACATAGACTGAATTCAGGAACAAGCCAGTCTGTCAAACTGAAAAAAAAAAAAGAATGAAACATTAATTAATCATCAAACCATCCTATATTGCTCACCCCTAAAAAAAGATTATTTTTCCTGTTATTGCTTACCATGCCAAATGGTAAATGAAAAGTTTTAAAGAAGTAATAATAGGAAACCCTAGATTTATGTCAACAGTCTGTGTGATTAAATATTTATGGTAGGTGAAAAATTCTTACTAGGATAATTTCATACATTGCAGAAAGAAAAGGTAAAGCTGTCTAAAGGTTAAAAGGGAAAATGACACTTTCAGAGGAGGAGGTACATACAAAATTCAAGCTGGGACCAATATTTCCTTGTGCTATGATTTTCCTCTCTGTACATTTCTTATGATCAGAATTGCTTCTTAATAAGCTCCCTAGCAAAATTTCTCTCTAACGAACTTAAAATTAAAAAATATGTTATTGTTAAACAAGAACACAAAGAGTTCTTGGAAAGAACACTTGCTCTTTTACTCATGAAGTGCTCTCAGTGAACTTACCTGATCATTTGACATGAGATGATTTGGGCACATTTACTTCTTTGGTATCTTTTAATGACACACAGTAGGGATTGCTTTGGTGACCAAACGCTAACAATAAATTTTCTTCACTATGCAGAACTGGCTAAATGGGCAGGTGCTCCCTCCATGTGGTACATTCCTCCCTCTATTCTAATGTCCGTTTTCTCCATCACTTCAGTTCCTAAATATTTTTTTGTTTCTGGGCTGAGATCCTGTTTGATGTGTCTGAGTACATTTCAGCACAGTAAGATTCCAACCTTTCAAAGAGATACATTATACCTTATTCAATATACAATCTATAGTTTTTATAGAAGATGACACATTAACAGAAATACATTCTAAAGGGTTTTCTTTTTCCAAAGAGGCAGAAAAAATGAGAAGAGAGTCTGAAGGAAATCCTGCACTGAACAACCAGGGAAAGGTCTGCCCAAGTCTTGCCATGGGCGTCTCTTAAACACATTATAGCACATAGTGTTCTCTATGGCAGGATCCCACAGACATACGAGAGCACAAATATTTATTTCACAAATTTGGACTCTGTGGTGGAACATAAACATTTTGTATGTTGCCTGTAGCTTATTATCACAGATCCAATGTCACATTTCTCAGAAATCAATCACCTAGAGTGCACTTTGTACTGAGATCCAGGGTAGGAAAGGAAAAATAAGGCTGTGTATTTCAATGATTATCCAGATGTAAGTATAGGTGTATCCCCCAGGAGCCTGCTGGAGAGCCCTGAGTGCCTTGACTGTGGGCCAAGCCATCGGTATTGTGCTGTTCATGGTCCTTTCCTCACATTCACAGCCAGCCCTGGAACCTGCTCTGCCTGGGCTCTCCAAGAGAGCTGGGTGTTCTTGGCCAAGGAGCGGGTGTTTTTCCACAGCTGGGACAGGAAAGGCTCAAGTGGGTACTCATGAATGGAGGGGAGTTGGACAGGTCTCCGCTGCTGGGAGGAGGTAACTCCTGGTCAGGGGTAAGCTGTCAGCAGAGGAGGAGAGGTATGCACACGCCTTTCATGGAAGGAAAGACGGGCACCTCGGTAGGAAACACACTCATTTCTCCATGGAGAAGTCTCATGTCTGAGATCCACTTGGAGGTCTCAGCTGGCAGACATGAAGGGTCTTTTGTCTAACATGTATCCACAGATATTTACACACACTGGGGAGAATGTCGTGTGTGATTTTTAAAAGCATTTGAGATTCATTGGAGTGAATCACATCTAATGCAAATTAGTTGACTCTTTTTTATTTCCTCAGTAATGAGAATAATAGAACAATTAGAGGCAATACTTCTCCACCCACAAGACACACTATGAACCATCCCTCTGCCGAATCAGATATTTGAAGAATATTCACTCTGACCACAAGAAGTATGTTTTATGAGTTGAAACAAAATATCCCTCAGTAGTAGAAAAATGTTATCCAACTGACTTTAAACCCAGTGTGCATTGGACTCTTTAAAAATGTATGGCATGACTTGTATAAACTGACTACAAAAAAATTTGCAATTTTTGTTCTTAAATTATTGCCCATGGATAGCTACAAATCTCTTTTTGTGTTATGACACAACATGACAGAGGAGCTGGCATTTGTGATTTTATTTTCTACAGACCAAATTCCTCTCACATTTTCTGAACCAGAAATGAATAAATGATGCAGTTTTTCATTGTCTGCCATAGCTCACCAGATCACTATCTCTGTTTCAGTCCTATTCTTCAGCCAATTTGATTCTCAGCTGCAGTTGTGGTACCCACAGCACAAATCTGGGCAAATTCATGAGCTGCTCTAATGTGCAGTTTCCCATCCCATGATATTACCAGACCTTTCTATTAGCCAGAACTGGCCAGGAACAAACCACCCTTTTTTCACTTGTATGCCATGGGCCTCAGGAGAGGCAGAGTAAGGCACTGAAAGACCAGTTGTTCTACCTTTATAATGCATGTGAGAAATCCCCTGAGGTTATATTTGGGAGAAATTGAAGACTCTTGGTGTTTATGCAGACATGCTGAGAGGCATTGATGTCACTGAGGACCAGAACTTGGCTCTCTATTCCCCTGATTGTGCTGAAAGCCCAAAGAATTAATTAATGAAGCTCCTACTGATTTCTTATGTCTCTAGGACCCTGCAGATTAGGAGAATAAAAAGAATCCCATGTTGTACCTTGATGAGAGAAATGGTATGATGAGATGAAATCTTCTATGAGGTATCAGTACTAAAATTTGGATTAAAATGCCCATTAATATAAGGATGAGTCAGGAACTGGCTCCTTAAGTCTCTCAGTGATTAAGGGAAGTAGTAAACTTATGAAAACAACCAACATTATCAGAGATTTGAGTTAACTTTTTGGATACCCTTTTCCCTCTGACTATAGAGGTAACCTGATTGGCTACTGCAGCCCTTCAGTGTTCACTCTCAACTTTACCACCTTAAAACTTGTTATTATTGGCAAATTCTGGCACTTCTCTTCCCAGCCACTTTCTCGAGTACTTCTGGATATGCTGAGCACAGATGTTTGCAGAACACAATGGATGACATCTTCTGTTGTGAGAAGTTGGCACAGCTCTCTTGGTATTAAAATCCTTTTAGACGTGCAGAGACACCAAATCTAAGTATGCAGCTGTGGTTCATCCCAGCAGTCATACCCCTCTGTCACGAAATAATCACCATCAGTGTCCTAAAAATATGTGTCACTCCTTAGATAGGTGGAGTGAGAGAAGGATAGAGATTTAGAAATCGTGAACAGTGCAATAGATTTGAATAAGAAATTATATTTAGAGTCTGTAGGCTGATTTTAAAGGTTGCATGAGTCAGTAGTCATCATGAGGCTGAATCAGAATTGTTGCTTCTGAATATATAGGAAGGTATGAGGAATTTTTCAAAAATTATTTTAGGTTCCCCTTGCCAATGCTTTTGAGCACCCAGTTTGGGTGTTTGTCAGAAGTCCAGAGCATCAAAATTCCCTTCAAAGAAATGAAATTGATAAATGATCAGTTTCATTAAACAATCAGTAGAAAGATCATCTGAAACTGTCTTGTGAAACTTCAGGAAGCCAAAACCTTGAGATGATTTACTGTTCTAAATTGTTGGTTTTGTTGCTATTGTTAATTGTGGATGCAGCAGGTCATGTGTCTTGAAGAGGATCAAAATTCACTTTTAAAATAGCCTCTGAGATACAGTATAAGATAAATGTTTCTTGTATTGATTTAAGATTGTACTTTTCAAAACTTCTAAGACTTCTACAGTCTACAGTCTTCTATTTATGTGGTCATAAATTAATTAAAGTGAGGTTAAATGAAGTGCAATTTCACATGCATTAAAATAAATTGTTCTTCAACATTTGTGATTAAAAGAGAAACTAATTTAGATGAAGAGAGTGGCTAAAGTTCTAATTTAAAATAGGTGTAAACCAACTTGAAGATGACAGACCATCTGGGTAAGCTCAGATGCAGAGAGAACATCTTGACTCAGTCTGCATCCAGGTCCAGAGGGCCAAGAAATTTCAAGGAGGTAATGAGTGATTCAGGCTGACTGCTAGTTAGAGACTGTCAGATACTCAGTCTTCTCTTTTCCCCATCTTTAAGTTTCCAGCCCAGAGCCTCAGCCGGCAGCTCAACCTGTACGCTGCTGTCCTGCCTACAGTCATCCAGTAACACACTGTGATGTGTGGTGAGGGAAACAGCATCCCGCAGATAATGAATTGTTGATTCTTCAACAATGTATGTATATGTGTGAACATAGAGAAAAATAGACTGTAGGTGATATGAAAAGAGAAAAAAAACCAGAGAAACAGAGAGGAAAGAAAGCATTTGCCATTGATTAATATTTGCTATAAGGATGGCCTCTGTACAGAGAAAATATTTTCCCCATCAGACTTCTTTGGGGATTTTTTTCCAAACTGTAGCYTGAAGAAAACAGGAAGAAAGAAACTGAAAATTTTTCCAGATATCATACCAGGATGCCAGCCTTTTCCTAGGTCATCATATCAACCTTGCTGATTGTTCAGCCCACTGCGATCTGCGCAAGTTGTTTTAACAGTTGTGTATCGACAGCAAACATTTGCCTGTTGCCTTCCTGTACCACTGAGCTCCTCTCTTTGCCCAGGAACTCCTGGCCAGCTGCCACAGACAGTAGACTCACCATCTTGACTCGGTCATATTTGTTAACTCGCTCTAGATAAACACAGCTGATCAGCAGCAGCCAGAGTCCCTTACTCAGCTACTTTTCCTGACAAGCTCTATACTCATGAGTGCATTGTGTGATTGATTTGCAGGGTGACTATCTTCACAGGGCTCTGGAGAAGGATGCAGTCAGAAAGTGTGAAGGGTTAAAACACAAGGCTCCAAAACAATCCCTGTCAGCCTCTACAACTCCTAGGAAACAACCTTTTCCAGGTTGACTGACGAAAGCATGAATTAACAGACACAAGCTTAATTAATTCACTGTCTCCAATGGAAAATGACATTTCTTGGCTTGCCCAAAGAAAGGAAAGAATGTGAGTTTAAAGAAGGGAAAATATTACAGCTAAAAGGGCATAGTTATCTTCAGAGATGGTGATTAATTGCCTGGGAAATACATCGTCTGAGAGCTCATGTATAAATGTTTAGTAAGCACCCAAAACCAGCTTATAACAAATTCCCTTGAACGTAACTTTTGCCATGCTTGTCAGTTTTGCTTTTATCTTAAAGATGCGAGGATGTCCTGCATTGAAGCCACAGCTACAGAAAGGAGGAGTGTCAGTGACTGATATGGGTACCTGGCAGAGTTGTTGCAGGGAATAGAAGGAATAGATCATTCTGGCAGTCCCTTCCTGCCCTAATGATGCTTCTCATCTGCAGTGACTCTGGATCACTCACATTTACAAAAAGAAAATTTAGAGAATCGGAGAAACAAACAGTGAGCAAAATGATTGCCTGCGGGGGTTTGGTCTGCCTGCTGTCTAATCCTCTGCCACTGCACCAAATGACTTGTCTTGCATTTTCTGGTTTGAATTTTTCTTTAGTCTAATTTGCTGAGCAAGACTATTAAAGCTCCACTAAAAAAGTCCTGCAAGAGGAGAGTTAGTTTGATAGGTGCTGATTAGTGATCTCCAGATACTACTACAGTCTGTTGTGGGAAGGAGAAAGGACTATTTTCACCACTGACAGCTGTAGCATAAATCTCTATTAGTTTTATTGTATTTGGCTAAAACAGTTTTCAGCTGGGCTCTGTGCGGAAGGCTACACATTGCCCCTGCTTTTCAACCTGAATAGGGATTTTGTTCCTCAGATCCTCTGATGTCATGAGCTCAATTTTACTCTTGATGCAATGCCCACTTGCTTTTTCCCTGGCTGCCAGCAGCACAGAAAGAGGCACACAAGGATGAGGGAGCCCACGTGTCCAGTCACCTACTCACCAGGGCACAGGGCTGAAAACAGAAAAGGAAGATGAACAGAAAACAGTCCAAAACCCAGTCCTGAAGAGCTGAATAAAGATACAGAACTGGACAAAATGGTCCCTCTTACCTTCGGACCTCCTGTCTCAGCTCTGGAGGCAACAACAAGCTGGCTTTGTTTTTGTGATCCAGCCTCTGGTTTGTGGGAGAAGGCTGGCAGCCAGAGGCCCTTGCCCCATGCTGGCCGGGGAGCTGGGGAACGCTCACTTCAGGACAGTCAGTGGGAAGATGGACTTAGGCATATTGTGCAAACCTCAATAAGTCTTCTTTTCTACTATTTTTTTTGTTATTTGGGCAAGTATGAACCTTTCCAAGGAAGGGGTGATACAGTAGAAACAATATGTAATATTTTCCAAATAACTCTTCCCTACCCTACTATTGTTGGCATATGCCCTGGTCTACTGAAAAGTCACTTAAGAATAGAGCAGAAGAGGAAGGGAGGCAAACTAAGTGATTTTGATATGTCATTTTCCAGGTGATTTATATTTCATTACAGAAGCACAGAATTTGTTAAAATTTGCAACTGAAATAAAAATGAACAGTTGTGGGAGAGTCTGGATAAGCCTGCAAGAAACTCAACAAAAACACTGAATTTCAAGTTTCTTGTAGTTCTCACTTCTAATAATCACAGTTCAGAAAAATCTTGCCAATTCTTCCCCAGGTAATCAAGATGTTGAAGAACTGAATGATAATGGTGAGTGGTAATATTTTATATTTGCTTTTTAAAAGTTCATTAATTTGTCTCAGCTACTGCTATATGTGTCCACAGAAGATGAGTTAGAAGAGAGGTAAATATCAGCATTGATGAAAAAGGTGCAAAAGAATAAAAATATTTTTGTTGAATTATTCATCATTCCAGTGGGATTAGTCTAAAACTGCTGAACAGAATCAGTTACTACCAAGGTTTCCCCATCATTTCCAATTTGCAGGTCCTATTTTCAGTAGCATATAATGTTTCTGAATGCTTCATTTGGACGAAATTTTCCATGTCTAGTGTCTGCTTTAGGCTGCTTTGTTTGTGGAAAAAATCAGCCAAAATGATTCATTGGTTTCCAAGTAAGAGGTTAGTTAAAAATACATTGTTTTTCACAGAGTAAAAATGTTCTGATCCCTTTTCCCTGAAGGCACTGAAGTATCCCTCTCATTTAAAACCTGGGACTGGGCTTGGCACAAAGGCTGAAAGGAGAGGGGTACTAACGTAGTACAGGTGGGCCTGGGGCACACTCTAATGTATAGGAACTAAATCAGCAAGCCCTGTAGTTTCTCTTCACTGCAGAAGGTCCTTCCAGCAGATGTCTGACAAATCTGTTGTTGGCTCATTCCTCTTCTGCCTATCACTCCTGTGCAAGTGCTGTGCAGCTGTCTGCAAGAACCAGGGATCTTTGGACGGTGTGCTTGGAATGCTCCCTGGTTGACCAGAGCTTGCAGATCCTTGTCCAGGAGAAACTGAATTGTGGGCATTTGGCTGCTGGATTGTCAACACCTGGGAAAAGCAGCTGGCATTTCCATGGGCAACACCTAGCAGCTTCTGTCTGATTTTCTTTTCTTGCTATTTTTAAGGATGAAATTGCAGGGGGAAAAAAGGAACATGGTCCAGGTTCTTTTCATCTGTGGTTTGTATTTTGCCTTATCAGCTGGAAAATACAGGGAAATATGAATAATTCTAAGAACTGGCTGGCAGGTCTTAAACAATGCACCAGCTGCTTATTCAGCATAGGAAAAAGTACACTGTTATGTGTCTCATCTCTCTGCACAGAGGGAATACAGAGGTGTGGTGCTGTGGGGAATCCTAATAATCCATCAAAGTGGGGCACTTCTGGGAGACTGCTGGTCTGTGTGCTTGTATGGTCACGCCCAGCACTGCATCAGCACATCGGCTTCCCACTCGGCTCCACTTTGACTTATTTCCTTCTGTCTGTGTGTAGGTAAGGGGGCAGAAGTGTCAGGAGCTGGAGCAGGGTCACGTGTCCAGGTATCAGCACCTGGAGTGGGAGAGGGTTGTGTGTCAGTGTGCAGCTATCAGACAGTACCACACTGGTTTAGCTGCTGAGCAGGACAAGGGGCTTGCCTGGGAGTATGGAGGGGGTGTCTCTGTGTGTTTTTGAACACCAGTAAATGAAGCAGGGTGGTGGGACCTGGGGACATGTCCATCCAGGGGACAGCTATCAGAGGGATTCCCATTACATACATGCAAATATTTCCTACTGATGGGTCTTCATCATGAGCTGCTAGGGGAGGGAACAGGGTTAGGCTGTTTGTGCTGTCTGTGCATGTATAAGTGTCACTGTTGGTGCTGCTTTTTGGGGCCAGTTTGTGTACTTGCATATAATGCATGCCTCATGGCTGTGCAGGTGTGCTTGTTGGGGATGCATGCTCAGTCTGGCCACTGGTTGGACCTGGGGACATGCAGCAGCAGCAGCTTCACCCCTCTAGGGATGCCAGATTCAGCAAACCCAAATACTTATGGTCTTTCTAAATGCAGAGTAAGCACCCTGTGTACTAATGGGAAGGTGAAATGGACAAATAAAATAGGCAGATAAAATCGATAAAAATATTTTAATAGTTCCCATTAAGTAACAACTGAAATGTTACAGTATTTTAACCCCTCCCTCTCCCACAGCCTATAATTTTTTAAACAGTGATGGGTGTTTGAGGCACAACTGGCTGCCAGAAAAGCAAGACCAGGATGGCTGCCGAACTCAAGTAATTCTCCCTCGGTACCACAAGATGGCAGGACCTTAGTTTTAAATTCTTTCTACTTCTGCCTCATTGGTTCTGCTTTTTTTTTTTTCCCCCGTAATTTTTGGGTTGCCTGACACTCTCAGATACTGCTATTTGCATTGAAAGTGAGTATAAATGATGCATCTTTAGTGATGAGGCTTTGTCTGCATAACAGCTTTGCTTTAGGTCTGGAGGGGATTGAAACGTTTAAAAATAATTCTGCTTTATAACTTGGTGTAGGTAGGTGCACCTTTCTGATTGTGTTTTTGTACCAATTTTTCCCTTTTCGTTCTGGGAGTAGGCCAGTCACTGCAAATAACTTTATACTGGTATAAATTACAGATATAACAGTTTACACGCAAAATGTTCCAGCTTTTGTCCCTGGACAAAAACCTTATTAAAATGACTTATTTAAAGAAAACAGATGCTTAGCTGTTGTTGGGGGTGTTTCTACTTCTGTAAACTGCACTGATAGTGCCTAATTTCAGCTCTTCCCCTCTGGAAGACCTCTGCACCTGGCACTACATCAGCAGGCACTAAACCAGGCGGGGGCTGAGGATGGGGTCCTAATGGCTGAGTGTATTTCGGGCCATCCTTCCTTTCCTCACTGCCACTGAGTTCTCTCTCTTGCCTGGGAAGGCAAACAGTAGGGTTTAGAGCCGGCACAAAAGACTGGTTAACACCAGCTCTTTGTTTCTTCCAGGGTAAGAAGTGTCCCTTTTATCAAAAAGCTTAGAGCTGATAGCATGTGCAGATCTCTCAGAGGGCAGCAGAGAGTGCTATTCAATAAGCAGTTATTTTTTCTGTCTGGTTCTCTCTCTTTTTCAGGTTTTAAAGTAAAATCGGAGACCCACAAGTCTGGCAAGCCATTTCTTCTGCCTGGATATCTCAGCTGTTCATTGCTTCAAGGCTAGCAGATGGGCAGGGGGGTAAGACCACAGTATATCATGAGGAAACTGGCAATCACCTGCTACCATTCCAGAAGTCAACACTTTAAAATTCTTCCTCTGCTGTTATCCCACTCTATAGGCAGGAGCAGGAGAAAATACTTCAAGTATTCACCAGGACCAAAGAAGCAAAATAAAAACTTCTTTGTGCCAGACAGAGTAAAATCTGTGGCTTAAAAAAAAAAAAAAAGGACAAAAGAAAAGTGAAAACCTTTCTTAGTAACAGCATCATTAGCTGGGATCTTTTGTTACCTGTTTTAAGGTAGCAGAGGAATAGAAAAATTCTAGCTAGAGTTAGAATAGGAATAATGGGAGAGCCAGAGAAAGGAAATTATAGTGGTAAACCAGCTGGGAACTAAATCCAAAGAAATTAAGATAACCCTTGGTCCAACAACTACTAATGGAAGGAGAACAGCAATATTTGAAAATTGAGAGTTAAACTTTGAAGAGAATGCTGTATAGATGGATCTATTTTACTCTCCCTGTTGAGGTTGAGACTGACTAGAGAATATAATATGTGTATTTTTCTAATATGAAATCTTTTCCTCACCTTGTAATTTCCAAAATTTTTAACCTGTTGCAATGTCATACAAATATTTTTTACAGAAAAATAGAGACACATTCTTAAAAACCCCAGTCTAGTTTAAGAAAACCCCAACCAAACAAATAGAAAACCCAGAAAAGAACAGTTTTTAAGAATCAACTTTGGCAGACAGACACTAGGCCTTTAACACAGTTAGATAGTTACAGAAAAAAGAGGTCCTTGGAAAAGGCATATTTTATCTTTTTATTTACAAGGGAAAGATCTTGTCTGGTTACCAGACTACCTTCTGCCAAGACAGGAATGTCCCTCAAATGGAGAGTTTTTGCCAAATCTGACATTACCTGTCCCAGATAAAAAATTGCTAGGACTTCATATAGGAGAACAACAAGATGGACAGATTTAATAATCTGAAACTCTTGGCTACTTGTCTTTTCCAGCCTTCCATAATTTTGTTTTGCCTAATTCTCCTCCCAAAAAATTCTCTTTAATAATTTCTTCACTTCAGCACCAATACAGTCTCTGTACATTTCTGGCAGTTCTCTGTCTCCCTGTGGTATCTATTTTCACAGATTTATCCATCATCTTTACCCTGTCCTGAAGGGTTTGGAGACATACTTCTGGTAATGGCATGGATACACTACTGAACTTGGGACTCCTAAGATCTGTTCAACACCTTAGCTATGAACTCAGTCGTTCTTTCCATCCATCATGCTTTTCAAAAATACCTACAAATTTCATATTCAGTGATCATCTCTCTTCTCTCTATAGCTCAGCTCTTCCACACCCTAACTAAAAAGCACTAACCTTTGGAGGTATGTTCAGTTGGACACATCTATCTTTTATTTTTACCCCATGGTCTTGCTCCTGAGATGCCTTTCTCAACTTTCTGACCTACTTTTCTCTGTCTTGCCAGCCTTAGAACACTAACTCCTCAGCTGCTGAAGGAAGAGGTAGATCCATATAGCTCTATAATGGATTTTTGTCACCTTACATCAGCAGCGAATCCAACCTGTCAAGTCTAAAAATGTGTCCAGGTTCAGTATTTCACTTAGAGTCTCCCAGAGAGGCACAATCTGGGAATACCTTCTCCCAGATTTATTACATGATGCTACAAATAATGGCCAACACTCGAGCATCTTCTATGGTTTGCACAGAATAGTGCAGATTTGTTATATTTAAGTTTACTATATTCCCCAGAAATCCTTTGTAAGGTTTCACACAGGTTATGAAGAAGTTTTCAAACCTTATCCTCTTAAATACTTTAAGATATCTTCTAAAGACAAACTAGTCATGCAATCTCAAGACAACCTGTGAGAAAGAAAAATATACTGCACAACATCCTCTTTTAGACCTAAGAGGATAAACTCTCCAGAAACCAACAGGAGACCCACAGAAATGCTATTTGTCTTAACAAAGTAGGCATTTTTAATGTATTTTCTCTTGTACTGAGAAAATTATTTGCGTTATTTCTTCATAATGCAAAATATTTCACAGTATTGTGTCAAGCTTTAAGAACCTTTTATTCTCTAGTTCACAGGTTAGAGCAGGGGAAGGAGTTAGCAGCTTGGATTTTGCCAAGTTTTCTCTCTGGAGATTAGAAATTTTTAGTGAATAAACACAGTTATGTTTCTTAAAAATCACTGCGAAGAGGGATGTTTAAATCATGATCAAATAATGGCAATGTGATCAAGAAACACTTGCTCAAGCCTCTAAAACTAAAAGATAGAGTAATTTTTTTTTTTTGCCATAATTTTGTAAGAGTTGTAAACCCTACAACTAGTTTGGTCTGGCGTCTCTAGTGACAGAAGCACATGCAGCTCCCAGCTGGTTTCTTGCTTGCTAGGATGCAAGAAACTCAGCATTTACAAGGTGATGTATATGCAACCCATGGGAGACATCCATAGGAAAGGAGAGAGCAGCCTCACAAAAGGTAATTTATCTTGCCAATAAGTCTCTGAGTCTCCAGGAGTATTTACTCAATCTGTGTTTCACGAGCAGAGCTTTCTGTCTCTCAGAGCTCACCTCCACACCACAGTGTTAGTTGCCATTAGTAGTGCAACTGCAATATGTTGTCCTAGAGTAGATGTGAAGCCCCAGATTTCCTGTTACAGGGGTCTGTTGTATGCTCAGCATAAAGACATTTTCTTGAAGTAAATATTTTTCTAGTATGCCCAGAAGCAGACTGTAAGTCACATTTTTAGTCATCTTAAATTTCCCAATGTTTGCCTGGTACCTTACCATTTTCCTGTAAACTGGAAACACCACAAAACTAAAATTTCAATCTAGGTGAATAGTCTCCTTTGTTTGATTTGATGTGCAAACATAAATTATGTTTACATTTTTTTTCTAGGTGAGTACTCTAAGCAGCAGGCCTTAGGTTTTTGTTGATAGGGCAGCTGCACCTGCACCACCAGCACTTTGCAGGGGCTGAAGTAGGGAAACTCCATGGCTGTACCCAGTGTCCAGTGCAGGACACTGGGGAGGGGATGGCAACTGCTTGTGAGGGCACCCATGACCTAGGGAGACCTCTCTGGGGGTGGAGGAACGGGGCCAGAGGACCTCTCTGTGTCACAGCTGTCATTTTCTTCTCCCAGCTTTACCCTCTGCTAAAAGGCTGAGGATGCTTGCACTCTCTCTCTCTCTCTCTCTCACCCTTATGGAAGACACAGATGTACCAAAAATCAGAAATAAGAGGCAAAGGGCAGAAGGAATGAAAATTCTTAAACATTCCAGCAGTAATGATTGGTCTAAAAATAGTCACTTACTGCTTGATGGGAGGAAAGAGGAGAATGAGGCCAGTGTTTCTGCTGGATTTTGTTTATTAAATTTGTGCCCCTATGGCATCTGGGATAATATGGCCAAACAGGCCTCTTTTAAACAAGCCAGACCTCCCCAGTGAAAGGAATTAAGCCCAATACAGTTGCACTCCCACAGCTGGGATTCAGCCTCTCACCCTTGCACTGGTCCACACTTGCACCCAGCCTGGATGTCACCCTATGCAGCCAAGGATGGGCTGACATGGGGTTGTATAGATGCCTGCATAGGGCCTCCAGGATGGGAAATGAGATCAGAGAATKACATTCTCCTCTACAGGGACAAATATTATAGCTACATAAACGCCAGTGTTTCTGTCTCAGATGTCCTGCATCCTGTTTTTACTACACACAGGCAAAATCCCAAATGGTTGTCAATTTAGATGAGAGGGATGTTTGAGAAGAGCCACATGTTTAAATGGAAGATCTGTAATGGATAAATAATTGACCCAAAAGGGATTAAATACTATAAATAGTATATCTACAGATAGTCTGCAGGTGATAGGCGACTGRATCATTTTGTGAGGAATATTATTAAAACAGAATGGGATTTTCAGCAACTATTGGAGGATGCAATGCACCAAATATTTAATCTCACTAAAATATTTATGTATCTGGCTTCTCACTAGAAACTTTTAAACATTTTTTCACACAAGAAAAGCATGAATGACATAATTGTTAAAATAATGTATTGTGCGTAGTCATTTTTGGGCTCATCATCTACAAGTCATAGATTTTCCAGTGTATACACAYCTCCACCACCATGATTTGCTTGATAATAGTACTTACTGTATATGCTTGTAACTATAATTATTATGAATGCTTTGGGTAGAAATACAAAGAACATATGCTTTACTAGAGCTCAATAATGAGAGAAAACCACAGAGATCTGTGGCTGAGAGCTTTTTCCTGTGCAGTGTGACTAGGTGTGTGCTTGCTACATGTTTTTCTTCAGTGACACAGAGTTMGCTGGTGAAATTTCTCACTTTTATCCTTGTTTGAATTTCAACAATTTCAGACTGGTTTTTATTTGTTTTCTGGTTTTAAATTTCTGTAATAATGTGTTCACATCTGTCTTGGATTCCTTTATTTGGAAATATCCCAGAACTCTGTAACCGATTTATCTTTTTATTTACCTGTGAAGCAAAATTTTCCTTTCCATTCCCCCAGAAATCATAAAACACTTGTGGGTTAAACAAAAATGAGTGTTTAGTGTATATGACAGGTCTGCCTGATATTCTGGCAGCTATCTCTCACAGGCATCCTTTCTGAGCTGGCTTTGCTTTACATCATCTTGTGCCATACTGGATAGCAAAAACAAACACCCATCGGTTCACGTGTTCCTAGGATGGGTGCCCACAGAAAGGAAATCCCTGTAGATAAGAAACTGCATCAAATCAGAGAACAGACAGAATGGAAATTAACCCTAGATCTGATTTGTATTTTTTGTAAATCAAGTCAACCCAGGAGGGATGCCAGTAGCAGCAAATGAGACACAACACTGCATGTGAAAGGGCTCCTCTATCCAACACAAAAGCTCTTTTTTAATTTCATTGCCTGTTATTTTTCCCCTTGCTCCATGAAGAAAAGCTGTTAAAACATGCCCAGATTAGGGATGGGTTTGAGCGCAAGAAAGGCCAAGGTCCCTGCTGACTCCTGTTAGAATAGGACGCATCCTAGACTTCATGATATCTTAGTAGATGGAGGATGCCCCTCACTTTTTTTACATTCATAACAGATCTGTAAAAATAATCAGTTAGAAGACTTTTCTGCCTATAATTCACCATGACTACTCTTTTCAACCAGTTCTATTTGGGACTACAAAACAGAAGAATGTAGTTATTCTGGCAGGAAGAAGACACCTACATAGTTACACTTCTTTATTGAAACTTCAGGAGCTTAATCCCAAAAAAACCCACATGCTATTTGTCATACACTGTTTCCTTACCTCATCCAAGACCAAAGGGAAGAATGACAGAATATATCACAGTCCAGGTATATTTAGAGCAAAGAGCTGCCCAACAATGATGAAGAATTTTCTCATGTAGGAATTTTTCCTAGCCAAGTACAGACACAGCATCAGGAGGATAAAGCTGGCCTTGTGAACTTTTACCTCCATGACTCATTTTAAACTCCCTTTATGCATAAGTTCTCTAATGAGATTGTTATAGCTCCTAGAAAATTAATCTACCCTTGATTAAATCTTTCATCTCTACTTGAGACATTTAGCTGCTTCAGTGCCTCTCTCCTGTCAGCTATCACATGCATTGTAATTTTGGCTACATGCAGAGGAGCCCTACCAGCTCTGTGATGCTTTCCTTTTTACTTCTCAAATTCAAAGACAGCTGCCAGATCATCTCCTCATCTTCCTTCTTATGTGATATTTCTTTGCATAAAACAGCCTACCTGCTTAAGAAGAGGAGCTGGACGGAGAGCTGATATCAGTTGTT
The DNA here is from genome assembly GCA_014549065.1 of Cardinalis cardinalis. Lineage (NCBI taxonomy): Eukaryota > Metazoa > Chordata > Aves > Passeriformes > Cardinalidae > Cardinalis > Cardinalis cardinalis. Next base: position 137,123 of record JACDOX010000412.1, on the reverse strand, counting down.
AAGAGTTAATGAACAAAAATGGGGAGAAAAGCATTTTAGCTCAGGTTCTTGATCTGCTCTGGACTCACCACACTGCACAGAAGTGCTCAATGTCATAAAATGTACATAACAAAACCTGTGTGTAACTAAGCCTACAGAGGTTAGTTGTAGAGCAGGTGTTGAAGTGATCAGGGAAGCACTCTCAGCATCCAGACTAACTTATTTTTACAGCCACACTCCAAAAATGTTTATGCAATACTGAAAAAATTATAGCTTACTGTAACTGCAGTGGGGCTACAAAAATGAATGGGTTTTTTTAAATGTTCAGTCCTTTTCTACTGTGTRGCATAATTTCACTGGGGAGCAATAAATTTTGTCTCTTTCAGGAATCTTCCCTACCCAACACCATCTGAGTTGAAGAGTTGCCAATTTCTGAATATAAATAAAACTTTGTACATATGAGACAGAAAAACAACCTCTTAATCAGCAGTTTGGCCTATTGCAATGCTCAGCATGTGCTAACAATAGCTCCTGGCAGGCTCAGTTCCCTGTGCATGGCAGAGCCTAAATATGAGATAAATCTTTCTTGCTCCTGCTGTCCAGATCAAATCTAGAAAAGGAGTGCCTCCTTCTCACCAAAGATTTATTCACTGTGCAAATATCTTAAGACACAAGGAACATCCTTAACTACTTCGGATAGGGAAAAAGAAATGCCAACCAAGCCAAAGGATTTGTACAGGATTCACTATGAGGAGATTTGGGGTTCTGCCTGTGTTTTTCATCCCTTTAGCACCCTTAGTTCTCATATCTCAGGAGCTGAGATGGTTTTGCAGTGTGCTGCTCCCAGAAATGCCCAGACTGAATGAATCCTTCCCATAGCTTTAYGGCACATGTCAGCCAGACATGCCCAAATTTATGTTTGCAAGGCCTGTCCATACAGCAGTAATTTCATTACCTCCAGATATCAACAACCAAGGCAAAATAATACAACACAGACCAGGCTGATTGTGGTTAACTAAGTTGCTTTTAGTTTATTAATTTTACCCATATACATAGATGACTTTGAAAGCACCACGTGAAAGAGGCAGGACAAAGTATAAGAAAATGGTACAGGAAAATATTTCAATATGCAATGTGTCAGTGTACCTACTGTATTTCATACATATTTTCATTGAAAACCAAAAACCCCAGTTTCCAGAGGATGTACACGTTTTGATCCAGCAAATTTAGTTCATTAATAAGTAAAAAAATAAATCTACAATAGCAACAGTGCAAACACATCAGAACTTGCATGGCATACAGAACACAGATGAATAAAAATTATTATACAAAGGGCCCAGTGTTTCCTATGGTACTGGCTGTGATGTATACAATACACAACAGGGTAAGGAATAAACTGCAACTTAAACAGGAAGATGAACTGCATATTACTGGCTCTGTCTTGTATGGTCGCTCTATATCAGGAGGTAAAGCTGTCATGCCTTGGATCTGAAATTAAAATAGCAAAAACTTATCAGAGTTTTGTCACATAAGATTAGAAAACTCTTTTTGCTCTCAAGATAATTGGCAGCTTGCCTGATAGTCTATTGATAGTTTTGTACTTGGGCTGTGACTCTCACTGTGGAAACATCAAGCTCAGTAAAAATATGAATATACTGCATGCCAAATGATCAGCCAGTTTGCATATCCAACATTCTCAGCTCGAGAGCAGCAGTACACACTGGCATCCTCTCCAGTCAAGCAAGGATAGACTTTGGTTGGTTGATTTGAATATCCTTATTTTTCTTTGTGGGGTTGCTTGGCAGGTTTGGTTGTTGTTTTCATCCTTCTGTCAAAAACGAAAGCTGGCAGTGTCACTCTGCTGTGGGGATATAGGATGATATTTGAATGTGCTCATTTCTGAGTGCAAGGCTCACACTTGCACGTACTAAACAGCTAAAACTGAGTACACAGGTTTTGTTCCACAGAACCACAGAATGGTTGTGGTTGGAAAGGATCTCTGGAGGTCATTGGGTTCCATGTCCCTGCTCAAGCAAGGTCACATAAAGCAGTGTCATATTGCTATGTACTGAGCATTTTTCACTCTTCCCATAGAACTCAGTGCAATTTTATGGGATTTGATGTAACTGCGTGTTTGCTATAGCTTTGACATGAAATTGGAGACATTTGTGTACACAGCTCAGCTTGCTTTTCCTAAATTTACTCCCTACATGTTAAAGAAAATAAGCTCTGCAGAAAGTAAGCTCCTGGGCACATTTCTGAAAGTTTGAATGCCCACCTGTACAGCATATGTTTGCTTTGGGGACTTTATCTATGTTGCCATTATTCTGTACCCTAGAAAGAAACCCCAACTGAATATTGACTTAATCTTAGCAAACACAACACAAAAGTAAAACTGAAATACAGACCAATTCTATAGAAAAAAGGAGGTATTTTCAACTCAGTTCCTCTGCTTCAAATTTTTTCAGTCTTATAACAACTCAGGGTTTGTTTGGCCATTCAGGTTAAATCTGTCCCTGATTTTGATGAGGATGGTCATTTAAGTGTAATATCACTGATAAGGGAAGGGAAAGGAAAGAGTCCTAATCTTAGCTTTGAATAATATGCCTATGTCATTTTGAAAAAGGAAACAATGATTAAGGAAAAGCTAAGAACTCCCAGTTCCAGTGAGTTCATTCTTTGAGTTGTAAGTATTGTTCCTTCGTCCTGTAAGATAAAGAGCAACATAATTTTCCAGAAAGTATACCATTAAAAAAACCTCAGCCTATCCACTCTTGATAAAATTCCTGTGCTTTTCATCATCTTGACTTGTCCTGTGAGAAATAATCAGTGAAAGGGTGGCTATGCAATTGCTACTAGCCAGCAGCTGTAAAGGTCAAGAAGTTTAACCAAAACTGGTGAAAAGTCACAGTATTGTCTACAACTGTTTTTTTCTATCTACAACTACTTTCCACAGGAGGTCTACAATGTGATAGAACTTCTTTGATTACTTATACCACACAGTATTCCTTTGTCATCCAATGGGTAGAACAGTCTGACCTATGCTGGAAAAACCCAAGAACTACTACTTGCTACTGTAGGAGGGGCAATTTCTTCACCACCTGAAAGGACTGTGTGACACACTATGAGGAAGCATGGGCTATCTTCTAAGGGCAGGAGGATGAGGCAGAAGTCCTTTCATAGGAGTTACTTCATCAGTAGTATCTCACAGCAGCTCTGCTACGCTGGACTGAAATCACAATAGGAAATAAGCTGGTACAATGAGACTTCCTCTCATTCTGAACAGAAAATCTCAAAAAAGTAAAAGCCTTGAATTTGGAGTCTGTAAAGGAGTTCAAAGAGGAATACATATTTTAAAGCATCCCTTTTAGGGATGATATGACATGCACTAGCCATTCTTTTTAAACAAACATCAACATTAAAGATGACAACTTTTCTCATCAATGTCCTGGTAAAATACCAATAGATATTTAGAATATTTTTTCTCTTACAGGTTTTTTCATCAAGACAATAGGGAAAGTAAAACCATGGAAGATAAAATCTTAATAAGTTGCACAAAGGGAACAGACTATCCAATTTTATTTTTCTGGCCCAATTCTACAGACAATTCTAGGACCATTAAAAAAGCAAGACTTATTGCAAGAGTATTCATACAGCTTTAGGTTGTCTAGATGCCCACGTTAAGAAGGCAGATTCTTGAGGCTTCATTACGCAGCCAGTAAACTTCCCCTAGAAGGTGTCTCAGAGAGGAAACCTGATATAGGGATTTCAAATCATCTATTGCAAGACCCTAACATAAGTCCCTGACCATGGAGGTAGCCAAGGTAGGACAGCTTCCTGGCATGGTCACTTCACCTGGACACACATGGCTGCTCTCTGATCAGTCCCAGCCCCACTGAAAGACTCCATCTTCCTATTACTGATCCCAAGTGCTGATTAAAGCACTTTTTAAATGCTTCTAGAACTCAGGTTAGACAAAAGCACTGGTAAAACATTCTCACCATTTGTTATAGTATGTAAATGAAATATAGCTGTGTAAACATCCTGAAGACATATAATCAGATAATTATTCACATGCATTGAAACACAGTAAATCAAAGTAGTTTTGTGGCATCATTGCCTCCTTTTCAGCACACAGACTTACCGACCATTCTGCATTATCTGTTTTTGAACATCTCACGTTCACAGGTAGTTTAAGCACAAGTTGATTGTAGGAGAGACCCTCTGATCTGGACCATTTGAATTTGTTCATTGCATCCATAAAAGACAGGTTTTTATATTGCTTAGGACTCTTGATAATGAAAGGCCAAGTCCTAAAGAAAAAGAATTAATTAAAAAAAATAGATAAAAACTATCAAGTTGAAATGAATGAGGAAAACTTTTGGGGAACCTACTCAGAAAAATAAACACACTACAACAGTGTATATTATGCCTAGCTCACTAAGTTCTCTTTTCAACTAAGTTCCCTTCTACTGAAAACTGATGTAGTTTCATTGATTTTGATGAACTTATGAAAGGCTGTCAGCAGGTTAGTACTTGCTACCAGATGCTTTTAGAAATGAAAGACTTCAAGAGTTGCATTGCTTTTCTCTGATCCACAAACTCATTGCACAAACAATACAAAGCAGATCTGTGTAACTTCTGAAGAAAACAAAAACAAAAGAAAGCMACACCCTTTCCTTGGTTTGGCAGGCCAGGTTGCCAAGGAACCTTTGCCATTAGAAAGCTGCTTCCAGACGGTTCTGCCAAGCTCAGGTCAGAACTGAGCCTAGCACAGGAGTTGCTCTGTTATGCACTGGTGGGCAGCAGATAAATAACCAGTGTTGTGGACATTCCCTTTGGCATATTCCTACAAGTTGGTTGCAAGGGCACTTTTGGCCAAAGGTGGTTTAGAGACCTGCAGCAGTGCTCTGAAAGATCTGTCTGGCCAAGTGTGGGAATCCTTCACATGAACAAATGGGGACAATCTCATTTGCTACCAGCCACGTGGAAAGGGAAGGAATGAGATTTTGATTATTAAAGAAAACTAAAAAAGTAACATGGGAAGATTAAAAAAAAAAAAAAAACAAAAAACCAAAACCCACAACCTTTTCAATTTTTTCTGCTTTCTCCTTGTTTGACTTTAATGAGATGAACGGAAAAAACATGCTGAAGGAATCAAACTTTTACAAACACAAAATCAATACAGCTAGAGGAAGAACAGAAGTATCTAAACCTTTATCAAGTAACCTAATTAATACTGTGATTGGAACATGAGTTATCTTTTCAGAATACTTTAAACAGATCTGTGTTATCTTGTAGTAGGCTGTCTCCCACTTGCTTTGGGGAAATTGCCTATGCCAGGGTTCTGCTCCACAGCATCTAGGCACAGAGACTGTGATTTTAACCAAGTATTTTGGTACTCAGGCCACTTTTATGGCTCAATTTTATCTCTTCTCATGATTTAAACTATTGTCTGTGCCACCAGACAGAGGAAAATGTTTTAAAGTGAGCCACAATGCCTTGATCCTACTCCCAGTTTGCATTTGAAAGTCAAGAGAGACTTTGGAAGAGTCAGTGAAGCTATTCTAGCGTTAGACTGACACAAGAGAGATGAGGATCAGGTCACATATCCTTAGGCTGACAGAGTTTAATGAAACAAGAATTGTGGATTWGGTCATAAATACTAGAGGCATTAATAATCTCCTCTTCTAATTACTATTCCATTTGTGGCAGACAGTCTGCATACTTATTCTATTCAGAACATCTTTATTTCCCCAGGCCAAAAGTGCATTTTTTCCTTAAGTACAGTTATCATGAATGAACACTCAAGAGAGCACACATTTGTTAGAATATTTTCTTTCTAAGCTCAGAAAGACTCTTTTAGATAGGACTGATTTWGAAACTCTGTTCTCCCTGCATAAAAAGAGGTTGTAAATGGAAATAGTGTGGAAAATTATGTAGACATTGATTGCACTGTGACTTCCTTCAAACTCTACTTGAATATAAATTTCAGAACTAAGACCACTAAGCCGGTATGTCAAATTATTTTGTAATAATAGCTTTATATGGTTTGTTAAGATAAACTGTACAAGCAAAGACAACTTTTAAAATTTGTGATGACACACTATTAGTCTATCCATTTCATTTTAAAATCTTACTATTACCATAGTTTAGTGCAACTAAAAATATAAATGTAATTCACCTTTCACCACAAAATGTTCATTCAACTTTTTATTGTTTGATTATTTTTCTGCATTTCATTTATTTGGGAGCATTCCACTTTTGACTGTTCTCACTGTGTACAATCTCCTGTTGAGATGCCTTAATTTTAAACACTATAAGGAACATATTTTTGTCATCAGAATTCCTGTCAACAAAACTACCGAGGAAAATTCAATAACCAGCTCAAAATTCTTTTTCAAAATTACTTCTCCATATATGAAACACTGACATGTTTTAAAAAATTGATAGATTTAAAACATTGATATTTAGCCTCTTTACAGATTTATGTGGTGAAAAAAACCAAACCCAAAACAATGTGAACAGTATTATTTCCTTAAAAGAAGAAACTGGTTTTCTCTCAGAAGAAAAAAAGATGCAAAATAATTTGGCAGGAAAAATGGCAGCACAGCATATTGACCAAAAGTGGCACAGTGACTATGTTTCTTTCCTTTCTACCAGAAAGAAAGAAAAGTTGTATAAAAATGATCCAAGAATCCCACAGACAGAAACAGAGGTGCTGCACACATTCATAAAGATTTTACATACCTGACTGGTCGATAGATTTCCTTAACACCAATGAACTGGAGCTGTTCCATTATATCTGGAATACTCGCACAGCGGGTGAGGTTGATTCTCGGGTAATAGAGCAGGTATGACAGGCACATTTCATTCCTGGTGCTCAGACCACCCTGAAAATGGGATTTTTCTTTAATCAGGGTAGCACTGGAATCCCACAGATTAAACCYCTGATTAGCATTCATATGCTAATGAAAGTTTTATCAGGAGGCCAAATTTGACAAGTTTATCTCGTTCATGAGGTTATCAAGTAGCAAGAGGCTATTACATAATTAATGACAAAATACTCTGGAAGCTCAAGCAATATAGCTTCTAAGTTAAAAGACATCAGAAAGAACACCTGTGAATAAAATAAGGCTCATATTATATTGAAGTGTACTGAGAAGTTCAGGTTTGCTTTCAGTTGCCCTCGAGGGACTTAGATTTACCATGTTTCTGAAAAGTGGAACGGATAAAGAAAAAAATCTTGTAGGACAATTAATCTGTTTAATAAGAAATTAAGTGAGCTTTGCCTAGTAAAACAGAGGCTGGAATGGAATATGAATCTCTATGAACTCAGGTTGTAGGTACATATGCTAATAAAAAGCAAGAGGGAAATAAATTATTTATATATAACAGAKAATGTTGACTCAAGAAAAAATGAACATCCTTTATAAAATCAGTTATTAGAATAATATTTCTAGCTAACCGAAGAATAAGACTCTTAAACAGTCTTCCATTGAGAACCATGGTGCAAACAACCAGCTTAAAATAAATCTTGGTAAACATGGACAAGATTATACAGTGCATGTTCCTAAATCCTGGGTGGGAACAGTTCCACAAGTCTCATGGAACCACAGGAATAGGAATGGAGAAAACAAAACACATGAACCAAGAGTTAATGTGGTCACCACACAGGAAAACAGGACAAAAACTCAAAAGCCTTCATTCTTGCTCTTTTGCTTTTCATTAAATAACTGCTGCATGTGCCTACATGCAATCCATTACTCAGGGAGAAGTATCCCTTTGCTCTCTGGATGCCAGGAACAGTTTTTCCCTGCAAAACAGACAGCCCTCAGGTCTCACTTCCCAGAGGTCTGGATCCAGCCACTCCCCAGGAAGCAGCATGAGACCCTGGCACAGGCAGCTATATCCCTCCCATAGACATAGTGGGTTTGGCATCACTCTATGTGCTCCTAGACAACTGGCACAGTCCGGCCCATGTCCAAGTAACCAAATTTACTTCACCTCCAAAACCCAGTGACTGCATTGCAATGGCCAGTGCCTCTGTTAACCTGTCAAGCTGCTTCTGGGAGACTGTGCCAAACCAGAGCTGGACACCCTCAGCAGGGAGGAGTGGTTTCTCAACACCTCTCCCCCACCCAAAAGACCTTCATTCTGCCTGGATTCTGTGTTAGGCACAAAACTAAATAGTTGGAAAACCTCCTGATCACAGCTTATCTAAAAATGAATACAAAAGAAACTGAAAATTACAACTCCAGGGAAAAATGTGTAACAAATTCATAAAAATAATTCATTAGAGTACACAGAATTTGCATGTTAATACATGTTGTGAAGAAAGCACTCCTTATACTAGAAAAGTTTGACTTCTAAGGATTTTTTTATGAGCTGACATGCTTATTTTTACAAACTAGTCATATGAATGCCTTAAGCAAAAGATCAGACTAACATCACAATAGCTCAGATGACTTTAAAACCTAAGAATCTATTAAAGTAAAGACAATAAATAGTTATGTGCACACAGGAATTAGCAAGTAAATTCACTTTTTTAAAACAGTGTTTTGTGAAAAAGGTTTTAGTCCCTAATGTTATCTGTGTACTTATTTTGATCCACCAAAATATTACTTACCCACGTCATGCGAATTCGGTCCACAGTACTGTAGTGGCATTCTGTGACTAAATTATCCCCCTGAAATACAAAATTTGGGAAGTTCACAGTTCTGAACTTTATCAACACGAGCTTCAGGTAACCACAGATGACAGCAAGCACTTAAGTAATAAATATCAGAGCAGTGGATATGCCTTTTTTTTGAAAGAGTGAAGGATTAGGTAATTGCCATATGTTAAGGCCTTGGCACTTAGCATTCATATTATCCAGATCCTCAGGGATCCCCCATGGATTTAAACAGAGTCTTAATAAGAGTGTTGTCTGGATTTCTTTTAAAATAGCAATGAAGGTACCCAGTCTCCATCCAATTTTCTGGAAAACTATATAGTAGACAATGTAAACAAATGATTCTTGCTGCAAAACTCACCCAGTGCTACTTTACCCAGACTAATTTACACTGCCAACTTCAATAGAAATATTTGGCAAATGAGGAAAAGAAGGCTTTCCACATCACAAAAACAACTACATCTCTGCCAAGCCTGGGAGTAGAGGAGTGGCAGGCAAAGACTTCACTACACTGACAGATATATATGGGAAAGGCTGAATACTTACCTTCTCAAGCACATACAATTAACTTTTTTAGTGTCTTGACAAACTGATCTACAATTTGGTAATAGTTTCACTCCCTGTACCTAATCAAGTACAAATTTGAAAATCACCGTGATAATCAAGTGGATTTTTTTTGTAACATCATCTTCCCTTATCAACCATTATACTTCCCTAAAAAAAAACCAGATCACCCTTCAAAGGCTGAGAATTTCTCCTTTCCTACAGGCTGTTTCTCCAGATCAAGGCTAGCACAATCTGTACTCCAGACTGCTGGAAGAACGTGCATCAGCCTCGTGTCAGCCAAATGGAGACAGAAGTTTCTGAAGTAGCTTGAGCTGGCACAGTGTCACTGCTTCCAGTGGGAATACTCTGTTCCTGTCAATGAGGTCTCTGGCTCTTGTATCTCAGAGACTGGATAACATTCACTAAAATTGCTCCTTCTGTAAGACTAGATCTGCTGCTTCCAAATGGAGAAGAGAGTGCTATTATGTGAAGAAAAAAATAACATGGACTCCACAAACTGAAAGAAGGTTACACTCTTGGGAGAGCTTATAGAAAGAGAAAATATGAAAAATCATATTATTAGTTAATTGATTAAACTGTTCTCTGAATTACACCAGATGATGTATGTATACACCAAAAATGATGGTTCAACTCCTTCCCCTGCTAATGAACCCCCAGAAAAAACTAATCTTTATCACTAGCTTACTCCTAGGAACAACCATTACTATCTCAAGTAACTACTGAATTATGGCCTGGACTGGCCTTGCAGTGTAAAGCTGCACTGGTAGTTTTGCATGACATGAAAATGAAAGGCATAAAAAATGGTTCTCTTCAGAGAAAGACTTCCATCTTCTACTTGAGCTGGCTTTTTTTGTCAAGTTGTTGTTACTATAAAATACTCTATAGTTTTTCTGTTGTCTATTCCCTTATGTTCTTGAATTTTAAAAGGTCTTCTGTTATAATTGCATGAATTTTCCTAAAAGTATTAAAAGCTTTCTCTGCAAACCTGTCATCTTCTGCCAGCCCTCTTCCTAAACCCTTCAACCTTCTTTCCTCAAGGAGGTAACTTCGTCTTTGAAGCCCCTAGACTACAAGCAATTTGACTTCAAAGAGTAAATTCTGAACTTGAACATCCAGGTTTTGCTGTAGAAATTAAACTATAATTAGCATTTTAGCTTCTTGTTTTTAAATTAAAAATATCAAAGTCTCACAGTGTGGGAGAAGAGACACAAGAGAGAAAGGGGCTTGAAGAGAAGCCCCTGAAGTTTAAACCATGGGGCTCCTGACCATACTTGAAGTACAGTCATTTCAATGTTCTTTTCAGATCCATCTCCCTTTAATGATTCCAATTGTAAATAAATTAAATTTTTTGACATTTTGCAACTGGCAATTTAAAAACATGCTTGTTCACATGCACCAGGACAAGCTGCTCTCCTGGCCAGATCTGGAGCGCCCAGACTTTGCAGCACTAAAATTTCTGTCGCCATGCCAAAACTTTAAAAAAGATACTGGGGTGGAACAAAAGAAGAATGAATACTTTTTAAATGAGTGACACACTAAAAATACAGACTCTTTTCATGCAATACCAATGCATAGCTACTGCTTTATAATATAATTGTAGTTGGAATATTTCTACAAGTTCCATCGCATTATTTTCAGGAATACAGTGTGTATTGTATTCTCTCAACTCATACAGTGTTGTATGATTTCTTCTTTCAAAGGGTTTTGTTTACTAATGAAACATCAAGTGGAACATGAGCATGGAGTTTTACTCCCAACAAGAAGAAGTGTGAAACAAACAGAAGATTTGGCTGATTTTTAAACCTGTTTGTAAGGCTGGATACTTGCTGTGTTCAAATACTGAATATATGCTACTTGGTCCCACAGCTCTGTAAAGCCATGAAGAGGCATTTCCATTATTCATCTTTCTGGATTCATGAAGATCATACAGCCAGGCACACAAGGCATTTTCTAATCTGCTTTCTTCAAACATTTGTGATGGTGAAGTTCAAGTTATTATGGACATCAAATGTATACAAAGAATAGCTTGATTTGGTGAACCAAGCCAGTTCTGTGGTGACTCATGTGGACACTCCTGAGACACTGAAACTTTAATGCATGAGTGACTCTGCGACAAGTGGAAAAATTAACAGAACATCCAAGAATTCTATGATGCTAGGCTAAGAAATTCTGCGGAAAATTTAATCCTAAAGGTAGGAAAATGTTAAGGCACATGATCTCTTAAACACTTTCAGGAAAAGAACTAAGAGTGTCATACTGGCAAGATGGTTCTTTCTTCATTCAGGTACTGAAACTCCTGGAAGTTGAAGTCAAACTCATCGTCATAAGCAAGTAGCTTCTGCTCCTCGCCATTGCGGAAGTGGCGCATCCTGATAGCTCTGCCAGCAAGGTGAGCATGGAGAAGTACTGCAAACACTTGAATCCCAGCAGGTCTCTCAGCGCCCAGAGCCTGGCCAAGAGAAACCAATACCATCAGTGGTCCCAAATGAAAAGTAATGTAATGTAATGCCATCTACAAATAGAGTGAAAATACATTCATTAATGCATTTTGAATTCACTCAGTTTACTGAAAAATGCAGTCTGGAGCAAGACGAAGACATTAAGTGAAATTCAGGGTTTATGTACAAAAAAGGCTGGGTTTTTTTTCTGTGATTATTTTTTAGAACAAAAACATATTTTTACTCCTAATGCACCCATTTGTTAAAATGAAAATCAATTTAACTGCAAATAATTCTCAAAAGTTTTAAGACTTTCAATGGAATAGTACTAAAACCTGCGCATTATTTTGGTGCTAATGGCTAACACTAATGAATGTGGATGTTTATTGTGAAAATGAATTTCTATGCAGTTATGAATGATGCCAAGAGACACACTTTAAATTGAGAGGCTGTAGTTGTAACATCTTCTACTTTCCATCTTTAAGTGAACTGGTAGGGAAATACTATAAGTTTACATCTAAACATTCTTCTCCAGGTCAATAACATTTGCAAATTAACTTTTCCAAATTGACACAAATCTGGCATCACTCCCATTCTAGCTGACATCTACTGATCTAAATTTTATGTTGAGTATGCTCAGCTTTAATTCTTCTTCAGAGCTCAAGGTAGAAATAAACTGTGATCATAATACCTTTCAAGAACAGCCCTAGGGTCAGAAGCCTCATGATAATGGATTACTCAAGATTTTTAAGGCTGAAAATGCCAGGACAATACACAATATTTAACACCACCAAGAACAAATCTAAATTTTGTATCTAATTTAGCTTCATTGTAAACCATGTTATTAATTCAACTTTTCCCTATAGATGACAAAGTATATGAGAATCTCTTATTATATAGTTGCCACAGATTTTAGACAGTGCTTCCATTGACTGCAGAGATATTTAAGTTATCTTAATGAAACCAAGAACTTAATAAATGTAAAACCTGCTCAGGTCTTCAGTTTCTGTGGCTGATGTAAGGACACCTTACAGGTTTTCATTTCATCATTAGAAGCCTTTTGCACATGCCCAGGTCTGAATTAGTCTAAACTTTTTTTTCTGGGCTAGCTATTCCAAGTTATTAATAGCTTTGCCATGGAAACCAGTGTATGCTTACATATGAACACAAAATAAAAACATTGCAAGCCCTGTGTTATTCATTATTACTCAAATAAATAAAGCAGCCTGAGCAGTGAGCATGTCAAGCACCCAGTTCAAAAAGACAAAATTTTGCAGGACAACATGTACCACTAGATGCCTTTGCTCACGTCTTTTAACTGTAACTATCAAACTTTCCAAGAAGYTCAAGTGACTCTTCCAATTATTTCCATGAATGAAAACCAGTGGATTCAGGCAAGGGACATACCTCTTCCAGACATTCCAGTGTGCAGTGACCCTCTGACACAAATTCAGGCATGCCCGGTGGGATATTGTGGAAAAGGCTGACCCAAAGACCGGCTTCAATAACCCCAGCATCGTATTTCCTTAAAACTGGAGTATAAATTAGCCTCAAACCAGAGTTATCTATCAAGCCTGAAACAAAAGAACATACTTAGCCATGGCTAAAAATCAGGTTTTTAAAGGAGAAAAAAACCCAAACCATATTGATTCGTGTTTTTCATGCTATATCGTAAGTTTTCTACATGAAAATCAAGGAATCAATCTCAATATTATGGAAATGAGTGAAACCATATGCAGGAAGTGTTTAAAATTTTCAAGCCACATGTTGTCTTCTAGTTGAGAATTTTATCTATTTCTTCATCTTGGGTCCATTAATTATATTTTCGCTTTGCTTTGGATTGCCTGTTACATTACAGACTACCTGAGATGAAAAAATGCATCCCTTTTACAATCTCTCCAATTAAGAGAGCATCAATTAAACATGAAAATTGCCTTACTAAATCCCAGACTTGTAGACAATACCCCCACCTTGAGTGAAGTAGACAAGAGAATTACAGAGTATGTTAATGTTGCTCTGACTCAAGGACTTATCTTGATTTCAAAATTGGTTTAAAGAACCAAAGCCTGCTGTTTGGAGGCTGTGTTTTTAAGAATCAAAATAATACAAATCTATTTTGTTCACCCACATATGTTCAGCCATATGTGTTTGTTTGTGCATCTATTAATAATTTATGTTGCCTTTATCATCTAAATGCTTAGAATACTTGTCTTCTTTTAGTCATTTTTATTTGTAAAGATATAGACAAAAAATTATTAATCTGTGTTTGCACAGGAACTGAATTCTGTTAGCTCGTCTATTCATCTCTTTGTATTTTTGAAWAATAAATGAAATAATTTCCATTTTGAAAATTAAAAATGCAAATAACAGATCAAATATCTCAGAGAAGGTAAGATGCTTCCTAATGACCTATATTAGTCTTCTGAAAAACAAAGCAGACATAGCAGTGCCTGAAGCCAAATTTTGCATCAATATGATATCAGCAGTCTATTTTAAGATAAGCAAATGGCAGAGGTACAGAGCAGGGACTGTTACACAGTCACTAAAGTACCTAAGATGGAGTAGTGCATATAAATATTAAGGAACAAAGGATATGAACTGTGCACAGCCAATTAAGAATGGTAATCAGTCATGAGACCTTCTGCAACATATGAATCACATTTAAGGTGATACATTGTGTCCCACAACATCCCAACTTTAGCATTTGGGAACCCCTACTCACTCCCTTCCTGGAGAAATTTGTACAACCTCATCAACTTGACTTTTTCCCTTTGGTGTTTCTGCTTCAGAAATTGTTAGACATTGTTAATGTCTAAATGTCAGACACTCTTCTGTATGGCAAAACTCTGGTATGTCAGAGTTTCTGATAAACAATCTCAAAAGAGGCCACCATTCAAATGAGAAGTGAATGTTAAGGGCTACGAAACCAGAAACAGTGAAACCCATCCATGTTAAACTAAAAAATGTTTCAGCTCCTCCTAACTGGGAGCCAAAAGCCACTACCAATCTGAGTCACTTAGGAAAACATTACCCCAGGTCACAAAGTGAGGCAAACTGTGCAGCCTTTCACCAAACTGGGAAAATGCAGTGTTTTTGTGCCAAAACACACAAAGGAAGGTGACCCAGTGGCAGGTTTGCTGTTGTGTCAGGAGAACTCATTTGTCCCCACCTGAAACAGATGGAGCACCCAGGTCTGCTCTCTTGCACTCCTGGCACAATCTTACACTGTGTATTTTGCCAGGGAGGAAGAGAAGCATGACCTGGATTACAAACACCGTGCTCTGCCTATGCTGTCTGAATTTTCCCAAGTCTTTTGGAACTGTCCCAGCAAGGCAAAATTGTTCCTATTGCTTAAAAGGAAACAAAACATTACCAATTTCCAGTTTTTTATATGTGCCGCTTCAGCTAAACCAACACTATCATGAACAGTCAATTAAAGCAAAATGATGGATTTAGGGACACAACCAAATCAAAGGCACAAACCAAAGGGACACAGTTTTCCAGCATGTGATTTCTTGGGCTTTCATGCAACATTTGATGAAAAAGCATACAATATCAAGGATGCAAATTAAGTTTATTGCATCCCACGCACTGAAAGCACAGAGTCTGTCACTAAATTAAAAAAAAATAGTTAATTTAAAAGATGAAGATGGGAAATGACAGTAAGGCAGAATGCCATAGCCCACATAGCAAATTTTACTTTAACACATAGAGGTATGTGTAAAGAAAGACCAGAACACTATCCTGCATTGGATTTTACTCAATTCATGTGTAGCAACCACCACAATATTCTCAGGTACAGCAGGTTAATAAACTTCTGTTTCAGAACAAAAATGTATCTTTCCCAGAGGCATCTTCCAAGTTCCCCTGATTTTTCTGGGATTTTTTGTTTCTTTCTTTTTACTTCTTCTAAATATAAATTAAATTCAGGAAGAACAATTTTAAAACACTATTACAAATTAAAAGCTTATCTTTTAAGAAAAACTGATTTTACCTGGTGAATGGCCTAGACACCTAAGTCTATACTTCTACTTCAGAAACCTTCCACTGTTCAGGTAGATGTATATCTAAAAAAATACAGAAAAAAAGCCCCCAAAACCAATCCAATGGCAGCGGGAAAAACACTGAACCAGGAACTATTGATCAGGAGCAAAAATAACCCTCAGCTTTTTATTTGCTCTATTCGCCATGCAGCACAGGGATGAGCACTCTGTGGTACATTTTCCAGTCTGGCATGCTTTAAAACCTGTGGGGCCACAAACCTTCTGTCTCTGATGGATTGTCATAATGCACCTCCATAAGGACAAACAGAGGGTCGGCTGCTGTGCCGATGGATAAGCCAACATGAGGAGGGTAGGTGAAACCCTGGAAATCAATACACACAGAAATCAATACAGAGTTAAGGTAATTTTTACCATAGCTAAAAATTAATTTCTCTTTGTAAGTACTCATTCTTGCAATGATATCATCATATTAATAATAAAGTCTACAAATATCACTTCTTTTACAGCTTTCTGAACATGGCATTGTGATAAAATACACCTATTACGTACTCAATAAACTTAATAACTATGCCAATACAAAATAGTAGATCTAATGCTTCCCAGAGGACAAGGCTCTGAGCAAAAAAGGCTAATTTCACCTCTGATCCTGCTTTGAGTAGGAGGCTGGATTAGAGACTTCCTGAGGTCCTTCCAACCTGCATTATCCTGTGATCTTATGATTATTTATTCTGTATTTATTGTTTGAGCAAAAAAGGAAAATTCCATTTTAAACTTATAAACATTGCATCATCAAGCACTTAGTCTGACAATAAAACCCTTATGAAGAAATGAATCAACATTTCAAATGTTCCCAGCTTCTAAAAGCAGTAATTTCCAGGGAATACTGAGGTTGCATGTAATTAACTGGCTTTTTGTGTACAAGTAACTGTATTCTAAGTAAAATTATTTGAATAAAGGTGATAGTTATGGCTATGTTTCCACTAGCAAGCCAATGAAGAAGTAGCTCTGCATGGGAAACAGCTTATGCTGGACCCACTGCCCCCAAATGATGCTCCTCTGGACAAGCTTTGGTCAGGTCCCACTCATTGCTAAAGGTGCTGGGTTCTCCCCTGCACGTTTATTTTAACTTCATCCCAGAGAGGCCTGTGCAAATTCTCAAACCACTCATGATGATAAACAAAGATCTGTAAGTGGGAATAACTGGGAGATTTACTTCAAAGGCTCACTCCTGATTCAACCCAAAATACCAGTGTCTCCTAAGTGAACTCATTTACCAAATTCACTTTAATTGGAATTAATCTGCATCATTTTATAGTATATAGCTAATATTTTAATATGCAATTTGACATTCTAACTTTCTGAAATGTGCAATTTGAGATTCCAACTTTCTGATGCTTGATGGACATTAATGAATTAATTGTAGTATATATAAAAATTATTATCACCTTCATTCTACATAAAGRTAAGCTAAAGTTAGTGAAATGGGTACTTGGGCAAACCAGGATGTAACCTAGATCTGTCAGATTCCTCTCTACAGATCTTTAACAGCAGGGTCATCCTTGCAAAAGCCTCCATAGGGCTTGCCAAATTATAACTTATTTATATGAGYTTTTAATTTCACTTAGATTAAGACAGTTAAAAGTACAAATACTAGGTCAGAGCATAGCTGTTGGCAAAATGCACAAAGCATACACCAGGGAAAATGCTCCTAGTGGATTAAACGTCTTTTGATGGGTCCATGTAACAACTCTTGCTTCCTCACACTGCAGCATTTGCAGATGGTTTTGGACTGCAGGCTGGCAAACGAAGGTTCCAGAAAGTTTCATCACCCCAGTCCCTCTCTGTGCCCAAACCATCATTTGGGTGGGCACACAGTGAATCAAGGGTGTAAAGAGCTGGGATTCTTTTGGTAGCCATGCTGTGTTATGTCAGCTGAAAGCATTAACTTTATGCAGCCTAAATTAGCATGAAATAAGCTGCAAACACAGCCTGGGGTGAGCATGGCATCACAGCCTCTATTTTCTGTAGATATGCCCCACTGCCATATGTAAAGTGGTCCTTATGCTGGCCTGCAGTGACACAGGATCTCTCCTACACTGAAATGATGTTTCTTTGGACAGGTAAGAAACTTCAGAATGATATGCCTGAATGGGGCAACAGTGAAACCAGGTCCTGGTGAGGCACCAAATTAATTAAATTCATGTATAACTTAATTTGGAGAGTTGTGCCTCTGTGTCTTTTATAAAGCCGCCTACAGAGACTGCTTTTGTTTATGTCATTATCCACAGGTAGCAGATACTGGTCATTGCTGGAGGCACTGTATTTCCATGTCAGATGAGACAAGCTGATACAGCAAGAGATTTCCATGCTCCAAAGCTATCTTTCTCCCCTAAGGCATGAACTCCCTCTCGACTATTTTCATTACTTTTGGGTTGTCACTCAGGATGGCCACTGCACTACATACTTGAAAGGCCAAGAGGAGGTTGAGGACTTACTGCTGAGGCATTTAGGGACTGTGATCCCATACCATTAAAAGCAGAGAGATTAAGTAATGACTAATATACTAGGGAGACATTTGATGATGCTACATACCCTCAAAAAGCCCCATTGATGAACCATGCTAGACAGACATTCATCCTACCTCTCCTCCAATGGCCCAAGCAAAAATGACTGTCTCACATGTAAGAAAAGAGTCTGGCATGTTGGGGTGGTAACACTCATGCCCATAGTCAAGAACACTGTCATTCAAGTTGCTGCTGCACTGGTACAGGAGGATGTGGTGCACCAGGTTCTCGTGGCCTTTCTGGATCAATGGCTTAACCTGTCAGTGGCAAAATTAAAACAAAAGAAAACATATCTCAATGTGACTATTTCAATGCAGGTATGAAGACAGGACTAAAAATTCTATGGTACTTTCATTTTAAAATAGGAGACTCAATATTAGATTGTACTTAGCTTGAGATGTAACCCCAGCACTCTGCAAACTCAAGGAGTGAAGTTATCAAAATTTCCATTTTGCCCAAGTGCATCTATGAGGGTCAGGAAAAACATTCAGCATCTGGACAAAACCTTTGTTACAATCTTACTTGTTCTCTCTTCTCCCATCCTAGTCTTGCACTGTCACTTTTCTTTCTCCCTGCCCAATCTTGTTTAGCCACATTCCAGCAGGAGGGGGGATATAAACCAGCTGAAAGTGTGTTCTGCTGAACCAGCTTGGTGTCTGAACTACTCAGAGGTTTTCATCCCTGTTTCTGCCTCTTTTGTACTATTTCAAATTACAGCTGCCCATAAATTCTGTATATCTAGGGTGAGCCTAGAGGTATACCCCACATTCCTCAGCAGCTCAAAATGGACTTTGAAATTTTTTTGACATCTACGAGAAATTAGAATTTTTTTTTAATCCTCTCAGTTGTAAAGACTTTATTAACATCAAGTCATTCTTGAGAGGTTGGATGCTCCAGCCTGTTTATGGCAGGGATGAGCTGGAGGGCTCTTAGGGGTGCTCCAGTTCCCCCAGTATAATTACACCACTGAATTTCTGCATGGGCTAAAATTATTTAATTTCCATGTAAGTGTTCACTCCCTGTTTTCATGGGTGATGTTAAATCATCTCTGTCAGACATGATGTCCCTGGGGCAAATATGAATACTTCTGAAAATAATTGTTTTGCATTTCAGAATGATCATATTCCACAAAATATCAGCATATAGAGGACAATATTAAAATGAAAAGAGTTCTTCCCTTGCTTTTCCTTTCAAAGATTTCATCCCATTCTGTCATATCTACCTTCAAGTTCAATAAGATAAAGATTAATATTTTCACAAGAAAAGTAAAGCTTTGACAATGCAACTCTTAAGATGCAGGGTGCCATGCAGTATTGCATTTCAGTTTTAGGAAAGAAAGGGTTACTTTAAACAGGAAAAGAATATAAATGCATCCTAAGTTTGCATCCATGTCATTTTGCAGGCACATCCATGTGCTCCTGGAGGACAGGAACTGGGTAAGCAGGAGCAGTTTATTACATTATTAAAATATTGCCAACACAATTTCTCTCTCTGCATTTTGTTCAAACCATTAGATCAATTACAAAAGAGGAAGGGCAGGAGGAATCAGCCAGAGCCTGTGTGCMTCAAGGCCACCCTTGCTGACATGAACCTGTAAAGTACATTGAAGTTGGGCTCTTGGAGAGGTCAGATGCTGCTGAGTACCTGCACGTCCACCCAGGAAGAGCACAACCCACTTCACTGCACTTAGAAATCAGTGGACGGATGCCAATTGACTCAGATGCACCAAAGTTTTATTCTGGAGGGAAGACTGAAATACTCCATAGGGGATCATCTGCAGTGGTCTCAGTAATCCCTGTTTCAGTTAGCATTACCATCATGGTGAATTACTGCACTGTGGAAGTAAAAGGTATTTTTGAAGAAGATGAGTCAGTTTTTCCATGAAATAAGAATGTATTCCCCAATATATCAGACTGAATGACAAACATTCAGAAATCCATTCCAGCTTGATGTTGCTTCTTCCCTCTTTCCATCCACACCTGCATATTTATACAAGTACTGCAGAGCCCAGAGTCATAACATGGCAGCTTGTACATTAAATAACAGAAAGTGCCTCTAGATTTTTGAAGCTCTGCATACTGTATATGTTAGTCAAGAAAATGGTTGTGGGAATATTATCCCTCTATCTACCAAGAAAAAAGGGAACTTTTGTCCCAACTTGTCATAGTTCTGCCTGCTGTTACAAGATCCCAACACCTGCTGTGCTTACAATCACTACTTCAAAACCAGCTTCCCCTCAAAACAATGGGGCATCACCAAAATTAGAAACTCACATCCTGTCACTGGTTTTTAGTGTCAGTTACCTAAACAATTACAGCACTTCAAAAAGCAGCTTTGTTCAGCTTTCTTTAGTGAAGAAAAGAAAAACAAAAACTAAAACAAATTCTTACACATCTTTCCAATGCATCTTGTAGGAAAACTTACATTCTTCAGATGCAGAAATAAATAATGAAGAGCAGCAGTGAAGTTATGCTTTTCACAAATTTTTATTATAACGTGGTTGAAGAGAAATTTATTTTACCGCTTTTAAATAGCATACAAGTAAGAAAGAAAGAAACTATAAGAGAGGTCAAAATTCTATTTAAAAAAATTTTAGGAAAATCTCATGAATCCTGCCTTGTTCCAAAATGCATGGAAATATTTTAATGGCTAGCTACTTAAGGCTCACAGCATTACTGCTAAATGAAACAAGAGAAGGACACAGCTCTTGGACACTTCTCTGATCTGAAGAATAACTAACTGTATTTACATACTAGGATAACTTCAGCAGAAAAGAAAATTTAAAAATATAATCCCATACTTTATTGTAGTGTTTAACTGGAGCAGGGGTTTCAATATGTCATTCTACATCCCAGCAGAGTGCTGCCCTATTTACTCAGCTATTGGTCATTTTAGAATMGATTGGTTATTTAGGCTGCCTCATACTCCGTCTCCCTGACTTTTCACAAAGTACATCTGTACAGATCACTGTGCTCCAAGCCAGAAAGGAATTCCCAAATCTCATTTTTTTTTCCTCAAATAAACAAAATCTTGTCTTCTGGCCATCCTCACAAGTAATTAGGAATAACAACTGAGTTTCTCAAATAAGGGGCTAAATTCAGGAAATCGCTAATGCATTCAGAAGTGCACATAAGCAGTCCTAGATGTAAAATTAGTTGCTATAGTAGGTATCTATAATTAAGTATCTAGATCAGGGTGGCCTGTTTACCAGAGTACTCATAGCCTCAATGAATGATAACACAATTTTCAGAGCTCTACTTTTCCTGGTCTCCAGTCACAATGATAGGAGACTAGCCCTGAAGAGTTACCAGGACCGTTTTGTTAATTTGTGCAACTTTTAGGATACTTATGGAAAGAAAATAATTTAAAGTGGCACACTAGGGCCACTTCAGGAGTGAAATACACACCAAAAAAGTGATAAAAACACATATGGTACATAATATTCAGTAAACTCTGCAGATTTAAGTCAACAGCTAATTTTTATTTGGATTCTTATTTATACACAGCCTTGTTTGCTCTCTTACTACAAGGAGGCTCTAAAACAACGCTTGGAGACAAGCAATAAGATAAGCAATAATTGAGTAATTTAGATGGGATGTAGTGAAAATGGGAATCCACCTTTCATTTGCATTAATTATGAAGAAACCTGTGACTTTGAAATGTATTTCCTTCCTTTGTCCTTGCCACTTCCTACCAGCCTCTTGTTAGGCAAAGAAGTAAAGAAAGAAACTGAAAGGAGACTAAAATGGAATATGCATATAACTACCTATCTCCCCATTTTACCTCATTCTTTTTGGACCATCTGTGGAATTTTCCCTGTTGCTGACATGCAAGGAAGACCCAGCTGTCAGGGTTCATCTCTTTGCTGTGTTGTGAATAAGCCTGCAGAGATACTGCACCACCAGGCACCTCAGTGACTTCTTCCCCTGCAGGCACAGTGCATTTTCTGCTTGACATTTCCTAACTGCCAGAGGCATGGAGAACAAAAGCCCTACATCCACTCTACGTCAAATTGCCCAGAGTGTTTGGGATTGCAAAAACATAAGTGCATGCAACAAGGCACAACCTCTCCTGTTTTTCATGAAACCTGCAGGAAGATCATGATTGTTTTGCTTTCTGCTTCTTTCTCTCCACGCTTCCTGAAAGCTTGGCCAAAAAGTCTTTCAAACTGAGCAACTGACATACATGAAACACACTCTCACTAACAGAAGTAAAAAATAACAGATGTACTATAAACCCTCAGTACTTCAAATCAGGGCTCTCAAGGAAGGAGATATTTAAAATATATCACATTCAAATGTAAGTGAAGGTACTGCCTTCTGCAAGCAAAAGTATGGGTTATGGTCATGGTGCTTGGTTTGTATTAATCAGAAAGGCTGAGAGGTTTTAGAGAGGTTTTTCACCCCTTCTTGGTGCTGAATCTCCTAGGACTTGTGAAAATGCTAACTTTAAAAAAATTTTTTTAAAAATTTCTAGTTATTATAGTGTTAAGCCAGATGATATGTGTGCTGTTCACCTCTCAGTTCAACAGAAGCCCTGTTTTAGTCAGCAGGCTGACATCACATGAACAAAGAAATTGCTTGTATCTACTCATCCTGAATTTTTCTTCCTCTCTTCTCTGTTTCCTATTATCATTTTATCTAATGCACAATCTGAACATTGTCATATGTTTTGGGTTTTTTTCCTTATGAAAGAATCCAAAATTTTAACATAACAGTGCCTTGCATCTCAAGCTGATGATAAGCAGGGTCAAGATACGAATGTGTGATGTATTAAACAGGAGGAAAAGGCAAACAGTTCAAATGGTCCAAGAAGTTAAATTTCCTACAAGTTAAAAACATCTCCAGAAATCTGGAAGTCTTTCTTGCTTATTCCTGTTTTTCTACCGTTTAATTTGCTCTGATTTCTTTGATGGTAATAAACATGATTTGTTCTTTATGCCTGCTTGTGCAAATGATGAAAGTTATTCAAATATATCCAAAGTCTCACCATAGTGTCCCTATTTAGAAAATATGACCCACCAAATGTCAGAAAACAAAAACTTGACTTTATTTTTATATATGGAAATAGCAACAGGTTTCTGATCTGCTTGCAGCAATGTTTCTACACCAAAATGTCAAAGAAAATAATGTTTGGGGTTCTTTTCTGGCTCAAACAGGTAATTCCAAATTAATCTTACATTTTAAAGACACGATGGTATGAAATATTGCCATGTAAATGATTCTGAATAAGGCCTTACACAACACCTCACGCAGGTAGACAGTGCGATACAGGGAAGAAAACGCAATTTTTTATTCTCTAAATGGAGAGTAAAAATTTGATTTTTTTATGCCAGCAGTACTACATCAAGGAGAGTTTCTAGTCTCTGGTTGGTTAATTCATTTATATGAACTTGCCATGTCTCAGATTAAGTCTGAGCAAAAAGTGATGGCTGTGAAACTGAGTACTGGCTGAGTTCACTTGAAAATTTTTGCAAAAGACAAAGTTATAGGGTCTCTGCTTTCTGTACTCATTGGGAAGAACTATGACATGCTTACTGATTACTTTGGTCTTTGTACTTATTTTGAAAATGTGTACCAAGCATATATATTAAAAATTATCTGACTTAGAAAACTTTTTCAAAGAGTGACATGATTTCTTCTCATTAGGATTCATCAAGATTTTTCCTGAGTTTTTAAAAGTGTAATTGTGAAACGAAGAAATATTTATCTAAAACATCATCTTTAGGGTTTTGGATTTTTCTTCAGAAAAGCAAATACTTTAAATATTTGGCTTTATAAAGTTAGGTCTTTTTCAGAAAAAAAAAATATTCCAGAAAAATACTCTCAGTAATATGGCTTTATTTTCCTATAGACATTCTGAAAGAAAACCACCAGACATTTGTTGCCTAACACTGCTTCTTGCACAAAACCCAGAGGTGTGCTGAGCTAAAACAAAAGCTGGAAACATGCCTCGAGGCTGGGGTACATGTGGAAGCCCATGACCGCAGGGTGGAGCAGGATTTTAGTACCAACAAGCAAAGAGCTATCTCACGTTACCAGGAGAGCCCGCCTGCGCCAGTGTCACAGCTGGGACAAGAATCTGCTGCAGACTTTCAGCCCAGAGTTAGGGCATTCTGGGGTCAGGCAGGGACCACCCTCCCCATGCCTTCCCCCCACCCCATCTGTCAGAAAGCATTAAATTAATGCCACAGAATAGTTAGAGCTGAAAGAGACACTTCCAGTGCCCAGCTGGCTGCAGTCTAGTGTGGACTAGCTGCTGTAATCTTTCCTGAGATCATTTGCACATACACAGCTTAGTGCTCATTTCTGTTTTCCTCACTGTACAACCCAGATCCTAAATAGAGTCATCACCTCTAACAAATCCCTTTAAATCATTCTCTATTCCAAGGGCTTCTGAGTTTATATTGTGCCACTTAGAAAGGTGTATATTTTGGTGAGTTAATTGCAGGAAATAGAGCAAAGCCGCTGCTTCTGGTTCCCTCATGGCCATCAGGGATGATTACTTCTGAGGTACAACAGGGAGCATTACTGCTTAACTGGAATTGCCCTTCAAAGGTAAAAATGTTAAAACAAATTATTCTCATACACATCTTTCGCATCTTCAAGCTGGATAAAAATCTAACCTGAGCATTTAGTGACAGCTCTTGATTTTTGTATTTGAACAAAAACAGAGATGTAGACAAGAAAAAGGCCCAGGCAACAGAAACCATCCCCAGCCCTAATCTCATAATGTGATTAGGTAAGGTTTCCTTGGAGGATGGAAGTTTTCCAAACGGAAAGTTCTATGCAAACTAAGGCATTGAAATTTGTGTGATTTGTATTTAATATGTGTGGAGGATTTCTCCCCCTTTAAGTGAGATTCAAATAATGATTTTAATTTGAAATAGCAATGTAATCTGATGGATTGATTGATTGATTGATTGATTGATTGAAGCTGTATTGCCAGCATTTGAGCTTATCTGGTTTTGGGTACTCTTTTAAACACAGAATAAAAATTCTAACATAACCAAGGAGGAACGATCCTTACCACGTGAATGGAAAATCTTATTCAAAGCACAGATATTTCCTGTTCTTGGTGTAAAAAAAGGATTTGTTTACTCTGTGACTGTGCTGTTCAGTGAAGGCTCTTATTTAGGTTTTGTTTCCATACAGCATTAAGAAGTAATTACCATACCTCTGTTTTAAGCTTTAGAATTTTTATTGGAAAAAAATTATGTACTTTCAGGTAAAATTTAAGGGTTGCTGTGCTTTTAGCTTGGAGAGAAGGCTATATATCTAAATTTACATAAATCTTTCTACTCCCATATATTCCTACTAATAATTACACTGTATATCCAGAATTTCTGCAGAACAACTTAAATATTTTAATTAAGAAAGAGGAATCAAAAAACATAATAAACAATAAGCCCAAACATTTAATTTAAAAATGAGAGTAAGAGATGGTTTTTTGTTCTCTCTGTTATCATGCCTATTCTTAAATTTTTATTCCTAATTAATTACCTGGAACTCTGCCACTCATAAGGAGTTTCAGACTTTAAAGACTTAACAGTAATTTAGACTAAATCCAAAAGAAGTTTAGCTCAAAGAAATACCAATAAAACATTGTTTCTGCCTGACGTATGCCTGAAGATTTAAGATAATGCATTTACTAATAGTTAAGAAGTATAACCCTGAGGAGAAATCTCATAAAAAGCTCAGGTCAAGCAAAAACATGTTTCTTTTGGTTAAGCATCCTGGCAGTACACTCACTGTACTCCTAAGCAGCAGAGCCACTGGCAGTAGTTGTGGTCTTCAGGACGACCATATTCTCTCATCACAGTTGACACACTTCAAGTAGAATTAATTGGCAATTAATCATGAGCATCATTACTTCCTTATGAAAACAGTATCATAATAAACTAATATGTAACCAAATATGTATCAGGTCTAAGGCCAAAGCGAGTAACCAATAAAGAGTTTATAGTTTTTCAAGAGAAATATACAATTTGAACAGTATATAATAAAGTCAGTGAAGGTACTCCAGTTTGTTCATGGTATCACCATTCTTGCACAGCAGTGTCTATTTCTTTGAGGGCAAAATGGCAGAGGTTTTGATTCTATTGTAGAACTGCAAAACAATCCCCTCGATCATGCAGCTAAAATAACATTACGCTTTTTCTCCTCCTGCTTATGAGTGAGCGCACAGCTTTGCCTGAAGACAGAACATACGAGAATTGACAGTGTGTCCCTTTCTCGTTTTGCACACGCAGAAGTACCCTACCAGGAAACACGTTTTCTGAAAGCGACACGCTGACTTCTGTGAGGGGCTACCAAAAAGGATCATGTGTGAGAAAAACCGTAGGTGTTCAGATACAGAGCTCCCAGAGGAGCCACCAACCTGCACACCCTGGCACCTTCAGTTTGAAGGGAAAGCAGGGGATAAAGTAAACACAAGGCTCCTGAATTTGACATGAGAGCCTCCAGAGCAACGCTCAGGAACTATTGCTCATAACCCTCTAAAAATTTATATCTGCAGGGTTAATATACAAACGTAAGAGGGCTTACAAGTAAGCAGTTAAGTAACAATCACATTAATACTATTTCTACATTTTCTCACCCAGTGTCACATCCTGGTATACCCTTTTGCAGGACTTAATCATCCATCAACACATGCAGGAAGTCACACAACAAGGGTTTTTTTCAGATTACATGGTTCTTTTGAAGTCTGCATTAAAATTATACTATAGCAATTCTCTAGAAACCAAAACTGTGATTGGCACTTCGTAAAACAGAAAAACATAGTTTCAGTCCCAGCAGCTTAAGAGACACAGCAATGGAAAGGTCACAGCAGCGCAGGAAGAAGGGGAATGGGGATTATGGTCAGTTCATCACACCTTGTTTCTCCCACTTCTCAGGGAGAGGAGTTTTCCTCCTGCTCCAGTATGGAGTCCCTGTCATAGGTGACTTACATGAGCTTCTTCAATGTGAGTCCATCTCACGGACAACAGCGCTTCACAAAGTGCTCCAAGTGGGTCCCTCTTCCACAGGATGCAGTCCTTCAGGCACAGCCTGCTCCAACACAGGTCCTCCACAGGGTGACAAGCCCTGACAGGAAATCTGTTCCAGCATGGGCTCCTCTACCCATGGGTCTGCAGGCCGCTGCCTGGAGCCTGCTCCAGCACATTTCCCACAGGGTCACAGTCTCCTCYCAGGCATCCACCTGCTCCAGCATGGGCTCCTCCACAGGTTGCAGGTGGATCTCCGCATCCCTGTGATCCTCCATGGGCTGCAGGGGCACAGCTGCCTCACCAYGGTCTGCACCAGGGGCTGCAGCAGAACCTCAGCTCCAGTACCTGGAGCAGCTCCTGCTCCTCTTTCTTCAGTGACCTTGGGGTCTGAATAGTTGTTCCTCTTCTCACTCTACAATTACATCTGCACAATTATTCTTCTTTTCCTCTTCTTAGATCTGCTATAGCAGAGGCACTCCCACCATTTCTGGTGGGCCCAACCTTGGCCACCGGAACACCCATCCTGGAGCCACCTGGGCGTTGGCTCTGCTGCACATGGGGCAAGCTTCCGGCGGCTCCTCACAGAAGCCACCCCTGTAGCCCCCCTGCCACCAAAACATAGCCATGCAAACCCAATACAGTCTGCTATGTGTGGACATGGTGGAGAGGCCTTTTCTGACCATTGTCTGTCTATTTTTTCCCTGCTACTAATGTGGAATTTATGAATCTGTGCTTTGTTCATAGATGTGACTACTGCACACTGCAAGTGAAAGCAAAGAGGGAGAGAGTCATAACATAATTTTCTGAAACTACCACCAGTAGCTGGGACTGCAGATTAAAAGATTGGTACTGAAGAGAAATATTCCAATTAGATGGGAATAGATAGTTCTGCTCCATTTAAATACCATTGGAGCAATTTAATTTGCCTTATTGAAAATTTGTTTAAGATGCTGCTACAATGTGATTTGTCTGAATTAGAAGGTTGATCTTCAGAAACAATGCCAAGATGCTAGCAGAACCAAGCTAGGTTTGTTCTGTGATCCATCCACACAAGCCCCATCAAGAGAGATTTTACTACCTATGAGCCTGCTGTTCTGGTATTGGCACAAAAGATGCTTTGGAACTGCTCATCTAAGGAGAAATGCTGCTCTGAAGTATTTTGTTGCCTGCTATGATAAGAAGTGCTGGATGTTTGGCTGCAGACAATTTTCTTATCTTTTCAGTGCATCATCTAGTCATAGGTTTACTTTAAAATCATATATAAAGCTAAGAATAAGGAAAAAAAATAAAGACATGCCACAAGACAAAATAGGGTTAACCAATAGCAACGGTCTCCTGAAGATCACCCCAAAAATTCTCTTAGAATTGGGAGGTAAAACTCAGATCTTCACAGAAATTGTACTTCCTCCTTTTCCATGCTTACTTTTGGTCGCATTTTAAAATAAGGTTGCTGTCATCTGACTTTTATTTGACCAAAAAATCACACAGCACACGTATTTTCCTACCACCTGCTGGCATGGTCAATACGTTGCCATAATGGATGATGTTGTTTTTATTTAGAGAGCAAAAATCGAAGAAAATGGATTAAATTAACTAGACATTCAACTTTGCTGATGACATAAGTAGGTTATTTTTGCATGTCAAGTATGGAATAAATAATGCAGCAATAACTGCATAATTTAATAATTCTTTTAGTTAAGATACACAAGTGAAATGAAAGACTACCATAAAATAATTTATGTAAGAAATAGAAAGTTTGGTAGGACAGCAAAATCTGTGGTCATATATAATTTAATCTGTGGTCACAGAAAGGAATAATACCTTAAGCAATTTTGCATATGAAATAATTTAGCAGAATATAAGAGAATAATGCATTTCTGTTATTTCCTCTGACAGTGCTTGGGAAACTTTTAATTTTCAGCCTGTTCAGTTATATGAATCTTAGCACTGCAAAGCCTAACGGGCCAATTCAGGCTTGCACCAAAGAGCCAGCCCTGAAGATCAAAGGGCAGATAGCTTACAAGCTCTGCAGCGTAAGATGATTGTTTGGTTGCCAATCTAACTTACTGGGGCTGAAATTGCTTTTTAGGGGAATGCATGGGAAAATATAGAACATTTGTTTATGTCAGGCTGCATGATGCAATTTGCTAGAGTTATCACATTTAGCAAAATGTAAAAGTTCAGGCCAGAGAGTAACAAGCAGTTACTGTCTGCTATCACTCAAGTTAAAAATCAGTGCCCTCATTTAGGTACTGCAGGCTACAAGCTGCCCTTCTGGCTTCCAATCAATCAGTCCCTTAAACTGGAGTCCCTTTGTATTTTCACACTGGGGTCTTTGGTATTACTAAAGCATTCCACTGTCAAAAAGCATGGTTACCCGTAGCAACAAGTTTTTTGGAGTTTTTACTTCCTTATCAGTTTGCCCCAAAACAGAACATGAAGATTAACTGGCAGCTGCTGATGTGTTCTAATACAGGCCTTTCTTTAACTGAAAAGAGGCTGCCTCTTTTAAGGACATCAGCAATGGAAAACTTTGGTGCTGATACAAAAATATGCCTAATGTAACACTTCTCAGCTAATGCTAAATAATTAGGGGTTTTTTCTGCTTTTATGATTAGCCTGTTTCACTAGTCACATCATAGGCTTAGTGCCAAAAAAATTACACAGGGCTGTGGTTGAGAGAAGAACATTTTTCCTAAGGCAAATTTTTTTTAAAGTATTATTTTGCAATTTTTGCTTTTATCACAGTCTCTTCTTCCCCCTGACCTTTTTGGTTGAGATTTATCTCCCCTGATTCATTCATCTGGGTGTTACTTATCTAACACAGGCTGGTAGTCCGGGTTCTCTCATCCATCCATGGAGAAATTGAACCATACACAGGATGCTTGAGATCATACAGTTCTGACAACTCCTCTAGGACAATACAAACAGCAAGCTTTGCCACTGTAAGGTCAATTAAGCAGCTGGCTCAGGTCCATGGATAAGTTAGGTTAGATGAGAGGAAGCCCCTCTCTATGGCTGAAAATTTACTGTCTTTAATATGTTGCCTGAGTATTCATAAGTGGTACTGAAGAGATACTGGATTTTGACCACACAGCTTAATCCCCAGTGTGGGGATTAATTCTTCCCGATTTCAGCAGAGCTAAACCTGCTCACACCACTCTCATAAGCAGGTTCAAATAATGCATGTGGAAGGACTGCTTTATACAAGAATCAAAACTTCTAAGAGCTTACAAAATGCAACTGCCATCCTCCCTTCCAATGCCAAATGCCTTCTAATACTAGATGTCTCATTTAAAAAATTCTCTTCCAGAATCAGAAATATTTTATGCTCTTGGGCACAACCACATCACAGCATTTCTCCTGATATTTCTCTGATTGCACTAATTTTGAAACAACCTATAAAGTTTAGAACTAAGGAAAAATAAGTTATTCTTCAAGAAAAGACATGCAGATACAAGTGACCATACTACCCAATTTTGGGGTTTATTTTACATAAAATGTCTTTCCTATTCTTGTAGGAAAATTCAATATTTGACATGTTTGGGACTAGGGGATTACTACTAATGAAGCCTGAGGAACTAYTTTTCCTGAGGAAAACACAGTGTTTTTAAAAGAAATTAAGAAAACATAGTGGGGAAATTTACAGTGTGGAGCTAGCACAGGCATGCTATGCTGAAAACTTTCACACAAATAGATTATGGCATGTCTGGCATGTAGGATATCCATACCAGTCTTTCACCAGTATATACTCAAAATTTCCAGTTTACACACAGCATTAAACACTTTGTCAGGTGGAGAGGGAGACCACAGGTATTTCTTCTAGACAGTAGAAGAAATATTGTATCTTAAGGTATTTTAATTGCAGCAGAAAAAACAGTCAAGCACATGGAAGACCTGATGTAAATGTGAAGACAGAGTCATGAATCCTTAGCAGATGCAGTTGTTTGAATAAGCGATACAGTTAAACTGAAGTGACAGAAGAGATGTAGTATTGAAACCTAAACTAAAGATAGTAATAAAAAAGAGCTGCATCTGTAGAATCACAGGTAGAAAAAGCAGTTAAGAAAAAGCTTTGAATATAAAGCAAGAGCTGTGTTTATTGAAACACTGGGAAGTCTTTCTCATGAATGTGAAACAAATTTTTACTTTCTTGCTGCTGATGATGCCTGCTTACAGCAACGAAAAAATAAATTCAGCAAATAGGCTGAAAAAATCTATCAGCAAATAGTCTTAAAACATGTTAAAATAGAGAGATGTGTGTCAGCACACACATATCCACACATAGTGACAATCATGAAAATCGGACATCTCAACAGTACAAAAATGACAAGACTTCAAAAGATCCAGTCAACTGTCACTGAATAACTTTTTTTTTTTTTTCAACTGAATGAGCAAAAAGAAAGAGACAAACCAGGTAATTTACAAGGGGGAGGATACTGCAGAGACCATTTTCAGGGTGTGCTCTCTGGGATGATCACCTCTGTCTCTGTCAGCCCTGCTCCCAGCCTGGTGCAGTGGTGTCTCTGCCTGTGTGGGCTCTTCACACCCAGGAACCTGCCCTCAGCATGGCTTTAGCAGGGAGACAGACAGACATTTTCACGCAAAGGTAGGTGTGTGGACCTGCCTGGATGTCTGCTCTACCAGTGGATCCCGCTCTCCCTCCTTCTAAGAGGTCCTGCTGGAGTGGAGTTTCTTCCTGAGGTGAATTGGTGAAACCAGAGAATTTTCTTTAGGAATGTGATTAAAGGGCACATTCAAGACCAGTCAGAATAATGACATTTACAGAGAACTGCAAATAATCCCAGCAAGACATAGTCTTAGACCCATCGCCAGAAAGTCTGGGCTAATAAGTGGAATGCATTTTTCTAAGAAACCTATTTCTGAGAAAGCTCCTAGCTAACTTCTGCATGTGAGAAAAGTGAAAATCTCTTGRGTAGTGAGCCTGAGGCACACACCACTGCCTGAAGCTCAGAGCAGCAGAACAGGTCAATGCACATATAGCTGCAAGGAGTTCGCAGACAGGCAGCCGAGTGCTCTCCATGTGAAGAGCAGCCAAAGTCCACCACTTTGGGACCACTGCAAATATCTGGTTTGAATGCCTGCTATTACCTCCAAGCAAGCCCTTTCATCTCTTCTGTCTATATTATTTTCAAAATTTACCTATTACCCTTCTAATTAGTTCTGTTAATAGAAAATGCTCAGGGGGGAAATCCTATAGAAGTTTAATAAATTTTTAAGGAGCCACAATTCAGCCAGGAAGGCAGTTTAAAGCTGAGGAGTGATGTAAACCATTAGAGCCACAAAACCAGCTCAGTGCCAGGTTTTGATTGTTTCCTACATCACTCTCGTCACTATTATGCCCAGGTATTGAGAAGCTGTCTTACTCTGTTTCATTTCTTAGCAGTCATGTTATTATGAGCTGCCTCTCCAGAAGTTCCTGGAGGCACTAGTAACAGAAGGCATTGTAGGGACATGTAGGAGGAAGACACAATGTCTTCCCTGAAGAGAATGTTGCAAGAAATGTGAAACAAAAGAAGATTTAACAGAGAACTTCTAAACCTGGCTGGGTGTCCCCTTATTGCAGTGAAGATCTGTTCTCCATTGGTAAATGCAGCATAAAGAGAAATTACTTGTCCACGTCCTTATTCTACCTCTGAAACGAACAGAAGATTACAATCTTATCTGTTGCACAATTTACATATCATGTAGAGCAGCTTGATCAATGAGAATATGCTGTTTCCCATTACCTGTGATTCCTGGAAAGTAACACTACTCTAAAGAGAAAGAAAATACCTAAGGTCTTACATAATTTATCTTTGATTAGTACTGAGATCTCTTGCACTAGTTATTTCTTCACCTTGTGCAAACAGAAGAAACTAAAACACTACTGCAGGTGAACCCTAAGACCCATGTGTTATCAGGTACCCAGCTTTGGCATCATTAGATTGTATTTACATATTTGTAAATACCTTAAATATATTCTGGTTTAAAGATAGTATTTTTTAATAATGCATCTTTAATAGAAATGAAAAAACCCTTTTAAATTCAGAATCGGAATTTAGAATATGGTATTTGTTAACCAGAGACAATTAAAAGTCTTGACCTCTACCTTTAATGACAGGTCTAATTTTTTTTCAGTTTCCTTCATTAAAACATCATGCTTTCTGGATGAAACTGATATTTAAGAAGTATTTTGTTATAAAGTGCTCAGAGCAATTTTCAAGAAGGAAGAAATGACAAAGAACAGCAGAACATAGGAAAAAATTCCAATTGTGGCTGATGCACCTCCTTGAGACCGCAGGTCACCATCAGATTTACACACCAGTTCAGCTAAGTGCACACTGTTGATGGCACACATCGTCCAGCAAGTGCCAAACTGAGTAGTCCAATACTCCACAAAACCATACAGGAGCACAGAAATGGCCAAAGCCAGCTCACATTTACACTGCTGAAGTAGACTAAATTATGCCACAGACAAATTTGTACCATGTCTACACCTCTTTTTTTCTGTCTGTAAAAATGAGATGAGTAGGTTTGTGTGAAAACTGTGCTACAGAGGGAATCCAGAATCAACATCCATGTAAGTATTTAACTAACCCGGACAGTTTGATCAGGGCAGAGAGTTCATCCACCCTCCCCTTTGTGAAACTCAAGCTCTGTTTGCACAGCTAATATCTTCCCCAGTAGCCATTGTGTATCAGTAGGCTTTAGGAAATGTTTAATCAGTTTGCAAGAGCACATAGATACAATTCCACAACAACGCTCTATGTGGCATCTGAAAGTGTCACTTATAGGAAAATATAAGAGAAAGGCTAAGGAAGTGATCCTACTTAAATCTATTCTCTTTCTGTATTCATTTTTGTCTCTCTAAAAATTTTTAAGCAACAAAATGAAATTTTCTTGCTTTTGTGAAGGTGGAAAATCACTGAGGGTTCTACTCTAATTTTTAACTTTACAAAAATATGCTGATTTGAAAACTTGATTTCTAAAACTTTAATATTCTTTATCCATTATTGTAAAAACGAAGAATATAAAATTATCCTGAAAAATCAACTAGTGTATTTCTGAGCTAAAATCTTGTTTTAGCTTCAACCAGACACTATTTTTTAAAGACTTAGCAACTGTATGTGCAGTCATGTAAAGCATTTAGAAAATAAAATTAGAAATTATAAATAATGAATACTTCTGGGCAACTTTTTTAGCAGAGCAGCAAATACCTACAACTTCCACCAAATTTAACATGGGAAGCTTGATTCTGATACTATTATTTTGAAGGTCTCTCACTTTAAAGCAGAAAACTAGGGATCTTGACATACATATTATAACACAAGCAAATTCTCTATTTCATACTGTGAAAGTAGCTGTCACAAATTTCAAATGTGATTAAAGATCAAGTACCTGAAGGCAGAAATTTGGGCCTTCCAATTGTTCATTCTGATAAAGTGTAGAAACAATATTCCAAAGTAATTATAGGTATTTATCATACAGACATTGATGTCACATGTTAAAGTTCTCTGGATTACTTAAAAATTTCAGTCTTACTGAATGTGCTGAAAAAATATGACTGACAATTGTAACAAAACAGAAGAAATAGAATTCTACACAATGCATTTGTGGGTTCAAAGAAAATAAAAATTTGGGCCAGAACTATCTCATTGTGCTATCTTCAGCATATTAGAAAAATAAGAATTTGTTGTTTGATAAGGTCTTCAGTATATTGCTTTTGGGGAGAAATGTGAGAATCACCTTTCCCACAGCACTCTTAAGCTTTCAATTTAAAACAGAAAGAAAAGTAACAAAATGTTTTATAGGAAAACATGTTTATGCATGTAGGTTTTCAAGTCACCTAGGATCCTGCTGAGCCTTGTGTGAATGTTTATTCACACATTTTCATTATTTTTTAAATAAATGACAATGTTCATCTCTTTTTTAAATAAGACTAAGTTTTCAAACTGCTGAAAATACTGGTGTGTGTTCTTATGTGATGTACCCTGGCTCCGCATCAGTCATCACAAGAAAGGTGACTGGAATCAAATAAGAACCTGGACCTTTATTTAAACAAACATCACCATTTAATTATTTTTTAATTTGAAATTACTATCTGTTAAAAGAAATTCATTAAATTCCTATATAAAAGTAAAAACTTGATGTAACATGCTTTTAGACACTTTTACTTAGTCCTTGTCAGAAATATTTAGAGACAGAAATCCTTTTCAACCTCATTTTTTTATGGGAGAGAGGATGAAGGAGAAAAGAACTGCAAGAAAGCTCTGTCACTGTTCAGGGCAGTTGGAAGGGCACACCTGAGCCAGGTTCTGGGCTCACATACACAAACACTTGATCCATATTTGTGAATACAGAAAGAGGTCTTGTTTTCCCTCCAGTAAGCGGTGAAAAAAACTTCAAAAGTGCAAGAACAGATTTGAAGTGTAACTATAATCCAAATTCCTCTAAATTTTCTGAGTCTGAATCACTCACCTTGGTCACGTGATGCTTTTCATGTTGTACAGGAATCTTAAACATTTGGCACCAATATGTTGTGTCCTTGTCTGGCACAGGCACCTGTCTTAATAAAAAGGGCACGAACACAGTATTATCATAGAATCACAGAATGGTTTGGGTCGCAAGGGACCTTAGAGGTCCAGATCCAGTTCCAATCCCCTTGCTTTGGGCAGGGACACCTTCCACTAGACCAGGTTGCTCAAAGCCCCATCCCTTGAAAACTTCCAGGGATCCATAGCTTCTCTGGGCTGGGTGTTCCAATGCCTCATCAACCTCACAGTGAAGAATTTCTTCCTTATGTTTAATCTATACATAAAAGTCACACTACTACATAAAAGACCTATACATAAAAGTCACACTACTCATTGTGTGAGTCAAGGCTTTGGCTACTGCCTTATTCCCATCTCCACAGAAACCCACAGCACGTAGGTTTCTACAGCATGTAGGAGTAACTTACGTCTTTGTTTGTCAAGTCAAAGTATGGCAAAGAGGCAGATGAGACTTCCTCTCTCTCAGGGTTCAGCAAGCGCAGACTCTTTGTACCACGATTCGACCCATGGTAATTTTGCCCTGCTTCTCCCATATCTTTGTGGTGGTAGGCCCATATTACCCGCACTGTGCTCTCCTGAAAAAACAAAGCAGAATGTCCACAAGGGATAGAAGCAACATCTTCCTTACACAGTTCCTATAATTCCTACAACAGCTGTGACACAGGTGTATTTAAGCAATGACAACGTATTCCAGAGGAGCAGTCATCTTCACAATTTGGCTTTTGAAATAAATAATGTTTTATACTCAGTGGGTTAACTGGAAATACACAGAAATTAAATTGTTCCCTCAAAGACTCCTTCCCTAATGTTGTGAACTGAAATAATATCTTCAAATGGCAGAAAAGACTCATAAAAACCAGCTAAATGCATTACAAAGATTTCTCTAGAGATGTTACTTATTTGATCAGCAACCAGAATGTTTCCCTGCCAGACATTTTCCAGGCTCAAGTCTGTGAATACCTTCAGTGAATTGTTGTCCTTAGATATTACGGAAAATTAACATTCAATTACAGAACAGATTTATGTCTTAAAAATCAATCTACAGCCACTAGAGAGATCAGTTTTTTGTGAAATTCTCAGATTACAAGAATGACCCTTGAGACACAATGCTATAATAAATCCTGAAGTGTCTCAAAATGCTAAATTATACGGAGAATTTGGAGCAGGTGTGCAAACCAGAGATCCACTGACTGCCTGGGAAACTGGAGGTTTATACAGGTGGGGTTTGCTTCCTGCTTTTCAGCCTCTCATGCTGCTATAATTGCACATATTGTAAAAACACAGATAATGAATTTACTGTTTTACTCCTATGGTAATGCTTCCAAAAGAAGTGGTAAACAAGCCAAAGCAGAGAAAGCCTTGCAAATCTCTCTAACCTTTCTGTCATTTCCAATACCAAAGTCATCACCTTCATGTAATTTAAGATTGTGTTTAGGAAATGGCACAGCAATCCCTAGGGCAACAGAAGAATTTACCATGAAAATTATTTTACCATGGAAAGTTTTACCATAAATTTTTTTCACTTTTAATTTTGAATAAAGAAATGAAATAGACCCTTTAAGTATATATTCTCCAAATTTAAAAAAAAATCTGTTTCTAAGATCAATTACAAATTAGTGGAGAATCTTAAGATTTCTCAATTTGGCCTCTCTTGAATGGTTATAACAATGGCATATAGGACTTGATGGCCCAGAAGTATCTACTTCAATCCTGTGTACACTTGTTAGAAATTACAGAACATAATGTATTAAAGTAAAAAAACAAAGAAAGCTGAAATTTAAACATAATAGTTTAAAAAAACTAGCACAAATATTTTACCTGAGCAAACAAATATTTTGGAAAGTGAATTTCTCTAATTCTGTCCTTTTACTAAAGAGATATTTTAATTACCAGCTTAATAACCACACACACATTTATCCTGTGTTAATTACTTCATCTGTCTACATATAGTGAGAGACTCTTACCGTTATGCTCTTGTCATTTGTGTCACAAGTGTGCAGCTCTCTGCTAAAAGCCAGTATTGTATGTGTACTGTTTTCCATGGCATATTCCAGATGGTAATCCTGTTGAGGGTCCTTTCTTAGTACTCTATTTTCATCTGTAAAATAATCCTGTTATGAAAGAAAGATGGCCCATTATTAAAATCTAATATTAAAAATGAAACTTGATGTCCAGTACTGAAGCCTTTTTCAAAACACGTAAAATTCTGCAGTGTCAGTTTTGAATTAAACAATAAATTTGAGGTGGCACTGAACTATTTTTTATACAAAATCTCCAAGAAAGTAACCCTCCTCGATAAACAGCTTAAAGAATGCTTTAAGTAATTTTAGCAACATGCTGCCTGTATGTAACTGCAGAAATAAAGGTTGGACCCAGCAACCAAGAAGCTTTATTTATCATAACTGGGATGTCATGAACACCAGGAGAAATTACAGAGAGAATGACATTCACTTAATATTTGCATCAACAATAATGTCACTCCTTTTTTCCACAACTTTTCCTATGTTTTTTTCTTTCCCACAAAAAACAAACCTCTTGCATGAACATTGACTGGAACCAGAAACCCTACGGCTTAACTAGCACATAAAGTGCTCATTTCATACGAATGCTGCTGGGATTAGGCTGAGGTTTTGGAAGAGGCAAGGGAGCTGTTTGTAAGAGAGATGCTTCCCATCCAGGGTTCTGCAGAGGCCCAGCACAAAGGAGTAGCATGGCAGCAATGTCAGGTCATTAACCTCCTCACCCTGGATTCCTGCAGCCCCATGCAGCTGGGACCCATCCCTCCCTCTCCTCCCACCCTGGCCACCTAGGAAGGGATGGCCACTGCCTCTGGTCACCCTCCTTTGAGTTTTAGGCTGTTTCTGCCTGCTTTGGGGTAGGGAAGGGTCTTTTAACTAAGCAATGCATTTCTTATGCCAAACAGGCTACTGGCAGACACCATTAATTGCGTGATGTCTTGGCAAAATAATGCAGCACTGTCTGGTCCCAACAGGCTTTTATTTCTGTATCTGCTTGAACCTCTGTTCACTTTTGGAATTTCTAACTTTCCCCTTTCACTAAGGTTGAGGTAACCAATCTGAAAAACAGTAAAAGGTTATGTCCAAGTATTTTGATAGCAGTAAAAAAATAACTGAAACTTCATTAATTCACTAAAGAGTCATTTAGGAGCTGTAATCTTAAACTTTATTCCATCCTAGAAATCTGTGTGTGGGCAAGACACAGACAGTTCTTTTCCCGTCACCACTTCTTACAAATACAAATGATTAAGTACATACATGAGAGAATAGGCAAATGGAAAAATAATCACTAAAAAGAGCAAAATACAGGCCTGGGACCTGAAAGAAAGTGAACTGATGAGTTGTATTTGTTTAGAGAAATAACTTGGATTTGCTGTTTTCCAGACAGAAACAATAAGACTTGTTTTGTGATGGTTCTTTGAAGATAGATACTTATGGGATCAAAACCCTCCACTTTTATCATGCATCAGAACTTGGAAAGAGGCATTGTATTGCCTATACATAATACAATTTCTGCTCTGAAAACACTCTTCTGTGGAATCTCTGCCTCCATCTTTTAGTAAGCATTTGCCTGGACAAGAATTGTAACCCTGTGCACATCAGTTTTTATTGAAGTGCGATATCTTTGCTTAAATGTTACCTTAAATTGGAGGAAGACATTCTTAGTGAATGCCCCCACACTTTGAAAAATTGAGGAATACAAATTCAAGAGCAGCTTTTGCTCATGCAAACAGACTCAAAGTCTCTGCCTGAAACCAGTGGGAAAGGAAGCTGAGAAATGTGAAGAAAAGGTGTGCATGCACACTCAAATGTTTTGTGGTGAACTTTACCATTTCATCACAAGGCTAGAGAACACAGCTCTAACCAGAAAAAAATCCTTTTGTGATATAGTCCTGATTTCCATGAGCCTGAGGCAAGAATGCAACAACAATCCAAAGAAGTTCTGTAATTAAGGTATAAGCTCAGATATGCCTTGATAACGTGGCTGTCAGTGTAATTATCTCACCCAGCTGGATGACAGTCACAGACTGGTCACAGTTCTGACTCACCAAGAGGGGCCCATTTTGTGGCTGCTGGTGAATGCTTTGGGGAAGGTGGCCCCAAATCCCAGGCCCCAGAGAGGACCAGGCTGCTCCCCATGGGATGAGAACTGTACTGGGTACTCACACTGCTGCCTGCTCAGCACTGGCTGCCCACCCCTGCTGTCAAAAATGAACAGAACTTTGCAGATTTCAGTGATTTCACCTGAAATTATTAGGTGGCTTGATGTAGCTAATGCTATTTTTACTTCCTTTGTTGAAAATTATCCAGACGTTCATCATAAAAATAAAATCAAATTATGACACAGAAAAAAAGCCACTAACAAAATCCACCAAAACAAAACAAAAAACAGCAACAAAAAACAGGAAAAAAAAAGCCCTGAACAATTCAAAATTTGATTGCTCAACCTCTCACATGAAAATGGTTTGTTTTCCAGTTTTAAAACAAAATAATGCCACATTGTCCAGGAACCATATGAATCTCTCTCTGTTCACATAGAAGATTTTAAGTCAAATTATGTAGACTTTGCTCAAATTACTCATCAGAGTTTAAAAGCCTTTATAAGATGTGTTTGTACAAAACAGAATGAACAAAAGGTTTTCAAAAAAGACAACACAGTGACAATCTGTGATGCCACATCTTTTTCAGCCACCATTTGGAAAAATCTGCAATCTGGAAAAGTAAAAAAATGTTACGTATATCTTTGTGGATATATGTCTGTACTGCTATATATATTCCATGGTTCATTTCAGAATAGAAAAATAAAAATAAAGTCCTGCTGCCAAAAGTCCTGGTGCAAATGCAACCAAAACCATCACATTTGGACTGCCTACACTCCACTCTTTTATCTAGTCAAAGGAGAAAGCTGTATAGCTCTGAAGGCCTTTGAAATGTGGCAGTACAGAGGATGGATCTACCAGAGCCCAGAGAGGGTAAACTGGACATTTGGGCTTCAGCTAAACTAAGGGAATATAAATTTAATTTGAAACTCTCTCAGGTCCAGACTACTATAACACAGAGCTCATCCAAATTCACAAGTTTCACTGATTTAATTCTGTAAAGAAAGGAGTGGGATGTTTTAATCCACAGCATTACAGTGCTTTGATATCTACCACAGATAGTTCTAAAATGGGCTTGGTACTGGAACAGTTTATCCTTCCCAACAAGCAAGAAAAGGCTCTAACATGGTACAATCTTCTTCTACACAGATCTGGTTTTGCTACCCCAGACAGTTAGCCAGAAAACCTGTGTCTTTTGTAGGGTAGATTATACTGATATAAGTCCCCTGAATTTCATGAAGTTCTAACAGATCTACAATAATTGTCAAGTCCTGCAAACTGGATTTCTAAAACACTCACATAAAACCATATTGTGGGAAAAACCCACAATGTGGTTTTATGTACTGATTCTGTACTTGCATCCAGGTTCTCCAGTTTCTTATACACACAAAAAATATGTTTAATAAAGATAAAGTTTTCAAACTACACATCAGCTTTACAGAAGTATAAGAATTAGTTAAAGAGAAGAATGAAGTAACTATATTTTTCTATTGGTTCTTTAAAGACTAAGTGTTTAAAAAGCTTCAGAAGTGTTATTGATCATCCTACATGATTACAAAGATGTCTGTTTCAGGATTTAGGTATGTAAATTGYTTACATGCAAAACAGTTAAATTTGTTGTACTCCCTTTGATAATATTGCAAAAAAGGCATCTTGAACTCTGTACTAAGTTATGCAATCCATCAAAGAATTAAGTATTTTTTTCCTCATATTACCTAAAAGTTGAAACAACATATGGAAAATGAAAAATCTTCCTGACATTACAAGATATTTTATGCTCTTTTCCAGATGTGAGGCAGATCATGTTATACTGTTTTTCAGACACCATTAGCCACTCTCATTCTTAAAAAAAATATTTTGTGGTATATATGGTTTCTGATTTCTGTTCCACAAACAGTCAGGGAGAGTGATTTCTTAAGGATGTGAAAAGACGCGGGTTTCTCCTTGGAGAATGCAAGCACAGCTGCAGAGGGAAGCCTGACCCCAAAAGCCCCACCAGCTGTGATCACACACTGAAACAGGTGTTTATGGGACTCTCTCCCCAGATCTTTACAATGTACAGGATTGCTTTGTTTATGATATCAATTTCCCCTCCTAAATTATATATATCACCTTTCAACCTCAAGGAGCATAAAATAATTCTCAGATTGTGGCCCCATCCAGCAACTGCCTCATGAGCTCAGCTTGTTAACTCAGGCACCCCAATTTGTCTGCTGCCTTTCTCTAACTGGGCCATCGCTGCTGTTCCAGAACCAGTCTAACACTCAAAAAAGGAAAAAGGGACAAGTCAGGAATGGGAAATGACTGGAAAACAAGCTGTGTTTCCACTTGTCCTCACTGATGTTCTGTAGCCAATCCATGGAATTTGAAACACTCCTGACCTGGTTTAGGGCAATTTTGGGAGGAAACTTCCAAAGGGGTTCCTTTAGAAAGCAGATTCAAGTGGCCTCTCCCCCAACTGGTTCAGGAAAAGATTTCTTGGCAGAAAAGTGGAAAAAAASTGTTTATTTAATAAGCAAAGTATTCACAAGCATAAAAAAATGAATAATATCAAACAATAAAACCTCTTGCTGTTCTGAAGAGATGGCAAATTCAGGAAGTCCTTTTTGTGGGGCATAGCTCAGCTCACTCAGTCTCTTATCCATGCCTCCTGTGCTGGAAAATGCCATGTCCCAGGCCCCAGTGGGCCACAGGTGTGAGCTCCCAGTGTTTTTCTGGGGTTTTTGGTCCAAAGCAGGCTGATCAGTTCCAAGAAAGCAGACCGGGGAACTTCTCCGCCTCAGCTAGCTAAAAACTAGCTAAAAAGCAAAGGAGAGCTCTCTCCTGCTCTCTCCATGCTGCAGACACCACAGTGAGCAGGAATGCTGAAGCTCTTATCCCTATCCTCTTGAATACAGCTGCCTCAAACATTCCACCCCTTCTCCTTCTCCCCACTTCACTCTCAGATCTAGTTTTAAAGATGCAGAACTTAACATCCAGCATAAACAGAACAGATGACTGGGGATACATGCATCATAAAGTCACTCTAGGACAATCCCCAAATTACCATGCTGATGCCAATAACCAGGACCAAAGAAAAGCCTGGCAAAAAGGATCATCAGAAGCTGTAACAAAGATAAAAGTTGGTGTAGGAGAGGATTTATCTTAGTTTAAGTAGGCCGGATAAACTGCTACGGTAAGGAAAAGAATGGAACCAAACATTTGTTTGAAATAAGCACCAAATTATGCCTTTCTGGGTTTCTAAAAAATAACTGTGGTTAACATTTCTCTTTTTTTTATTGTTGCATTCAATTTAAATGGAATCCTGCTGCTCAAGGTTCCAGTACATGCTAGATGTTACCACCTAAAAGAAGCTGGCTTTACACTGTATTTGGCAAGAACCAAACAGAGCATGAGTTTACAAATAAGCAAACCAAACTGTTTTGCAACCTCAAATAAATTTCAGCTTGAGTTTCAGGCAAAGATCTTACTATGCTCTTATGCTGGGGAAAAGCAGAGCCCACTCACAGCAGCCAAACATGAGGCAGGGGCCTGAAAGCATCACTGTTCTGTGTAAGAACACCTTGAGAGCATTCCAGTTGACTGAACCAATCTTGAGATTGGCTGCAAATAAAAAAATAACCATACAAAAGGGTACAGCAACAGCAATCAAGTGGTTGCAGTAAGTTCCTAAAGTAACTGGGATCAGTAAGTTCACAGCCACTGTCCCATGGGCAGTCTGTTTATAATTAATTTATTAGTTTGAGGGGGGGTGGCAGCATGTTGCATTGTTTTTTTGTTCAGGAGTTTTTTTGTTTGCTTCTGGTTGTTTGGGTGGGTGGGTTTCAGGGGGGTTGGGTTTGGGGTTTTTTTGTTTTGTTTTTTTACCTATACGGCAGATCAGCAGAAGTGATTCAGTCCTTGTAGTAACCCTGGATCTCGCTCACATGGGCAGTTTTGAGAAGCTGTACACAATTCCTGGTACAGCTCCAGTTAAACCGGCTGACATAGACTAGGTTGTGGATTATTTACTTCAGGTGCACTACTAACTCTGACAAGGACAGAAAGTTTTTATCTCTAACAAATAACTGTGTGTGTGTCTGTACTTTAAATGCAGACAAACATATGCACAAAGACACACATTTCCATTTGTGTATTTACAGAAACAGATAATGCCTGCATGTGTGTGCACATGTTCATATATTTTCTTCACAAAAGAGGGCTTGTATGTTTTTGATACATGAAACACAATTATTTAACATAGAAATGTGCCTTTTCTCATTCAGACTTGAATACACTTTTGTATATTTCTTATACAAGAGAATAGAAGAATACCTTCTTACATTTCTTATACTTCTTACAGAAGCGTATATTCACTTGAATACACTTCCGTATATTTCTTATATCCAGTTAAATGTTGCCCAGGGCAGCCTACAGCTGGCAGTGGCATCTTTTGTTTTTGTGAAATTCATGAGAAGTAAAACACATCACTTTCTCTGTACACAAATGAAAACAATGAAGTGTGGAGACCTGTCTAACTTAGCACAAGAAGGTGTAAGAGGCACTAGTGGCTAGAGGTTGAAATATGACTGTCCTGGTTTGGGGCAAATTTGGGAGGAAACT
Source organism: Cardinalis cardinalis (assembly GCA_014549065.1). Lineage (NCBI taxonomy): Eukaryota > Metazoa > Chordata > Aves > Passeriformes > Cardinalidae > Cardinalis > Cardinalis cardinalis. Next base: position 92,634 of record JACDOX010000412.1, on the reverse strand, counting down.
TCCAAAGGGGTTCCTCTAGAAAGCAGATTCAAGTTGCCTCTCCCCCAACTGGTTCAGGAAAAGATTTCTTGGGAGAAAAGAGGAAAAAACCTGTTTATTTAGCAAACAAAGTATTCACAAGCATAAAAAATGAATAATATCAAACAGTAAAACCTCTTGCTGTCCTGAAGGGATGGCAAATTCAAGAAGTCCTTTTTGTGGGGCATAGGTCAGCTCACTCAGTCTCTTATCCATCCCTCCTGTGCTGGAAAATGCCATGTCCCRGGCCCTGGTGGGCCACAGGCATGAGCTCCTGGTATTCTTCTGGATTTTCAGCCCAGAGCAGGGCAAATCAATTCCAAGAAAAAGAAAAGTGACAGTTCAGGGAACTTGTCTGCCTCAGCTAGCTCAAAAAAACTAACCAAAAGCAGAGGAGAGCTCTCTCCTGCTGTTCATGCTGCAGGCAACACAGCCTGTGAGCAGGWATGCTGGAGCTCTCATCTCTATGTTTTTGAATACAGTCACCTGAGACAATCCACTACTTCTCCTTCTCCCCACCTTCACTCTCACATCTAGTTTGAAAGGTGCAAAACTTATTTCTGGGCTGAACAGACAAATGGGGATACAATTCTACATCATAAAGTCACCCCATGACAACGACATTGCATCTTGACATGGGTAATTTCACATTGTGGCAGAGTGCTACAGCCCTATACAAGTCTTTACATCAAGAATAAATGTCAATTTAAGAGTTTATATTCYAGTTATATCAGAAAATATAAAGCTAGATTAAAGGCTGTCCTAACAGAAAGAGACTAGACAAAACATGTAGCAAAGTGTTTTAAGGGAAAGAAAATCAGTAATGAGGAGACACTGCATGATACAATCTTAGAACTGCAGTTTATCAAAAGGAACATTCCTTACATAGGAGCCACATTTATCCAGTACAAGTTTTCTGGGTTTAATTATTTTAATTACTTCACTTATGAGGAAGATTAAAAACACTTAGGGGATTTTCAAGCACAACAATTAGGGATACTTGTTCCCAAAATTTCTGGATCTGCCTTAGAAAATCTCCCTTCCTCCCTTTCCTACGTCTATGGCACTTGTTTATATTGGGAATTAAATCATCCCCCCATTATTTTAAGTCTTTGCATCACTCACAGTGGCTAAAATTCCATATTTTTGGGGAGATGTGAGAAAATTTCATTTTCTTGGTGTTTCCAAAATCCAAAGGAGAACAAAAAATATGACAAAGGGAAAAAAAGAAAAAAAGAAAAAAGAAAAACAATCCCAACCAAATACTTGAAAACAGTCCCCCGAAGGCCTGCAAATTACAAGCTTCAGAATTCTTCTCATCTTTTGTTCACCAACTGTTGCTTCCTTGTCCTAACTATTGTACCTCTCAAAGGGAGCTACAAAGCACCCAGCCAGTGGAGATGTACACTGGAGTGTCTCTTTATGTCCCACACTGAAGCCAAGAGGGAGACATTAGTCATCTGGAGATTCTGCCCCGATGCCCAAAGGCATGAAACACCTCCAACAAAACACCGACTGAGATATGTCAGTGTGGCACTCGCTTCGCATCTCTCTCTTGGTGCCTTTCAAGTTGTTTTCTAAACACTTCTTTTGTTGCTGTTGGCATGAGTGCACTTAAAAGCGGCATATCGTTAAGTACTGAAAATGCTCACTGTTTTCTGTCCTTTAAAATCTCTTCCAAGTACTTCCCTGTGAGCAATTAAGCTAACTCTATGGGATACATTTGATAACAGATACTCTTTAGTTTGGGTGACAGTTAACAAGCAAGGCTCTAATGAATAATAAAGTACTTTTTAGTGACATACACTCCCTATTCACCCTGAGTAGGGACTATTTTTGTGCAAGTTCAACAGAAGATTCTAACAATGCAACCCTCTTGTATAACTCACACAAAATAGGCATTCATCAAGGAGGATTACTCTCCCCAAAACGGGGCTCTCAGAAGCTACGTGCTGTGGGTGGGGATGCACAATTCCAGACAGGGGTGGAGACCAAGGAAAAGGCATGGGTCTAGCAAGAAAATGCATGCTGTGTCAATTCATAAGTACAAAAGAGATGCATTAGGCGTGGGGGGGG
>JACDOX010000412.1:23855-90530 GCA_014549065.1 Cardinalis cardinalis | reverse complement strand
AGAAAAGAAAAAAAGAAAAAAAAAGAAGAAGAAAATAAAAAAAAAAAAGAACCAAGAAAACTAGATGCAAAATCTAAGGCTGCCCCAGGATCTTGTATGAAGAGTAACACATGCTGCAAATGACCATGGAAATATTTCAAGGTAACATTTTGCTAAGAGTGAACTCTCCTAAGTCCAACTCCTCCCTCTATAGAGACAAAGACAGCTCCCAGCTTTCCAATACCGACCCCCATTGGCATCTTCTTGTTCTCAAACATGCTCAGCCAAACGCCACACAATCTGCTGCTCTGACACCACAGGCTCTCAGTAATGTGTGAGAACAGTCTGTTCACTGATCTTTTTCTCCTTCTGCTCGGTGGAGGTGCCTCCCTCATGACAAAGCACTAAGTCATGCATGTATGTATACACATATCCATTCTAGGTCCTCCCAAAATATGTCAAGGTTCCCATTTCAAGTATCAAACTTCTTAAATGTTAGGACTGTAAATGCATAATTCCCTGATCATTCCAGTGCTCTTCAAAAAACTTTTTCTTCTTCTTTCATGACATCGTAACACTTTCCATCTTGATATATTTAGACAAAACTAAGCCACAGGCTCCCAAATTGTTTTAGCCTTTCCTTATGTCAGACACCCTTTCAGATTAAATACAGCTCCAACACAAAAAAGCAAACCAAAACAAACAGCTCATTGCACCCAAGTTCAGGATACACTGAAAACTGAGAAAGTAAAATCTGACCCAGGATATCCAAGACTTTGAGTTTTTTCAAGGCAAACACTGCCTGCTGATGGTGGGAATAGCATTTACTTGCTCTGAGAGGATGAGGAATAAATGCCAGAGGAAACCATTTTTTCTCTTTTCTTTGAAAACTACCTGGCAGTTTTACTCTACCCCAATACATGGATCTTCCACAGACAGAATTATGTGCTTTTAGCCTAACTGGCAGCTGTAGTCTGACTATATTTACATGGTTATTCCCAGAAGAGAACTCTTACCTCTGAGAACACTTTCTATTTTTAAAGAAGGTGAGAGAATTTGGGGGGGGAAAAAAGGCAAAACTGACCCAAGGGATTAGCAATTTCAATGCCCACTTGAAAGGCTATAAAGGTGTTTCAGAACATCTGAATGTCAGGCCACTAACAAGTATCTCAAAACTTTCAAAGAAACCAAAAAATGACCCCTCTAAGAGTTTAGACCACGGTGCACATTTTCCAACGGATGGTCATGGAATAAAAACATATTTCTAAAACCAAAAAGAAAAGTAAGTTCATTCATTATAGGGTGGACATATTTCATGGAGTTCAGCTAGGCATAAAACCACATACTTTCAAGGGTGCTATCTATGAAAAAATCTTTTTCAGTAGTAATAATCTAAATTATGATGGTATACACTTAACACAGAATGTATTTTTAAAATATTAACTGTATTTGTTTGTCCAGTAAAGTGAAGATTTGGATATTATTGAAACAACATCCTAGAASAATTTGTTCATTTTCTAGCAATCCCTGCTGCCTGACCAGAAAAAGCCTCTGGACAAATTTTGTTTATCATCTTTGTTTCTGGCCATTCCTTGTTGGTGCAAGTATGGAAAAATTTTAACTGAGCAACTTTTTAAAAACCTCAGTTCAGTTTAGAAAGAAACCACGCTCCCTAGAACTGAAGGAACAGGGATGGAGCCAGCCTCAAGTGGCAAGCAAGCATAACAAAAGTATTTCTTCTTACCTGCTCAAAAGTGCAACAAAATAACTCATAGCTCTTAGCATAACAATTTATGTGCTATATTAGTGTTTCAGGAAAAATATCAGAAGGTTTATATCGGTGGGCATTTGCTACAGTCCTTTTCTATTTGTAACAGAATGTTGGTGGATAAAACCTGGTGGAAGAATGGAGTTAGCATGGGGCCATTTTTAAAGATATTGAAAACCTGTGAAGGGTGCTGAAAAGAGCCACAAAAGTGCTGTGAGAGCCGGGGGAATGTCCTGTGATGCTAAAGAGCTCAATCTATTTATTTAACAAAAAAGAAAATGGAGCAGTGACTTGATTGTCTCGATTGCAGTATATAAATAACTTTATGAAGGCGGTATGCAGGGGGAGTAGAGTTTTCAGTACAGAAGAAAAAATATATAGCTGAAAGCTAAACCAAGACAAACTAATCCTGGCAATCAGGACCAGAAGAGACTCATTATTGCCACAAACTAGCACGGGAAGTGATGGATCCTCCACCACTTGATGTCTTTACACTAGGTTTGGAGGCCTCTCTAAAATACTTGCTTTACCCTAACAGGATCTATGAACTAACCAGGAAAAAAAGCTGAGGTTTCTTTTAATGGTTAATAGGTGTGTCTTCTGAATTGCAAAGCCTTTCAGAAAGCCTTTCATTCTGTGAGTGAAGAGCTCACTGCTCAATGAGCAGCCTAGAGTGGGTTTTTTACTATTATTAGTCTTTTATTTATGCTTCAAGAAAAATTATCTTCATTTTGAAATACAGAGAAAGTAATATTCTGAAAATCACTGGTTTGCACTTAAGGAAGACAAACATTTGCCTAAATTCATACAGCAAACGAATGGAGGAAAGAAAAAGTAAAAGATWTTTTTAAAGGAAAATATTTGTACTAAAAGCTCAATTCTTCTGGAAAAGCTTTGATTCTACAAAACCTTGACAAACAGTAGGGAGATCATATTATGCATTTTGTTTTCTTATGGTGAATTGTTAATAGAAAATCCATATTCTTATGGGAAAACCTCTTAACATTTAAGCAGGAGCTTCAAAGATCAACTTACTCTAACATAATGAAGGAAAGACAGATGACTTCTCCCAGACCATACTCTAACAACCACTCTGCTCTTAAATTGCAGCTCCAACTTATTCAAGCATCTGGGGGTGACAACATGTCATTCCAGGCCTGACTGCCCTTCCAGTCATCCGTTGGACAAGCTGTCCTTGGCTCCCCCGACCCCAGAGCAACTCCTGCTGGCTGGATCTCAGGTTGATGAGATGGGACCAAAGGTGTGGGTCCCCTCCCCTCTCATGGCTCCTACTCCACCAGCCACCAGTGCCTCTTGTAGAGGATGACTTGCTGTAAGCACCAGCAAGGCCCCTGTTCCACACTCCCGTTCCCAGACGAAGCCCTGACAATATCCATACTACAAAAACATCCCAAGGAAATTATACCAGTAGAGTTGGGCACCTCTGAGATTGCTTTGCCAGACCAAGGACATGTACCAGGAGTCCTCCCAGTGGTTACTCTGCAAGTCCTTTCCAACATCTGGCTCAAAACACTTCCAGGTGAGGAGAGGAGGAACACCAAGAACAGGAGCAGCACCGGCTGTGCGCCAGCAGAAGGGGACATCAGCAGGCTTGGAAGCTGGTGGGATGTTGCCCTCATGCCGGTGGGATTAGAAAGAGCAAAAGCTCAGGCGGCACCAGGAGGGCCAAGCTCCACCAGCTGTTGGCAAGGTGAAGGGAAAGGTGTCACACCTCCCTGGGAGAGACTCTGCCCTCCCACCCCTCTCCTCCGCGGGTCTAGGCTCGGCGGGCAGGCAGGAGAGAGTGACCAAAGGAGAGAGAATAGGGCTGTTACATCTTCTGGATAAAGAGCAAAGAAACCTGACACCTCTAACGAAATCTACGTAGAAATTTTGAGGGAAGGTTGGCAAGGAGGGGATCGAAAAGAACTGTCTCCTCCAGGGGAAAGGAAGGCAGAAAAATCGAGATTACCCGAAGGGTGGAAGGAAGAAGTAAAGAGGTACATGGACGCAGGACAAGAAGGCTGCAGAAGAAACGTGGGGCAGGGAAAAAAGGGCGTCCCGAGAGAGGGACAGCGCGGGGAAAGTGGGCGGACAAGGAGGACCCGTCTCGGCGGCCGAGGGCAAGGAGCAGGGCCTTACCTGCAGGTAGGGCTGGCCCCTCTCCACGCCCCCCACCACGATGTCGGCTGAGGCCATGCCGCCGCTGGCCGAGAGCCCGAAGCCCACGTAGCCGCGGGTGCGCACCTCCAGGCGGAGGGCGAGGGCGCTGCCGCGGCGGCCCCAGCGCAGGCGGTAGGCGCCCGCGCCGTCCAGCACCGCGCTGTGCGGGTAGCTCCGCKCCGCTGCACCGGCCCCGGCACCGGCCCAGGCACACAGGAGCCCGCCCAGCACCAGCGCCCAGGGGCGCAGCGGCCGCATCCTCTCGGCGGGCACCAGCGGCCGCCTGCGCGTCTCGGCGTGTGTCCGGGCGCGGTGTGCGTGTGCGGGGGCTGCGTGTCCGTGTCTGTGTGTCTGTGCGTGTGTGCGTGTGTGTGTGGGGAAGGGGGGCCGGGTGCCCCGGTCACCCCGCCCCCGCTGCGGGCGGCTCCGCGCCGGCCCCGTCGGGGCAGCACGCCCTCGGCAGCGCTTTGTTCGCCGCCGCCCCGGCCCGGCGCTGCCCGCCGCCCCCGCTCCCCCGCGCCGCCCGTCGGGGCCGGGCCGGACCCCGCCGAGCCGGGAGCACCTGCCGGGCGCTCGCCGCGGGGGCTTCTCGCCGAGATGCTCCGAGTTCGCGTTAGCGACCCAAAACCCTCCTCCTGAGCGGGGGAGCGGAGGCAAGGCGGTGGACGGGAGACCTCCCCGGCCTCCCGGCAACTCCAACTCCGCTGGAAGAATTCCACGGGAGGAAGCCCGGAGGCAAACGAGCGCTTCCCCACTCTCGGCCGCCTCCTCACTCATTGCGAGCGCGCGGTGCGGCGGACGGATGGAGCTAAGCAGGAGATCCCCCGTCGGGAGAGTTCTTTTTGCATTTTAAGTGGAAAACGAGGACCCTCCGAGTGGTTTGCACGGAGACGGCTACAAAAGCACATCTCAAAACCGCACTGGCGTTCCTTGACACCCCCGCAGCCGTCCCCGGCGGCACCGCCACTCGGCCAGCCCGGCCATGCGGTCCCCGACGCTCTCGCAGCAGAAGCAGCTGCCTCTCCTTGCCCTGCTCACAGCATCACCGCCGCGGCGGAGCCGAGAGCAACGGGCACAAAGATGCTCTTGGAGGAATGTTCCCCAGCCCTCTGCAAATCTGGACGGAAACAAACAAAAAAAAAAGCGTGGCACCCAAAACGGGAAAGTTAGGGATCACAAGAAGTCATATTGACCCGTAAAAGCTCTGAGCTTCCTTAAAAGGAAGATATGCTATTTGAAATGTGTTTTCTTCACATTTAAATGAAAGAGAAAGAGCCTGGTACTCAACCAAAAATACATACTAATTCGGTGAAAACCAATCAAATTAGTACATAAAGGAAACTAATAATGCTTCCTTTTTTTTGTCTTTTGCATGACAATATTTCACAAGTGTCACTAGGGTTTCTAGAATACAACCACCCATTGTAATATGAGGGATATATCAAACTACAAAACAACTTTAAGAAAATGCTTATAAAAGGATAAGCACCAAAAATCACTTTTACCTAAGGCATCATAAGAAATTGGAGGAAAAAAATTTAAATACTGGTGAAATGAAAGCAATCTTTAGAGGGAATAGATTAGTGTGACTATTCTTGCACTTACAGCAGTAACTTCAAAAGTACAGACTCAGATTACTGACAAAACAGAAAATTGTGAGATGCTGAGTGTAGATTCTCTTCTACAAAATTGTTAACACCTGCAACTGGATATGGATTAATTTAAGGAGAAATTGCTGGTGTGTGATAGGTCCTGTCAAGGCCAAAGGTGTGACCTTTGCACCTAACTGGGGGCACTCACCCTTTGTAAAATTGTGTGCTAATGGAGGGATCCTTAGGATAGTTCCAAAAGTGCACACTTATCTTTTCTGAGGACAAGGATGATGAAGGAATGAAGAATGTTTCTTAAATGCAGGTTTTTTCTTAATTTTCTAATAAGACTGTGCATTATGTTCTTAGATGACAGAAACCCCTAGATAAAGTTTTAATCAGACAGAGATGACAAACTCCCTCTTCAAAAGAATGATTGAATTACACATCTAGTACTGCCTTTAAAATTACTGCCTTTAAAGCACAGCGATGGTACTGAAGTCCAACTAGTGCTTCCCAGAGCATGCACTGTAGAAGCATTTGTACAAAAGAGTGCAAAATGCTCACTTTGAAGCACTCCAGCACTTCTCAGTTTGGTAAGGGTGGTGCTGATGACATCTTAGGAGCCTGTACACAACATAGGATGTTGTAGTACAGGGAGGGTTGATGGACTATCTCACACAGCATGCTGGGCTGCATAGCACAGCAGACAGAAATAGGGTTTCCCAACTAGCCTGGACGCAGATGCCATGAGGGAAGCAGAGCTGGAGATAGGTGGGCACTGCAGATGCTGTCAGAGGAACGGCTGCACACCCCCCATACAACCCTGCCCCCTCCATGTCCAACCCCCTGCTCCTCTCACAGCAAACAGGCACAGAAAGAAAACTCCAACGCACACAAACTTGTGGTTGGCTGGGATCTTCCCAGTCATTCTGCCAAAAGCCAAAGCAGCAGGACCATCTAGTGCCTTGGACACACTGCAGTATGTCAGGCAAGACAAGCCAGAGTTTTGCTGTAGTGGGTCTAGTCGAAGTGGTAACACTCACAGGAAACAGCTGTGCTATTTCTGGTGGGCTGCAGTGGCCATGGAGGGTGGGCAGTTCCACTCAGCCCAGCATGGGAGTCCTGTGTTGGCAGACCCAGTGACCAGGGCATCCCTATTCCATGGCTCTGGAGCTAGCACCAGATTGTTCCTGAGCTTTACTTTGCCTATGCAGAGAAAATTGGCATTTTGGAGGCTGAGAGTTGGAATGGAAACAATGCTTGAATTCTTGAAATCTCCTATGGACTACATGATTTTGTCTGTGCAGAGCTCAAGGGTCAGTCTGCTGCTTCCCTGCAGCTCTGAAGTCTGTACATCCCAAATCCTCGTGACTTTCTACCAAAACCTGGTGGCGATGCTTTCCTGCCTTCCAACGTTACACCACACTCAGCAGCACTGCTCACCCCATCGTGATGGCAATGTTCAGACCAATACAAGTGCAGGAATAGCAGTCCTATTCCTTTCCAATTTCCAGCAAATATTTTTCCATTAAAATAAATCATCCAAACAGTTTTACAGAGATGCACACTTGATCTACAAATACTGTGACAAAACCAACCTTTTTCAACTTGCTGCTATTTATAATCCCAAGAACAATGCTCATGTAATAAAACTTTCCTAGCAGAAGAGGCACTTTATGGGTAGGCTGCACAATTCCCAAAACTCACATTAAGAGACTTTGGCAACTTCACCAGAAATTTTTTGCATCATTAGGAGACCAAACATATGAAGAAAACATAGTCTAAATCATTCTAAATCTGTTCTTGGCCTATAAGTAATGCTGCTGGCAGGAGCACAGGGAGACATCAGGTTACCACCTTCTCTGAACTGAACCTCCTCTTTTGGAGGAAGGCAGTCACCTAACCAAGCCCAGAGAGATTCGGCAAGTTTTTTTCTTTTTAAAAAACTCTTACTGCCTTTACTAAATATCAGCTTGTCCATTGCTCCCTCAAACCATTGCATGACATGGTTCATATACTGAAGTACTGATTAAAAAGTCGCAGAATCATAGAATGGTCTGTGTTAAAGATTGGCTGGTTCCAACTCACCTGCCATAGGCAGGGACACCTTCCACTAGACTACATTGCTCAAAGCCCCATCCAACCTGGCCTTGAAAACATCCAAAGATGGTTCAGCTGTCCTTGAACACATTCGAGGATAGCTTCTCTGGGCAAGCTCTTCCAGTGCCTCACCACCCTCACAGGGAAGAATTTTTTCCTAATACTTAATCTAAACCTACTCTTTCAGATTGAAGCCATTCCCCCTTGTCCTGTCACTACATATCCTTGTAAGAGGTCTCTCCTCTTCTTCCTTATAGGCTCCCTCGAGGTACTGGAAGGCCAAAATTAGATTATCCCTAAGATGTCTCTTCTCTAGGCTGAACAATCCCAATTCTCTCAGCTTTTTCTCAGAGAAGAGGTTCTCCCTCCCTTGAATCAGCTTGGTGGCCTGCTCTGGACTTGCTCAAACACACTAAAGTCCTTTTTGTGCCAAGGACCCCAGAGCTGGATGCAGCTCCCCAGGTGGGGTCTCACCAGAGCAGACAGAAGGAAGGAATCCCCTCCCTCACCCTGCTGGCCACACTGCTTTTGAGACAGCCCAGGATACAACTGGATTTCTGGGCTGTAAGTGCACATTGCTGGGTCATGTTCAGCCTCTCACCCACCAGCACTCCCAAGTCCTTCTCGGCAGGGCAGCCCTCAGTCTGTTCATCCCCCAAACTGTGTTGATACCTGGCACTGCCTTGAGCCAGATACAGCATCCTGTACCTGGAATTGGACCACATGAGATTCCCTTGAGCTCCCTTAAACTTGCCCAGATCCCTCTGGATGGCATCCTGTTTTTTAAGTGTGTGTTTCTCTACTGTTCCTTAATGAGTCAATTAATTATGAAGATTTGGCCTGATCATGGGTATTTACTATCACCTGGTTTATCCCTGCTGGTGTATCCTGGCATTGAGGTGTTCTTGCTAGAGAGCAGTCCAGTAAGAGCTGTGTGTCCTGTCCATTTGCAGGCAGCAGGATTTCTCAAAGGCATACAAAGGTTAGGTTTCAGCCTATTTCTAATGTACTTTGTACTATGTGGCATGCTTTTAGTTAGTTGCCTGCTGGCTTTTCTCTTATAAAATTTAGCTTCCATGCAGGAAATTTATGAATATTGAACATTGATTTTATACTAATAAGTAATGCAAAGTCTTATAAAATTTTTTTGTAAAGTAGATAGCCAATAGCTACATCATCCTTCTAATAGAGGGCAACAAGAATTCTGCTCTCATCTGTGAAATGTAAATTGATCACCCTTTATTTACCTTTTCAATGTCATGATTTTTATCATTGGATTGATCTCCATGAATCCAGATTTTGACATCAATGTAATGCAAAAGGGTTGGAGAAGCATCTTGCAGATCCAGCTGGAAGCTTTTTACATTGGGGTAATGCCTATGCAGAATAAAACCAGCTTCACTGACAATCCAGTTTGTGTTTGATGTGGACAGGGAACTTAGAGCAGGAAAGGTTTTGGGTTGAACTGGATGTTGTCCTTGGGATGCTGAGCCAGCAGGATGGGTTCCTAGGGAACATTACTGCCAGCACAGGTAGAAGGGGTTAGAAAACTTTTCTGTCTTGATCCAAGTCCAATGCTTCAAGAAGAGCAAGGTGGACACATTCCACCCATGCTTCTGTCAGCATCATACACTTCCTCAGGCACACATGATAACCTGGCTGCTCTTAAACATGTTTTAAAGTATATATCTTAAAGAAAAATATCTTCAAATTTTGTTTGTTGTCTTAACTTCCTTAACTAAGGTGAAAGGACAAAGCACCATGCTTATTTTATTAATGCTGATTAAAGGTGTGCTGGGGAGAATAGCAATATAGCCATGTAAATGTAGCAGAAGTGTGTATTGGTTTTTTTAAGCTTTACTCCCATCTTGGCCTTCCCCTGCTTCATTTTCCAAATACTTGAAAATTGTTTTTACATTTTAAAGTGGAAAATGCCTACGATTTAAGTGGTCACTGTAAACAGAGTAATTGTATGAAGGTTTCTAGAAATTTTTAATTCTCATTCTATGCATTTCATGTCCTTGTTTTGATTTTTTTTCTTTTGCAGGGAGTACTAGAGAAGAAGACACAGTTGGTTTTGCTTTCAGATAGGCATACTGAGGAGATGCAAATTCTTCTTATGAAGTGATATACATTAATCACCAGAGCTGGAAGCAAAGTTTGAGACCAGTGAGTACAGAGGTGAACCATTTCTACCTTTCTTTCTTGATTCAGCCTGACTTTGGCTCAGGTTAGGATAGTTTTGGAGCTTTGCTGTGCTACCTACAATCTACATTTTAAAAGTTCTGTTAATCTCAAACTAGTATAAATAAAGACTAGTTTGCTTTCAGCTATTCTTATGATGAGTTTGGACTTATGTCTGTTGATGTTTTAAATTACTTGCCTGAGGAGACAAAAATAAAATCATTGTTAGAAAAAGAATATTTATCCAGCCCTGTGCTCAGGRCAAAAGCAGACTGATTTAGCTTTCTTTTCCTCATCAGCAGGCTGGTTTCTGCAGACGTTGCCAAATTTCCAAATACCTTGACTCAAGTTCATAAAAAACTTCTTACTTCTCCTGGGAGAGAAAACTGGAGGGCAAGAGTTTTATTAGACCAGTTGGAAAAACCAGAAGGCTTTACAGCAAAGAGCTTCTCATTTCTGTTGGTTGTGGTTGTTGTCTTTTCCCATCTTTTATGAGCACCTCTGCAAAAGGAGGCACTTGGGTGCAGTGTAATCCTGGGCACTGATTCATAGCAGGTCCCACAAGTGGATACCTCAGCAGCGGCATTTCTACMCAGGTCTCCTCAGCTGTGGAGAAGAATTAATTCCCTTTCATTTGAATTTAACCTAATTTCAGGTTTTTTACTTTTCACTAAGTGTATCTGCTCTGGTGCTGATGTTCTGTGAGGAGGAATAGCTTTTAACATAAGTACTTTTAAGGATAAAGTACCATTTTAAAATGGTTGCTTATGCTTCATATATATCTTTGTTATGTTATTTACAATTCTACCTGTCTGTCCATCTGCCACACAGGACATAGACAGTTAAAATGCTTTTTAGCATTAGATATTAGATATAGAGATCTAGATATACAATATTTACATATTAGGAAAAAAATTCTTAATTGTGAGGGTGCTGAAGCACTGGAACGGATTGTTCAGAGACATGGTGGATGCTCCATCCCTGGAAGTGTTCAAGGCCAGTTTGGATGGGGCTTTGAGCAAACTGGTCTAGTGGCAGGTGTCCCTGGCCTTGACAGGGGGGTTGAAACTAGACAATCATTAAGGTCCCCTCCAAGCCAAACCATTCTATTGATCTGTGATCTTTGCTGTTTGCTCCTCTGCTCCTATCAACATCTGGGAGCACCCTCACTAAGGTAAAACCAGGAAGCTAAGTGCATTTCACATTTCCAGAACTCATTAAAAGTCTTAATCTGAGTAATGCACCTCCCAGGTAACAATTAACTTTCTGAGACCACCTAAGCCAAACTCTGACTCACAGGCAGGATCACCTTTTTCCTGTATCAGACCTGAGAGATGTCTGTCTAGCCTTCCAATTATGATGTCTATCAGGGCAATTTTTTTTCTCTTCTCCTTTTTCCTTCTCACTTTGGGTAGAATTAATTCTGATACGTCATCATTCCTCCTCTTACAAAGCTGTGTTAGGTGGCTGATCTTGGAAGCAGCAGTGTAGGCCCATGACTGCTGTTCTGCACCTTATGTATTTATTTGACTGTGTGGARGCCAACATGGCTGCTTTTGGAGGGGAGGAAGGCACTTCCTGGCCCCTACCTCTCCCTGCCTTGTTTTGTGTCTTAATCTAGTTCAGAAAGCAGCTGATGGATATAGGTTTTCAACCTGTGTGATTTTTGCAAGAAAATGAAGAGCATCTCTCCTGTGCAGCCTTCACAAAGCTCAATAGGCATCCAGTWTTCTAAATCTAGATGAACAATCTCTACTTTTTTTTCCTAACTGGACAGATGGATTCAGAGAGCATAATTGACCTTTGGGTTTAGTTTCCCCCTCTTGTTTATAATGTTAAAATTAGCAGAACAAACACAAAACAGAAGGCAAGCAGGAGGAGGAACTTGGTGCCTTTGGGGGCAAATGTTGCTCTGCAGAAAGGGAGAGCATCCCCATGCTCTACCCCCTGTGCAAACAGCCTGCATAGCCAGTCAAGGCTATAAATGCACACAAAAACCAAAAATGTAGCAGTGAGAGGGTGCCAAATCTCTACATCTTCTGGACAACCACAGAAACATCTGTCTTTCCCACAAATTAAGATTAGCTTGCAGTTACTCCATCTGAGGAAAATGTCTCCAGAATTTTTCAACACAGCAAAATATTGAACCCAAACCTGTTTTCACTGAAGTCAGTGGTAAATTCCTAATGCAAACAGGAGAAGTAACCTTTCTTTTGAGAAGGAGAACATTTTTTGGTGGAAAAAAATACCCATCTCTAAAGCTTTTAAGCATTTTGATGAGCTTTTTTTCACTTTGAACTGATGCAATACATTTTGTTCCTGCATATAAAACACTCCCATCCCCGCCCCCAGGCACTTACATACACATAAGATGACTTATATTAAAGCAAAGAAAACTCTGTTGAAATGTGGAGTTTATAAATAAATGTGTCCATATAAAGTGTACACAGGCTGAGGGATGAGATTCCTGCCTGCTGATTTGACGGTGAGTATAACGTAAGACTTCCAAGAGGTGATGTTCAACATGGCCATCATGAAAGTGTCTGGACATTTCTCCTGAATTTGTTGAGTTGCTTGTCATGGTCATGGATGTTTTTGTCAAGTTTACAACCTAGAATGACAAGCACTCTTATTATGAGAGTGAAAGGAATATGACAAAAAGCAATGAAATTAAAATCCCTAAAATTAACAAATTATATCACCTATTGACATTGCATCAATGACATCCCAGGATACAAGAGCTTTGAAAAGGAATAAAAAAATGCAGAACCAGAAGATCAAGTTTAAAAAAAAGGAAGCCACAGGTATATGATAGAAAAAGTAGCCTGAAGGCTGTGATGCTAAAAGAGACTGATCCTTGGTATTAACCTTTGGTAAAAAATCTACTGAACAGGAACTTCCAGTGTGAAACAACGTGACAAAGTAGAACTGGCTCTGCCACCAGGGAAGAAGAGAAGCATTGCTGTGCTGTGTCCCCTCTTCCAGGATCCACACATTGAAAAGACAGTTTGATGCTCAGTCTGGTTATTTAAGAGTTACTTTAATAGAATTATTTATACATTTGTGTTCTTATTCTTTTATAAAAAAGCTATGTTGAGGATACAGTGTTACCAATACATAATATTTTACAAATACTGACATTTTTTCAAAGACACTATGCAAGTCCTGCAGAAAAACAGTAGGTGTGATGGACAGATTTTTAGAGTTTTTCAGAAAGTTGAAGTCCAGACTACTGCAGATTTTTCTTCTAAACATCAGGAGAAAAGCAGTGGTGTGATGCTCCCATATGAGCACTACAGTACAGATTTGCAGCTGCCTGACATTCCTAGGCACAAACATTTTCTAATTAGGGCTCACTTCACCAAAGTTGGAGTATTCCAAACATAACTAAACAAATCTTTGCTTGGAGCACACAATACCAATCCAATGAATGAATAGAATACATGTGATTTCAGTTTTTGGTGATGACAGGTTTGTTACTATACCCATGAGAGTGTAGCCTGAAACTCAGACTTATATAAGCAACCTTTGGACATGTGGCTGTACCAGCTGAACTCAATAACCACGGACTATTTGTGGGGACTTCTGGGAAGAGCTGTAGTCAACACTTTCTTCAGGTAATACCAGTTTGGGGCCCTTGCTTGATTTATAAGCACCTTGTAAATAGAAAGTTCTTCCCCAGTCCATGATTTCTTAATGATACAGCATTTTGAGGACAAGTGATGTTTTTATACACTATTCTGTCAGGAAAATAAGCTTTTTTTTCTTTTTCTTCTTCTTTTTYCCCCTTTTTCTTCAATCAGCAGGAGAAAAGTATCACCATAGTGAGATCAGCATTTTCTCCTGGTAGTATAACATTCTGGAGGCCACATATCTGGACCCATTATGGTTCTGCTTTAGAAACTCCTCAAACAGTTTTAGTGCTTTAGAGCTCCTCAAGGAAAAAGTGAATTCAGCATCTTTCCCAGACCCTTTGGAAGCTGGAGAAGGTGGTCACAGTACACATCCATCTGTGGTCACAACCTCAGAAGGCTGTTATTGACTTCTTCTTTCCAACCTAGATAAACAATGTGTCATTTTCAGTAAGTAGTGTCATTTCACAGACTTTAAATCAAAATTACTTAGTTTTTTCTTTAGTTTCATTCATCTCTCTCTCTTCTTACAAGCCTGATGTCCCAATAGCCAAAATCTCAGTTTTCAATTAAATAGAAGCTCTACATGCGATGGATTTTAGTTTGTGGGTGCTGTACTGCAGTTTCATAGTGCTAAGTATAGACCAGAGTCTGACTCCTCAGCATTTTCAGGAGCATCTGTGTTATTTTAGCACCATACTCTTGTTATCCCTGGTAGGAAGTGAGGTTTCAGTCCAAACCCAGACTTCCCTGCAAATTACTAGTTTATTGCTCACAGCCTCTTGTTAGGGTTTTCTCTGTGAAGTACACTGCTGCCAGCTCAAGGGATATCCACAGTCACCTGTTTATTCTTCCAGAAAACCTGCATCCAGACTAATAGTTTTAAAGAAAAGTCTTTGGGGTTTTTCAGATAACATCTACAGATCTTGGGCAGATCTTGCACTGTGTGTCACCAAACCTTGCTCTTACATCTGGTGGGGAAAAAAGCCATCAATAGAGTGATTGGTGTGGAGATTTTCCAGGTTGTTCTGATCCTCCTTGAGGGAGAAGACAGCCTAAGTAGGAATGCCACAGCCTCTCAGGCTTCAGACTCTACTGCTAGGCTGTTGCCCGAGTTTCAAGCTGACACTCTGGGTTTGTTGATTTGCCTTGTTGGTTTGTTGGATTTGCCTTGTTGGTTTGTTGGATTTTTAAAATAAATTATTTCCCCATCACTACCTCAGAAGCAGCACAGTTCAGAGGTGCGGTTGTCACATACTTGTTCTCATCCAAGATGACTCCCATGCAGCAGCCCAGACTAGCCCCAGTCCTGTGCCATCCTGTTAAGTCTTCTTCCTCCCCTTGCCCACAGCATCTTTCACGGAATAAACACTCAAGTTACCTTGGCACT
This sequence comes from Cardinalis cardinalis, assembly GCA_014549065.1. Classification (NCBI taxonomy): domain Eukaryota; kingdom Metazoa; phylum Chordata; class Aves; order Passeriformes; family Cardinalidae; genus Cardinalis; species Cardinalis cardinalis. The sequence goes on along the minus strand of JACDOX010000412.1, from coordinate 75,722 downwards.
CATTAAAAGCAAATCAGTACTATTAGCCCCATAATGACTAATAGTCATTAGGCACCACTCAGCACAGTGGGAAGTATCCTGAAATGAGTATCCATGGAAAATTTTGCAACCCTGCATAAGTAGAAAAAACAAAACAAGCAACTCCTAAAAGGAGCTTGTGTTAGAACTGGGTTAAACAATTTTTAAACAATTTGCTTTCTCCTTTCTTATTTTGATTTACAATCCTCATAAGTCTTTTTTTCTTCATCAGTCAGATAAAGGAAATTTTACCAGACAAATGGTTTCCTGGTAAAGCATTTGATAATGTTGTACTTTTTGCCATCCTTAAAAGCTTTTCATCTGATTTTGTTAAGTTCCTCATCAAAAGATCCTCTGTGTACCTACATGGCAAAACCTAATGAGGAAAGACATAGCACTTAGCTGAGGAACTTCCTCCCTTCTCCCTCTAGAAACAATTTCTGAAGGCCAGCTCAAATTTGTGTCTCAAAAAAAAAATAAAGAAAAGAAAGAAAAGAAAGAAAAGAAAGAAAAGAAAGAAAAGAAAGAAAAGAAAGAAAAGAAAGAAAAAAGTTCAGTTGCCTGATGAAAATATTCAAGGTGTCCTTAGCATCAAAGAGCAGCAAGTCAGATTAGCATAAGATTTTACTACCTCTTCCATACCAGCCATAGTATTTTGTACACACCTTTCAAATTATATCAGTCTTGAAGAGTCATGTCTTTGCATTCCTTTGGGGATTGGAATTGTTGCATACAAGCAGAGAACACAGCTTGGGGCAGAGTTCTTGTTAGAAACATCCCAACAGAATGGAACAGGAGTATTGGAGATAGGATTTTGGTGCAAAGAAATCATGTTGAAAAGCACAAATGAACAAGCTTGCATAGGGAACATCTCATATTTCAACAGCACCTTCCTGGCAGAAGAGATGAGGCATAAAAGTAATGATGAACTAAAAGTAATTAAAATACAACACCCTCTGACTTTGCAACCTCAAGGATGTTATCAAGGCAAAAATATTTATGCCTTCTTGAAATTCTGAATATGATTTAATAAAATATCTGACTTGTTAAGTGTTTAAGTTTTTGAGACTGACATACATTTGTCTCATAACAACTCACGCATAGCCAAACGGAATTATATATAGCTGTATATCTCCATTTCTTTCTATTACTATAATGCCACTACTTTGGTCTTCTTAATCCTTTTGCAAACCTTCCTAACATGTCCTGCAGCCCTCCTTGCATTTTTACTCTAAATGCAGCCCTCCCAKAAAACAAGAAAGTAACTGGCAAGTCAATAAAAGTTTAGGGAATTGACCACTTCCCTAGAGTCATAGCCAAACTCCACCAAACTACTGAATTCTCAGGAATGAAATGAAACACAACATGCAGAACAGCTTCTGTTTTTCTCCTCCCAAAACCGTAAAACAACAACAGCAAAGATGGTTTTTCTGGCTGTAGAAAAGGCCAGCTTCAGAAGACTATTCATAGAAGAGTAATTTCCAAAATTTGAGACATCTGTAGAGTCAGCCACCATTTATTGCCCAGAACAGTGTTGCATAGTGTTATTCAGTACAACCCCACAGTCACCTCCAGTTTCTCAGACATACAGTTGTTACATTTGTTTCTGCCCTTCTCTGTAACACAAGCTATAGAAAGATCCTTTTCTGTCTCCCCTCCTCATCCTGTCCTCTCCTCTCAAATATTTTTCTTACTTTCATTAAGTCTTGTGGTCTTTTTGTAATATTTTTGGGTTTTCAGAACTCTTCTAGTCTATGTGCATGGCTTACAAAATATCCCTTTAGCCTTTTTTTCTTTTTTCTGGTATAACTGTGTTTGGAAATGGATGAATCATAAATGTCATAATTTTATTTTCTTTTTTTTTTTTTTTTTGAGAAATAATTTCTACCTAAAATGCAGAGGAGTTGAAGTTTAACTAGAGTGTTTATGGATATCTTATATCCAAGGGGAAAGAAACTTGAGGTCAAACTTTTATGGTTCTGGCAATGCTCAGAAGTAAATTTGGGACTGGGGGTGGGGAGAGGAGATGACAGGAGGGTTGTCTTGCAAGGAAATGCTTGGCTCACTGGACACATGCCTTTTTTCAGGTGCAGCTCCATCATAAAATTAGGACTGCAGGGATTAAATAACAAAAAAATCTCACTCCAGTATCTGCTAGAATAAACAATCTGAATTTTTCTCTTTACTGGGAAGAGTGTGCTAAGATCAAGGCTATAACTGGTTGAGAAGTTCATGGAAGTTTCTGAATTGATGATGTCAAATTGCTTCATCACTGAATGCCTTTGACAGTGAGTGAATAAAATGTTTGTTCCCAGCCTAGAACTGACTTGTACAGCAATCATGTAGCCAACCTAACTGACCTTATTTGCAGAGAGTCATCACAGTGGGGTGAGCACAGCCTTAAAGCACAGTTGGTTCTGCCTGTACAGGCTGCCAGGCAAAGGCTGGAGCAGAGGAAAAGTTGCCAGTACAAAAGGCAAGACCAGGAAAAGTCATGCAGTGTTGTTATTTGTTATTTTTAAAAATTACTTCCTGTTTGGGTGAATTGACACAATGTTAAGATCTGATTATGCTTATTAGAGAGATTCCTCTGCCTGAACCAAAGTGCAGGTGAGACCATGTGCCAAAGCCAATAGTACAGATTTTATTTAAAAGTAAATATCAGGTGGAGAGAGACAGAGAAATAGAAGAGAGGGTGAGAAACAGATTAAGTAGGAAGAGAGCCACCACCCCCACAGATCCAGTGGCATTCTGTTGCTCCTCTTCACCCTGCTCCCAGTGGGGGCCCCAGGAAACATGGAGTTCAATGGATTATTATATGTTCAGGTGTATGCAGGAATGCTCAAGCACCTCCTYCCCAGCAGTGAGCAGACCTCTGGTGGAAGACCTCAGGAATGAGTCTGAGGGTCTTTGATGATTTATGACCCCTTCTAAGACATGAGAAATGCCTCCTTTACAACTGAGCCAAAACTCCCCGAACACCCCAAAACTCTCCTCCTCCCCCTCAGCCGGCAGGAGAGTGTGTACACCTGGCCTTAGCAAATGAGTCTGTGGGTGTGGCCTCTCCCTGCCCCAGACAGAGCTGATTTTCAGGACAGGTGCTGAAATGACTGYTCCTTGTGGATACATTCTTCTCCCCCAGCTTTGTTTACTTCTCCTTGGACCTGAGATAATTGAAATTAGTGATGTCCTTTTCTTTTGTGTGGCCACTCAGGTGCCTGATTGCCCTTTTCCAGGGATGCAGCTGTGGGGCAGATGAACAATAGTAGCTCACTGCTGCAGACATCTCCCCTTCCCTAGAGCTTCAAGCCTTGCAGTCCCTGCTTGGGAATTTACAGACTACTTTGTAAACTAAGAGAAACAATACAAGTCAGAGACAAATGGTCTACTTCGCTTCTCTATTTAAAGTTCTCGGATTATTTTAAATAATGATTTGCTGAAGACATCAAAACTATGGCTGATACACGATAAGAAAGCCTCAATTTGTTTTTCTCATCTTACAGACAGTACAAATCTACTTTTTAATAAGCATTTCTGATCCCCCAAACTTCTTCATCCCCCAAACTAGTTCTCCCGGACAACACAGTGGCTAATCTCCAAGATAATAGTTATTCCTTATCTAATTGAAGAAAATGTGTTGGAGAACAGAATATTAGACAATAAGAAATCTCCCTATTTCAGTAATACCGTGGCAGAGAAGTTCTTGAAGACAAGATATGAAGGACCCAATTTTGGGGTTTTGGTTTCCTTTGCATTGAGAACATCTGTGTCTATGAGAGGGGAGAGGGGAGAGGGGGTGGGAGGGGAGAGGGGGTGGGTGGGAAGGGAGCAGACATGGTGCAGATGGCAAGGAGTATATTTATCTACCCTCTCCCCAGGTTGCTGGCTGATGTTCTCCTTTAGAGGGGAAAAGATCCTCTCCTTGTCCCTGCTTACCTCCTTTAGATAAAGGTCCATCCAGCCCAGAGGACTTGGGAGCAGCTGAAGCTGTTGCTGAGGAATTCCCTGTGGGTCTTGGAGTCCTTCCTTCTAAGATCAAACTTGGCAGCTACAGTGAACTCCAGCAGCTTTTATGAGTAAAGGCGGGAAGGTAGATTATCATTTATGCTGCCTGGATTACGCAGTGTGCTTACTCCTTCCCACCCTTATTATCTCTTCAGACTTCAAACTATACTGCCAAAGACCAAACATTTTCTGCATTAACATTAAATAAAGGAAAAACACAATTACAACTCAGTCCAGAATAAATCTTGAAGGAGGAAGGAGGGGTGAAATGTGCTGCTAGTGACTTCCAATTTTCTTTGTGTTTTTTACTTTTCCCCTTTTACAATTTTTAAAATATGCAAAACATATTTTGAGATGTGACAGTAATAAAAATATTCAAAATTATTATTTTTATTGTGCTAATAARCATTTTAATCTAGGTTATTTTTGTCTTAAATAAAAAAAATATTTTATCAGCAGTAGCAAAGAAGTGTTGTGTTTATACACAGAGTTATGACTATTAAAGAGCAGACAGTTATACGGAATACTTCTTCTTAGGATATTCTTGCAAATGCAGAATCATAGAATAGTTTGGATTGGACAAACTCTTTAAAAGTTACCTAGTTCAGCCCTCCTGAAATGTCCAGTGACATCTTCAACTAGATTAGGTTACTCAGAGCCCAGTTCAACCTGGTCTTGAATGCTTCCAGGGCTGGGTCATCCATCACCATTCTGGGCAACCTATGCCAGCATTTCACCACCCTTATTGTAAATAATTTCTTCCTTATATCTAATCTAAACCCACCCACTTTCAGTTTAAAACCATTCCCCCTAATCCTATCACTACACACCCTTGTAAAAAGTCCCTCTCCAGTTCTCTTGGAGGACCTCAAGCACAGAAAAGCCACAATTAAGCTTCCCTGAACTCTTCTTCAGGCTGAACAAACTCAACTCTCTCAGAAAGGAGGTGCTCCAGCCATTTTGTGGCCCGCTTCTGTAGCTGCACCATACCCACAAGTGGGATGCATTCCCCTTCCTGAGTACTTTTCTGATAGTTGAAATAGTGATACCTGGGATAGGAGCAAACCAAATCACTACAGCTGTGCTCAACAACAGACATTCAATATAGCCAACAGGATAAGTTGAGAATGAGTTAAGAAGCAAGTTACAGCATCTTTTGTTGTCCTCTGCCTCTAAAAGCTGAAGATTTTGCTAACTTTTCTAGTTATTCCTGGATTTGTGGAGTTCTTTATTATTATGCAAACACAACTCCCTTTATCAGAGAAGGATATCATGTATCAGGATACACAAAGCTAAGTAAATGCTTTGCTATCTGCATTCTTGAGCTACAGAAACCCCTGTAGCATCAGGGGCCCCCTCAGAGACCCCTACAAGGACAAAGATGCCTGGAAGCTGATTGCTTTCAGATATTCATTCTTGCAACCCTTATATTGCAATAGCATCTACAATGGCTCTGCAGGTGGGCACCTCATCAGAGTATAATTATTCCTCACTCCACAACAGCTTTGGGTGAGAGCTCTGGACTTAATTGCAAACTGAAAGGGAAAGCTGTGTGGTACCCACTTAAGCATCACTTTGCACCACAGGTACCCTAAGAAACAGAAAGTCATCAGCTGTTGATACCCAGCAGCAAAGAGATTTCTGCACTTTCCTCTCTCACTGGTGCTCTTTGAATCATCAACGAGGTTCAATCAGAATTAAACAAAAGCCAAGCAAGTCATTTCTTGCACATATGATACTCAACAACACAGTGCTTGAAACATCCTAAGCCAGGGATAAACTATGAGAGTATTGGTTCAACTTCACTAACATTTCATGTCATTCTCTCCCTCTCTCCCCCCACCTTTAGACCGCTTACTCCTTTTTTTCATGTTTTCAAACTACTGATATCCAAAATCTAGCCCACCCCTCTGACACCAAACATATTTGCTAACAATACACACACAACGTGCGGGTGGGTGACTTAAGAAAGCTCCTAGGTACAAAGTGAGCYCAGTATTAGTATTGCATACCCTGCTGATTACCAGAACAATTTAAAAGGGTGGAGGGAAAAAGAAAAGAAAAACCTTTAAAAAGCTGTGTGCCCCTGTGATTTTCAGCCCTTTGAAAAAGTAAGAAAGAACAGAAAAACACCCCTGGTGTGTGGTTAAGATAACTACAAAGGAACTATTCTTAGCAGGTTCCTTCAGTAAAATGAAGGGTGCTTTGATTGCATTTTTTGGCCTTCCTAATCTGACAGATATTGATGGATAATTCAGAACAGCCAAAATCTTTGTTCTAAAAACATTGACTCATATATGTTACACCCAGATGTTTTATTGGATTCTTAATAGATATCAAAGCTTCCTTTAGAAACTTGGAAGTTGCATTTCATACATTTAAGAGTGTATGCATGTAGGGGAGGGAAATGATAGAGAGAAGCTCCATTAAGAGCAGCTTAGAAAGGAGTATTTATGCCCCCCAACATGGACACTCTAAATACAACCCCTCCCAGCACTTTGTTTCTGCCTAATCAAGTCTGAAAATGAACAGCAYCAAGATCCTTAATGTGCAATTAGGGGCTTGCAGGCTGGTCTCTCCAACAGGTACAGGAGCTTGTGTATAAACATTCCAGCACTGACCTCCTCACCAGCTCCTGGGGTGGCAGCAGCAACCACCATACCTGGCAGAACATCCCTGTGACTTCTTAGAACTGGCCCATTGTCTCATCCAGAGGTAAAGAGCTCCAGTATCCCACCTCCATAGGATTCAAGAAAGAATTCTTTCATCTGAGAGCATGTGGGGGAGGCACCTCCACATCACAAGCAGGGTTTTATTTCAATAAATTATGAATGAAAGAAAGCAAGGCACCCACGGGCACTCTCAGCAGCATTCTTCTCCCTCAGAGTGCCCCAACCACTAACACTAGAAAGCAGCTGAACAGGCACATGACTCTGAAAATAAAGAGACAATTCCATGTGGGAAATAAAGACATGCACACAAATCAGACACAGAAGAGCAGAGACCGCAGGTTGCAGCAGGGGTTTGGGAAATGCAATGCTGTGAAACTTGCAGAATTTCCAAGTTATTTGGTGCTGTTGCCCCAGCTTGATTCTCACCAGCTCCTCATAGTGGAAGCTTTTATGTAATGGCTATCCCACCTTGCAGTCACTACTCGACAAACTCAGTAAAGAGGGTATTCACTGTTGTGGTGTGCACGGTTTTTGTAAGGGTTTGGTTCAGTTTTGTACTTTATTATTCGTTTAAAAAATAATGGTCTTGTTCAGGGTTTCCCCCCCTCCCCCCTTCCCCTCYCTTTTTCCTCCCCCTGTGTGCCCACTGTAACTTACCCCATTATTTCAGTTACTCCCGCCCCTTTTTATGATAATCCTTCTGTTCATCAGTTGTCCCCTCCTCCGTTGTCTTGGCAACCCCCCTATCCATCACCCTCTTCCCACACCCTGTTTCTAGAATCCTCGATCAGGGGATGAGGGTGATTGGAGCAAGGGGGAAAGGCCACACCTTATCATTTTCCCATTTGTTGTCGTGYWATGTCTATTATTTGTACTTATGTTATTATTGGTCATTTTGTATTTCCCCCCTCCCCTCAGGGTCCCTTTTCTGTCCCCCCCGACGGGTAGGCGGGGGGCAGTTGCTCGCACTCCCTACCCAACCTGTCACTCCCTTTCCCTTAATAAACCCGGTTCCTGCCTGCGAGTTTCTGCCCTGCTTCGTGTTCCTTTGCCTCGCTTCGGAATTGCTGTCCCGCGCCTCTCCTCTTCAGCCCTCTCAGGGACTCCTCTCCCTGCCGGGACGCAGGGAAGGTCCCTGGCAGCCAGCCGCTTCCCCAGCCGCCTCCACGGAGCCAGTGCTGCAGAAGGCAAGAGGCTAGCCCGACCAGGCTGTTAGCTGCGGAGCACTTGTGGCCGCTAGCCGGGGTCAGACGCCCGATCAGCAACAATTCACCCCTTTACAAGGTAAACAATCAAACAAGATGCTAAATATACCATCTCTTCYTGGGAACAATATTCTTCAAGGCAGTATGCATTTTAGTAGAGAATCGTCCTAACAGAAAACCAAACAAGAAGAACAAATGCAATGTAATGAGTATCAAGCATAGACAGAATTTCTGATCTGTSATGAGTCAGAAGTAAAGTTCTGCTGCCAAAGAGCTGTTTTCATTCCTCAGCATGTCAATGGAATCAGTCACTGACAGAGACAGATATGAGGTATTGCAACAGGGAAAAGATTCTCCTGGGCAAATAGGATTAGGTCATCCTTCTGTGCCTGTTTGCAGTAGTGCAAAGAGTTTGTTAAACAGTAAAGCCAGGAAATTTTCAAAGTCAGTTTTAGACAGTTCATTGGTAAGAAAGCTACCCACCTAAATGTTGACTGCTGTTCTAGTTTAGACTAGTGTAGTCTGAAACCAAAAATCCAAGAGCATTAGCACTACTAGCTGGGAATGCAAGATCCAGGAGTATTTTCATTAACAATGTGAAGTACAGTAGAGGAAGAGAGATTCCCTGGGGCCACCTCACCAGCTGAGCTAAAATTCTCTGGAGTTGTTCAGAGAAGTTTCAATCATTCACATAAAGGCAAAGACAACAGCTGTGCTTTTAAAGATGGATTCTGAAAAAAAAAAAAAAACCCAACTCCTAGAAAAGTGCACTCTTTAAAAGACCTTTATTTTGGTTGCACGGTTACAATTCATTTAAGCTTACAGTTAGATTCTTCCCAAATAATATTTCATAGCTCACCATGTACACAGTGTATTCTCTATCATTCTGGTATGGAAGAACTTTATAAAATACAGATTAAGTGACTTTTTTATCTGTACACTTTTCAGATTAGGTAATCAAGATTAAAAAGGCAAATAGATTAATTGGCAAAAAAGTGGTTTTACATTTTTAATATATTAGTACAAAATGGCACAAAAGGAAAAAAGGTCATTTTAATGGCTATAAGCATCGAACTTTTTAAATGCTTTCAGTCAGTTCAACTGATTTTAACTTAATTTCAAATACCAGTGTTGAACTTGGAATTGAACCTGTAATCTTCTTTTCTTAAGCTGTGTGAAAGACATCACATACAACTTTGCACCTGTTCATGGAAACTAAATCACAGCAGTTTCAGAACAGTGACATTCAAGTGCAGCTAGGAAATTGGGAATTTCTATTCTTCCCAGTAGGTCCATGAAGTCACAGACTAGAACATATTTTCATCTAACCAAATTCACTCATGCACACTTCGGATGCAAAGATATCAGATGTGTGCAATAAAACACAGTATTTCTTAATGCAAGGACTGGAAAAAAATTCACATAACTACATCATTCAACCTCCCTACCTTTCAAGGAGGCTTCCAGACATAACCATACTTGATGCCAGATATAGAGATAAATGGAACATTTAAAAGATTTCAAGCAAACTGAAGGCTTAATTCACAGGCTTCACGTATAAAAGAGAGATCACATCAACTTCAGCAACTTATGTTTTATGTTTGAACCACCCATATCAAATGGGTAGGTGAATGTGATAGAAGGAAAAGAGAGAAGAAATATATTTCTAACTTAAAAATAAATTCTGAGATGTGAATTCGTTGCCTCAAGCAACAATTCAGGAGTTTGTTTTGGCAGCAACATTTAGCAATATCCCAAAAGATAATTACCCACCCTGTCAACACAACTTACCATTACTTTGATTAGCCCCCTAAACCTTAAGATGTTTCAGGTTTAAGTTAACGGAACAGTTTATGATCTTGACTCTTATTTTCATGGTAAGACAGCACCCACATCTGAGAGGCCAGGCAGCTATACTGATGGCAGTACTGAGAACATTACTTCTCAGGTTAAAACAAAAAGTCTTATAAAAAAAGTAGGTGTGATGAAGAACAGAACCACTATTTTACTCAGCTTCACAATGAGCAAACCATGACTATGAATTTCCTAATTTAAATACAAATTATAAAGCTTTCTCCAGAGACTTATCTTGCCATTAACCATATGACGACTCCAAGAATCAATGCTCCAACAGCAAGTATAACAATGAGTATGCACATCTTCTTTCGAGATCTTTGCTGGCAAAAGAGAAAAAACAAAGTTGATTGAAAACTGTACCACATCAGAACATCAGAAAATGATTCAGAGGCTTTTATGGTCCTACGACTTGCGCATTCTAACTAAATTGTGTCCTTACATATAAAGATGGTCAAGACATCTAAAGATGTTTAAGGAAAAAAAAACCTATCTACACTACTTTATAGCTGTATTATTCAACAGAATTATTTCAGAGGTATTTTCTGGTACACATAATAAATTAATTAAAGAAGAGACAGTAATGTAATGAATGGAAGCAATTAGAACTCTTGGGGGAAGTAAAATGAGGTGACAGCATAGAGAGGAAAAAGGACAATCAGTTGCACAACAGAGAAAGTAGAAACGGTCTGCTAGAAAAAAGACTATTACTGTATATACAGAAGGGAACAACAGACTACAATTTTGGGCTGCTGTGTATCAATTCACAGTTATTTTAAAGGTGTTTTTGCCAAGTTCCTTAGGTAGAATTTGCTTTTAAAGAAAACAAACAAAAAAAACCAAACRAAAAAGACATGACTAGAGAACTACTTAAATTGATGTCATTACAATAAAGTCCAAATTATGAGCATGTTGAGAACTTTCACATTTCTCATACAGGTCTGTAACTTGAGATACCAAAGCACTCAAGACCAGCAGCAGTCTTTCATCCTTTACCTGAAGGGTATAAAATCTGAAGGTTTCCTTCAGAGGATGGAAGAAAATTACCAAATGGGTTTCTTAGGCTCTTGCTGATAGCCAAGGAATAACAACTCAGATCTTGGGATTCTAAGCCATAGCCCCAGAAGTAAAGGCAGTCTGTGCTGTACCTGGCAAAAGTTCTTCTGCCTGGGTGGTTTTGATGTTTTGGGGTTTTTAAAAATTTTCTCTCTGAAGAACAACATCTGTGTCAGGTCTTCATAGAAGCTGTCAGCTCTCTGACCATTAATAGCCAGACCACCAAATTTCATAACAATTCTCTTCTTCTAGTTTTATTATCTCATTGCCATTTCTCTCACCATCAGGCTAAGATTTCTTAATTTCATTGTTTTATTTGCTAGAACTCAATCAGCTTGCTGGAGTACCTTCCTCCTCTGTCCATTATCATGTCCTTACACTCACAATCTCTTCCTCCTGCATCCTGCTGACCCCTCTCTTACCAGAAATGCATTGAAGTCAAACATTTCCCCTGTAGTATTACAGCAAGGCATGGCAAACTTATCTCAACATACAACTGATCATCCTTTCTACAAGTGCTGAAGCAGCCTGGCTTTGCCCATATTGCTCTGGTGTGAATGCACTCCACAGGGCCGATGAGTGATACAGAGCTCACCCAACCACAAACAGGAGCTGTAGGAGTATCAACAGCCTTGTCCCTCCCAGCACAATGGGCCTCTAACAGTTCCTTAAGGGGGTCAGGCCAGATACAATAGATGCTGAAATTTTTCAGCACCTTGGAGCAAGGATAAATTTGGAAGCAAAGGAAATTTCAAATCCAAAGCAAACTACACAGTCCTTTAATCCAAACACAGAGCAACTCTGCAGTGTTTGGTGCCTCCTGCAAGACCACTGAACAGAAGCTTGTCAAGTCTTGATAACCTTCCTTTGAGATCAGATGWTCCTTTCCTCCTGAAAATGAATCATGAAGCTTTTAATTTTAAATTTCAACCAGAAAATTTGTACCTTCCACTGAAATTTTTGGCTGCTATTATTTTTTTTCCTGAATTTTTAAAGTATTAAAATAGGAGTCATCACACATACTTAATGTGACAATTAGTCCAACTGAGAATATCGTTCAAGGATGCATCCCCTCTCCTACTTCTGAAATCAGCAGGCAGTCTTTCAGACATTCTGTCACTCATTTACTGCCCTAGCTACTACTAACACACATAAGAGGATTTTTTTTTTTTAAAGTCTAAGGACTAACTCTAACTTGAAGGGGAAGATTAATTACTAATACGATTATTTCTAGTAAGTTCCAATAATGTTATAAAGAAATGGCATTTAAAGGTATTAAAGGTATTTTCAAAAAAGGTTGACAGTTTGAAACATGTTTTTAGCATCAAAGTGGCAAGTAAAAAAAGCTGCATATATACAGCTTCAGGAAGATTTTAGACAGCAAAAATTGGTACTAACTGGCCACATTTTCAGAAGATTTTCCTGCCTATCTTCTCTACTTCGCCRGTGATCTCCAAAGGCTTGCTCTCCCATATATAGGAACCTTTAACTTCTTGAACTATAAAAGTAAGAGTGTGTTTATGTAAGGTTTTTTGTTATTTTGCTATTTTTGTTTGCTTCTTTTAAGTAAAGGTGTAACTCCAGGTGCTTTCATAGAATCTCAGAAGATACGGAAACAGTCKGGCTGGAAACAGCCTCACAGAAAACCCAAGGCTTTCAGAAGTCACTGACTTATTTTATATTGATCTAGAAATACCATTGTAGTCTAACATAAACCTTTAAGTCTTCAAGCCTTGAGGAACTTGCTAGGCAAAATCTGAAGTGCATAAGGAAGTTTAAGTCAGGACTGCTGCAGGACAGTTTCACACAACTGGCATTACCTGGTAGTTTGCTGCTCTTGACAGCTGCTGGTTTGCTTGCTGCACATGTACATCTGCACTTTCCACATTGGCTTCTATGCTGTCTTTGTTTTGAAAAGAAAGATTGCAAATTTTGTTAAGTCATAACCCAGATRAAGGTTTGGAATGCTGAAATATACTTGAGAGCATATAAACGGCTGCCCCAAAATGCTGGTGTCTTCAACAGTATTCATCAGTGCACCTTGTATTATGAAAGCTTGATCCATCCTACACTTACGCCTGAGCTCATTCCAGAACTGCCCAGGCAATAATTGGCTGAATTCATGTCAGGTAACAGCTCTCCTGTTCTGTATGCAGGGCTAAAACTTTGATACCGACCAAGGCAGAAGTTTTCAGTACTTCTACCTTCTTTTTTTTTTTTTTTTTTAATTTTTAAATTACCTTTTACTTGTCCTCCAAGTTGCTACTGACTACTCTCTGCTCAGATTAAAAGAAGTCCTAAGGTTTATGAAACAGAGGCAATGAACCAAACAACACTCAAGAGGCATGATTCTAGTTTGGTGTTCTATCATATTGACACAGACTGTATTTTTTTTCAGTAAAAAAACACAAACCGATTATGGGTCAAGGTCATAAAAAAAGCCCTGCAAATATATTCTGGACATAGACAAGAGCATGGCTTAGCAGTTGATGCAGAAAATGGATTCTCCAATCACATTTTGTTAAAACAATAAACCTGTTTGCATGAAAGGCAAAGCATGACTCTCTGCTGAATCTGCACACTTAGATCCACTAACAAATACAGTAAAATGTCCCACATAAACTCCAATTTTATGTAAAAACAGTTCTAAAAACTACTTTAAAGATATTTTATACACATGAAAAATTACATGTTGTAAACTAGATTTGAAGCACTCTTTCTTACTGTGTTCCCAGTCATCTAAGCCAGTCTACCCATTATTAGGTTGTATCTGATTTGTTTAGCATTGATAGTGACATTAGAGGAATTTTTCAAGCAAAAGGAAGTTCTACACTGCAGCTCRCCAGAGAAAGTTAATAAAAAAATTTCAGGTAATATTTGGACTTACCTATCACATCACCTTGTTCATGAATCATCATTCCTAGATCTTTGAAAATTTCATTGATGTCCATAATATCAGCCTGCAAAATGAAATCATTAATGTACATCACACATTTTAGCATCTATGTGCATTATTTAGATATAAATACTGTTCCTTCTCCTCCAGGATGTGCATCCATGACTCCTTAAACTACAGGGTGAAAAAAAAATCCTTAATGTGCTTATTTTGAAAGTTTTTCTCATACTTTGAGACCCAGTTTATGAAGTCCTTACTTACACAAGTTTCAATGAAATAGAAAATCTCTGTATTTCAAGAAATGTTCAAAAAATCCAATCTACTTAAAAATGAACATGATGAACAACACATTGGAAAGATGTGTGACAAGAGATATAATTTTGCTACATTTATATTCACTGTTTAAAATAGTTCTATAATATGACCATATTGGAAAAAAATTGTATGCATCTTTTCTTGCAATCACATGAGCACTCTTATTCCACAGCAGAACCACTGAAGTTAAACACAGTATATCAAAACACGGCTTTCATACAGTAGATTTCAAATGCACATTTCACATCTAAAGGTAATATTTGCAGTTTTGAAGGGAAAAACTACACCCACAGTCAAATCCAAACTGCTCAAGATTCATGCCACCAATTAATTCTCATGCTCCTTTAAAAATGCTATTTCTTTAGAACATCAAAAACATGTTCTGCTGTAAAAACACTTGTACTTACTTCAAGCTGCCTAATGGAAGATTCCCTCTCCTCGATAAGACGGAGGTCATCTTCTGTAATTTCTTCATCTTGCACTTGTGTCTGTGGTTGACTATCACACAAAAAAATCCCAAAACCAAAACCCATGCAGAATTGAACAAACACAATGAGAAATTATTCAGAAGGATAAAACTACAGTTAAGTACATAGTACATTTTACATTATCAGTCAATAAAATGTGTGGTTTTACCCTTGCCTGTGCCTGGCTAACAGAAATGGTATAACCATCACAGCTGTGGTGTAGCAGAGCTGCTGGAGCAGTGCTGCACAGAGCAGGGGACTGACTGGAAATTCTAAGTATGAATTCAAGGTCAAAGTTCCTTCTGAATTATCAACTGCAGAGTTTACATCTATCTGAGCAACAAAAAAGAATCTGAGACTAAGAAACAGTTCTTGAAGAATATGGAAGTAATGGGAGTTGCCAGTAAACACTGGGCCCTTATCACAAAAGCTTTACTTTATTCAAGTTGGAGTCTTGTTTCCCAGGTTTGGGTCCCAGAAAACCCAAATGGAGCTTAGGGGAGCTTAAGGACATGTCTGCAGCTGAAGCATCAGGAAAAAAGGAGGGACATTACGTGAACTGCTTCTTTTTCTCCCCATGTATGCCATCAAAGTATCTTCTTTATGCTAAACACCAAAAAAAATCATGGCCAGCTTGCTTCCCTGCAGGCCGTTCATTATTCTGAGCTAGGATAAGGCATATTAAGTGATTCAACCTACCTGTCCCAAGAGACAAGTGTTCCTTCTTTGTAGTTATCTTCTGGAGCCCCACCCTACATGATCAGTGTTTAAAAATATAAATAAAACATTATACCCCTGAAAAGAGCACCGGCAGCATTTCTATAAGGAGTCAATACTGGGAGGTTTCTGGTAAGTCAAACTGAAACATGATTCAACTCGTTCTCTCTCATCCTGATTTTGCTTTATGCATGCATAAGGCTGAAATATGAGCAAAAGCATTCAGCTCAGTAACTGTCTGCTACAACTTACAAGTATAGAATGTGTATTGGCACAGAGTGAAAAGGCAAAATTGATATACTGACAAGGAAAATCTGAAGCTATTCATCACTTCTCCACCTTAATACTCCACTGAAATCTGGCAAGTCATTCTTCCCCAAAGGAAAAAATCTGTTGATATGTAAAGGTAGAGCAAAAGCATTTCAAAATYTACTAGAAGTTGCTTTTGCAAGATTACAGCACGAACACAGGGGCAGTTCATTCCTCTGTGTGACAAAGGAAAGGAAAAAGTAGCAGTTGTCCAGGGAGGTTATTACAACTTAGTGCAGCCTTTACTATAAAATCATATAGCATATGTTCTGCACCATTTAGACTCAGCTATAAACTAAGTAGCACTGTGGAGGCAAATCTGACACAGAACACCWCTAACACCTATGTAAAGAATATAGTGGCACATTTTCTGATACTTACAGACACCCTTGAGCTGGCTCTTACTCTGGCTACAAAGTCTTTTTCCTTCTCAGCAGCTTGCCTTTGGAGTCTTTGGAAATTTGTTAGTGCTGTGGTGAACTCTCCCACAAGACGGTCTTTCTGTATTTTTCTTTGACGCTGTAGGAGCAAAAGTTTTACCAAGTCAAATGAGCTCAGGCTTTTCAAGGCTTTACTATTTCCAGTCTGCTAAATACCAAGGCATATATATCCTTTCTTCTAAATTGGTGCAAGGGAAGGCTGTCAACAAAACCATTTGCAATTCCATGGACAAGCCTTCTTTCCTTCTGGGATAACATGACCACACAAATCAAGGCATTTAAAGAAGAAATCAATGTATTTATTTTCATTTAACAACTGGAAATGAGCAGTGATAAGAAAGCATCTACCTTCCTTATTATCCACTGATTGTAAAATCTTCTGCTTTGGTGTGAAATAGTTTGACACCAGGAATACTAAAATATGCAGAGGTGACTGAATATAGAGGGGAGGAAGGGTGCAGAAAAGAAAGAACAGAGCACTTAATATGTATTTTACATAAATGCTGGAAATACATATTGAACTGAATCCAGCAGTGGGTTCATATACTCCTTTAAATGCTTTAGAACAGATCCAGATATACTTGTTCTAACCTTTCAGGTTTGGGGTTTTTTTTAAGATGTAGTGAGGGGAAGGGGAATATTGGGCAGTCAGGAGAGCCTCCACCGTATTTTCCTAAATATATGCATTCATCAACCCTTACAATTTTCTGAAAGGTTGTCATTTGCCATTCATGAATCTGTTATTTATGCATTTCATTAAGAAATATCTTTGATAAAAGGGTAAAATTAAACTGTAAAACATTTCACTGTGAACTTTTCAACTCCAAGATAAGCAAACAGAAAAAAAACCCAACAAACTGAAGATACTTTGGCTGAACTAGAGGTTATATACCATGATCAAGTTCTAACACTGCTGTTAGAAGTTTACAGCTTGACAGACAGGATGAGCACACATGGATCACAGCCTGCCATTTGAACTCAGTGTTTCAAGACCATTCACTTTTCCAAAGGCTCCTTACTAACTACCCACAGACCAGGCTAGTTGTTTAAGTGACAATAATCTGAATCCATGTTTTCTAGGATCTTGTTGTTCTTCCCTTATTTAAGTGGCAGATTTTGCTAGGATAAGAAACCACAGGAGGGCAGACATGAGTGTGCTAACCACAACAGCCACTTCACATGAGAAAGGAAAAGTCTGTGACAAGATAGCATATGCTGATCTGAGTGATGCAGAACAGACATACTGTGATAATCAAATTATTCAGACAGTGAATGAATAGTGTTTTGGCACACAATTCCTTGACCCTGGAAGCAGTCAGAGTGCTGGCAGAGTCAGATACAGCATCACTGGAATTGATTACAAAGTGTCCAGATACCTGGAAGAGCAGAAAGGCACAGCACGTTGCCTTGATTCCCACAACTTCAGTCACACTACTTCATTCTGATACATAAAAACAAGTTTGAGACAAGTCTGGACAGCAACAAAATATTCTTACATTTTAGTGTATTCCCACATTGTGCAAATGTGTTGACTAACTAACTAAACGGTGCTTTGAAAACAGGAATAAAGAACTCAAGTGGCTCAAATACTTTACATGAGCCAACATATTAGTCAAACAAGCTATGCCCATGCTTTTTGGTTTTATACCTGTTCACTTGTTGCAGGCAAAGATCCAAACTCTTTAATGTATTTGTCAGTTTCTTTGGCAAGTTGGTTGGTGTACTGCTGCTTCTGTTGCCTAAAACCAAATGCAAATTTTCATCAGAATCCATCAGGTTACTTTGCTGAATTTCACTGATTCTCAAAAAAACATCAGTACTAAAAGCTTCTCTGAAACACACAAGGCCATCTTTATTCTGTTCTTTGCTGTAAAGGCATGAAATCATGGATTCCAGGCAAGACAGGTGTTGAAGGTGTATTCTGCAGTGTGACAGCACCATCAATAATTACTCACTTTTTTTTTTGCCCTTAGATTTCCTCTATTTTATTCATGTGCAGTAATACATTTGTAGTCCTTATAAATACATAAATATACTTCTGATATCATCACACAATCCTTTACCAATATTCACTTCTGTTTTTTTCTGAAGCAACTCAAATTCTTTACCTGCTTTGGCATCTTCCCCACCCCGTCTATATAAAAAGGTTTTATCTGGGAAGCTATTATCAAGCCATCAGCATCAACATCTAAAATAATCAAATAACTCTTGGAAAGGTCAAATATTCAGACAAGTGAAAGAGCAATAAAAACTCAAGCAAGTTTACTATATATACATAAATTATCTCAATAAGGGTCTGAAGCACGTCCTTAACAACAGTTTCTGCACTGTTTAGGTGTGAATTTATGCCTAGATCTCGTTGGGTTATTGCATCAACTGTGTGTGTATGTTGCTCCTCACCTATTCTCAGTCTCCAGTAGAACATGCCCTGTGGATTGTACCTGGCTAATGTTATGGGCCCTAAACTCAGGCTATTATGAAGAAATTTGGCTGTTCACCAAAATGAACATCACAACTTTGGTCCAACACACACCTCCTCCTACTAGTCAATAGCCACAGCAAAGCATGAAACACACAAAAAACGCCAGGATGAGCACATGTTGCTTACATGCATTTGTGATGCTGAGATTAATGTGGCAAAGAAGTTTAATGAAAAAATCATACTGATTCAATAGACCATGGAGAAAAGCAGAGAGCAGCTGCAGTCTCTCCTAGAGGCATATAAGAGAAAGTCCACCTTTAGGTGACTGAACTCCAGCAGAGCATCTGCCTTGGAGTCTGATTTCACTTCTGTTATGTTACTATTTCTGGTAGATATTTATTCTATAATGTCACCCTTTACTGTAGCTTTCATCACTAAAAATGATATTCCCCTTCCTCTCCCAGTATCCCACCTCACAAAAAMCCCATCCCAATATATTCATTACTTTGTGACACTTCTACAAGCAGATTGGAAGCATTGACTGAAGTGGAGGGGTGTGGGGGTATGTTTTTGAGCAGTGATACTGCTTTCTGTTTGTGCCACTTTGCTAACAAACGGCACAGGTTTTGTAGATGCACTGATACTGTCGGCCAATGTGCACAGGCAAATCAGCTGATTCGAGTTTACAGTCTACCCTACTTTTATAAARCACATCTCAACATCTAAGTTTCAAATCTTTCTCTATGCTTACCTTTCTCAGGGAAATCAAGCACCCTGCCTAACAGAAACCCACCTCATCATCTAAGAGGAGACTGTTTACAATGCAATGAAATGAAGTGTTATGATGTGAAGTACTCACAGCTGTTGCCTCAATTCAGGCGTGTCCTGTGGTGTTCCAAGCTGATGGAGTATTCTTTGTATTTCAGCAGCTGTTTGTGAAGAGGAAGTAAACTTTGAATGGGGCAGAGACAATTGCTATTCAGTTTAATGCATTTTTGCTTGACAATTCTAAAGTCATATAAATAAATTGACAGAAATGGATATGCAGGACTTTTTCAACCTACTACAAAGATTCCATTTGTACATCCCAAAACAACTATTGAATGATTTTTGCCATGTCAAAGATAAAACCTGAGGTTTCTTATGGAGGATAGGAATGTATTAAAATCTTTAGGTAGAAACAGGCAATTTAAGGACTAGTCAATGATTTCATTACAGTAAATCTAAATCAGGGGTTTTATTATATTTTAAATAAACATCATCATTCTTATTCTGATTTATTTTATATATAACATTTTGGAAAACCATATGGAAGACTTCTATAACATTATCTTACACAAACATTTCAGAATCCATGCATCGATGAAGAGACGGCAAAAAAGCATTCATGGGTTAACAGTACATTAAAAAGGAAAGAAAACTTGTATGTCCAGGTTTAAATTGCAATTTTGAGAATCTTATGTTTTTAAGTCTGGGATACAAACTACCAGTGATTTCAAAGTGTATTTCATTAAACATATTAGTTTTGAACTGCAAGAAGTGACATATTGTCTGAGCCTTATTTTAAGCCTAATATATTTTACTGACATGTGAGAAAACAAGGAGCAAAAAAGGACAGAAACTTAAAGGATAGGTAATTTTTCACACTGCAGAACTTATAGTTTCCCTGTATTTCTGTGCCTCCAACCTCCCCCCACCCCCAGGCAGACTGGTGTACCACACAGACAGATATGGTATGATATTACGTGTGATCCTCACTTCTTTAGCTCACTATCTAATTTTTTTCCCTAAACACAGTTAAAAATGCAGTAAGTGACAACTCCACATAAGGAAGAAAAACATATTAAAAAAAGAGAGTACTTTTCTATTCACTATAGAAGTGATCTGTAGGAAACAAAACTTCAGGTAAGATAAGAAAATAAGCTATGAGTTATGTTAACCAGTTAGAGAAAACTGCAATTCCTTAAAGCATTTTTATTAATAATATTAATTCTGATCTTTGCTTCATAACAAATCTCCAGTGAAGATTGTATAGCTGAGACTGGATTATCTACACTACTTTACAAAACATCCCAATGCTGACAACTGCTATAGCCAATACTTTGTGTGCACACCCACATAATGAATACATCAAAACAGGAAAGTTAGATTTACATGAGGTAAAAAAATCAAATACTTAAGGCAAGTGTTTTTGAGATAACTAAATGGCACAGACTACTGACAGAATTTCTGTGCAGAATAGCACTGTARGATGGGTTTCATGCAGCTTGTATTTTAACTGCGCTGAAAAACAGCAAGACATGAATGAAGATTTTTGATTTTGGCTACTAAGGACCAGCCCTTCCCTGCCCCCTACCTCCTGGGCAAGGCAGTGTCCGCCTGCCCGCATTTCTGGGCAGCTGCTCACAAACACTGATTAACACGAGCTCGGGGTAATTAAGCTTTTTTTTTATGGCCAGTGTAATGCATTGTTTTAAAATAAATAAAATGATACGTGGCTGGTGTTATCTTCAAGAATATGGAGTTTTAATATTTATAAAACTGAACACTAATTATCCTGTATAAGTTCCAAGGCTCTCTCCCAGACTCCAGAGCCGAGGAGCTCGGTTACTCGTATGTAYTTTGAAAAGGGAGAGTAAAAAGGAAACCCAGATAGACAGAAATAAGTCTCGGTGTGTCCTACCGCCACCTAGAGGTACACTATTTAACTGCAAGTGAAGAACATGCAGGTTAGTGTTTTAAACAAGAATTCCCCGAAACATGGCCTATACTTAAAATATTTGCATTCCAAGCTAACTGCGTATTTATCCTACTTCTAAAGCTGAACTCAAGTAGATAATTGAGAGAAAATTAAAAGCTAGCACTGCAAAATTGGTCAGATATACAATTCCAAAGGCAGAGTTCCTGGCAGTTTAGGTCTTGTGATTCAAAAATTCAGCATAAAATTAAAACACATTTTACCATGAAGTCTGTAAGTATGCGTAAAGATAGCAAATTTTTAATAGGACTTCAAATCACAAGGCAAAAAATTAGAAAAAAATCCTAAGGACTGAAATAATAGCATTTTCTATGCTTCCTATAATTCAGTATTTTCCACCTTAACCTTTCACAATAATGGGTATTATTGAAAAWATTAATTATTGTTTATATGAAGTATAGCAAAAAATATTTTCATGGGAAAATGAAAATGCTTATTCGAGTAAATAAATAGAAAAAAAGCCAGAGCAGAAAAAGTAAATTTTGGCCAATAGCATTCAGCAGCACTCCAGAAGATGCTTCACAAAAAAGCCAAAAACAAGTTGGTAGGGCCAGCATAACAAAGGAGGCAAACTTGACTTTGTTGAAATCTTGATTTACAGTATATACATACAGGTGAGTTAAAGAAATCCAGTCTTTGCACTCCTTTGAATGAATATAAAAATGCTGGTATGTATACAGACTAAAAAATACATTCTTTACAGTCTTCTAACTCTTTTGGTTTGGTTTGTTTTTACTCACTTCTCACTGTAGCTACTTCTCATTCAAATATTTGATCTAATATTGTAGATGTAATCACAGAGCCACCTAAAATATAGACATTCAGTTTATAGTGATAGTTTCATGAACAAAATTTTTTAACAGGATTAAAGGGGATCACAGAGGGAAAGGGTCTTATTCCCTCACATGCACACACAGGTCTCACAGAATCTGATTAAAAGCAAGAACTAGCTTTGCAACTCCTTAGATCACAGGACAATGTCTTTTTCTTTCCTCAAGAGAAAAGCAGGGTAGCCTTAGTGTCTCCTACTAAAGGTTAGACTGCAGAAATACCTCTGTTTGCTCCTGCCACTGCTCCATGTGTGAAACAAGCAGGGAGAAGGACCAAGCAGGCAATTAAGAGTAGAACTGCTGAAAAACTGGGATTATTCTTTGGAAAACAGAAGTTCCTAAATTCCTGATTTCACTGSTGATGGTTCTATTTAAAAGGGTACTGCCTCCTTCCTTCATTTAGCCAGCTTTTCAGCCCTGTGTAGGGAGTTCAGGCTGGCAGATCACAGCACACAGCATCTGCTCTGGTCCCCTCAGTCCATCAGTAACGCTCAAATGCCCCAGAGAGCCAAAGGCTTAGGCCTAGCTCACAAAGCCCTAGCACTGCACTGCAAACATACTGGTAACAGTCAGGGACCCAAGGCCACAGCACAGCTTTGACAGGTTCCTAGGCTGCTTTACTCTTTATGGTTTTCCCTTCCCCAATTTCCCAATTCTTCAAACATCCCAAGGAATTCCAAAAGACAGGAATAATCTAGAGGTCCCTCCTGTCCTGGACATTACCAATCCTGCCACAGAGACTGACTGGATCTTGTGCATGATTTTAATTCATTTCAGTGCAAAGTCAGACACTGGCTCACATGAGCACTTAGGCACCTTGGCATACATGGGTGGCTTCTGGACTTTGCTCAGGAGCTGCATAAGGGCACACACCACGCGTGCATGCAGGTGTTCTTTACCAAAGTCACTGGCGCATGGCAACATCCTACAAACTCCTGCAGCCACTATACACTGCACATCAGGGTAGATGTTTGCATAGAATGGAAATCAACAGCTCTGCCAGGGCTCACACTGCACTGGCAGGAGCAGCACCTCACCAGCTGTGCGCTGGCAATATAAGAAAGCAAGTCCACTTTGGAAACTGAGAGGAGCAGGAAGCAGGGTACATGACAGCATGCAAGCAAAATGCATTTTTTCCCAAGAAACTGCTGTCTTGCATGCAAAGGAATCCCATTTTCTTCACCCGAAAATTAGTCTCGTCTTAGAAAGAAGCAATACCATAACATTAAGAAGACTTTTCATTTGTCTTTGCAGCATTCCTGATCTAGATGTCACAATACACAACCATTAGCTGATAAAAGCTACTCAGCTTCTCTAAGGCTGGTCACATGCTCAGAAACAGGTCAGACATGGTTAATGATGAGCCAGAGAAACAATTAAGACCTAACCTGAATTCCTACAGAGAAAATTATTCAGGAGTCAGCTCATGTTTATTTTTACTAAGCCAAACAGTGGTTCCATTTCTAGTCAGTGGAAGGCTCTTCCTCTAGTTAAGGAGAACATAAAAAGGAAAGTAGTATTCTGATATAAAAGGCTTCCTTTTCTCTACAAGAGTCATGGAAGTAGAGATAGTTGGAGTGGAAGTATTTACAATGTTGAACAGGTAGGAGTACTTGAGAAACATGTTCCTGACTGATCTGTAATACATAAAATTTTTTTCATAAATAAAACCATGCTTCATGTATTGGATCACACAACTACCCTTGCTTTAGGCTGGCAAGCAAAGAAGAAAGCTTCCTCTTCTTTCTCCTCATCTTGTCTTATTTTTCAGACAGATTTGCAAGGCTGTTTCATTACTACAAGTAAATCCATGTTGACATAACTGATGGTTCCAGTCCATGAAATCAGAACATTTAAAAGGTGGCATAGGAAATTTTAAAATTAAAATACAGGCACAAATAAACGAATGCAACGAAGACCAAAACGCAAACAACTTCTTTAATATTGTGGGTGCAAATAATCTTAATTCCAAATTGTGAATTAGTAATCACTGTATAAGGTGTAACACCACAGCATTGCTGCAGTAGAAAAGGCAAAAAAATCCCCACCCAAATCCTTCAGTAAAACCCTAACGTTTGAAAGGCAATGGATCAACTAAGAGAATGGAAATGAAGAACAGAGTGGAGGTCACCTACCTTCTCTGGCAGAGCTGAGAAGTGCCCAAGACTCTTACTGATGTTCATCTACAGCATTAGACAAAGGAAAACTGAGGATGGTCTTACTTTGCAATGTTTACCAGCAACTACAGCTACAGGAGAGAAGCTTTCTCAAGCTACCCACAACCAGCTGTCTTCCTACCTTAAACTATCCTCTATTTCACATTTGGAAAACCAAACTTTAAAACCCCAAGTGGCCATGACCAAGCTTGTTGCAGCTTTATGAGTTGAAGAAAGACATGTATCAACAACATAATCCTGAGAGTTCTAAAAAATACACCTCAATATAGAAGCATGAAACTGAGGGCAAATATGTTTAATGAGTGCTGCTTGTTACTCCACTGCAGTAACTTCACTTCTTACTTGGATCACAAAACTCCTTTATAGCCATCCAGCAGCTGTTTCCTTCAGCTTCCTTCAGCCAGATCCACCACATTGCCCAGTCTCATAAAGCTATGGCTTCCACAGAAAATGTGGCACTCACTGGGTGTGCATGGAAGAAACACCAACAGCAACACGAGCAACGAATGCCGAGGCACTGCAGAGGACAAGAACTAGACAAGCAGGAAGAGCAAGAACAATGAAACCTGCCTTACAAAACAGCAAGGATTGGGACCTCACAGGAAGAAGGAGCAGAACAGCTCCTCCTGAATGTTAATTGTAATGGTCCCACCTATGTCACCATCCTATACTTAAAGAGTGACAGACAGGATTTTAGTAACTGTCTGAGGTTCACAGGGCTAAAATAACAACAGGTATTTAAAGACATTGCTTTTTAGTAATTTTTCTTATTCCTGAGCCCAAGGAGAATAAACAGAATCAGCAAAGTGTTCCTTTGTGTACACCTAATGCAACATTTTATTTGCTCCATGTGAACCTTATGCTCCAACTATGGCTTCATAAGGCAAATAAGCAGCCACCAGCACAGTCACCTTGCAGAAATGCTTTGTCAAATACCTCACATGCGCTGCAACCGGCTGGGTAACTATGAAGAAATCTCCTCCTTCTTTCCAGCTGAACAACAGAGTCAACAAACAGCACATCCAGTTACAGATTAATTTGTGCGGAATCCAATAAACTTCAGAGTCCCTTCAGACCAGGTTATTGGAACAACAGAATTATTTGTTAAAATTACACGAGTTCAAACTGCTTTTGCCTGGGGACAACAAACTTCCTTAATTTATTCAAATCCAATTCGATGTGTTTTCTTTCTGCACTTCAGCTGAGGATACTTGACTAAAGATGAAGAGATGCTGCAGAAAACATTCCTAGATCAAGGAAAATTAAGACAGACACATTTTACAAGGGCACCTAGTGATTGGACAAGGAGGATTGGATTCAGTCTGAAAGAGAATAGGTTTAGGAAAAAAATTCTCTACTGTGAGGGTGATGAGGCACTGGTAGAGGTTGCTCAGAGAAGCTATGGATGCGCCAGCTCTAGAAATCTTCACATCCAAGTTGGATGGGGCTTTGAGCAATATGATAATAGTGCATAGCATCCCTGCACATGGCTGGGAGTTGAAACTAGATGATCTCTAAGGTCCCTTCCAACCCAAGCCTTTATATGACTCAGTGATTCTGACTTAGTTGCAATATCTTGATCAGATGTAAGTGTTCTGTGTAAGACCCTCTTTAAAGTTATTAATCCAGTTCACTCCCTCAAATTTTACATAAATCACAATGCCACAGTGCTTTCTTGCTAGCCCTACTTTAAACAAGAGCGACAGTTTCTCAAAGGAATCAAATCCAGGACACCAGTCAAAAGAGACCAGTTTACACCAAAAAGCATCCCCAGGAACTCACCTAATTGAAATAAAATATCCAAAAACTTCAGTAATTTGGTTTAATTTGCTTTATTCTGTCTAACTCAGTATGTAATACTGATTATTCTAAAACAAGAGAGTGCATCAGCACAGAAAAACAGCAAATGATGCATGTGTGGGAAGGAGAAAATAAAATGAGGATGGGCCTGAAGATTGTCCCCTGAGTTYTAAGGACTAAAGACTTAGTATGCTTGGACTAGTGGGAAAACATCCTTTTCTTTATATTTTGTTACAACTTCTGGCATTTCTAAATAGAATCATGCCCCAGAGTGACCAGGAACACCAGCAACAATGCCTGAAGTTTAGGATCTGCCCTCATTTTTTTCAGTGCTGTTGTAATTATTTCATTCTAGTGTACTCCCATCTATAATGGTCTTTAAAGGACTGAGTGAAGTGGGGGGATTGAAGTATTGGCTGCTCTTCTAATGTGGGCGTAGAACATACTAAACACACATTGTTAGAGTGCACAATAACTGATCATGCAATCAATTATTACAGCTCAGCCAAGGTGAAGTTATTAAATCAACCCCTTTATATTCTTATCCCAAAGTGTCCCTGGTAACTTCCTGAAACCAGAAGTTTGAGCGTTTCTCTAAAGAACACCAGTAGCTTATTAAATTATGAAAATAAAGCATAGTTCCTCAGTAAACAGTAACAGCACAAACACCATAACCCAACCCACTTCCATGAAGGAAGTCTGGTTTTTAAGAGGCCAGGTCACTACTGCAGCCACCTTAGGAGCTGACATGGAAGGAGACACGACACACCACAGACTGGTCAACACAAGCAAGTAGCTGCTACTGCGGGGTCACTCACAATCGATCACTGACCTGGGTTTATTCTAAGCCCTGACAAGCGTCCAGCCCCCAGCACAGCAGTTTTACAGTAGATTTGACAGAGGGCTCACGGTATAATCAAGCTGCTACGCAATGTCCTGTCCATAAGGAGGTAAATCCATCAAAACTAAGCTGCAACAGGCATTTTAAGTACCTTAGAGGGATCTGAAATACAACTCTCTAGAGACAGGAAGAAGCATGAGAACTCTGGCCACATCCCTTCTCCTCTGCTGCAAGTCCAGGCTGTTTTGCAAAAGTTATCTTGTCAAGGTGAGTCCATTTACACTTGCTCCATCAACAAAAGCAACAGTTGCAGTAAAATTGTGGATGTCTTCACTGGCCACCTTGCTACTTATTATAATTGTCATGCAATACAGCGTCAGTCAAGGAAAAACTTTTCTGCATATATTGACACAAACTGTGCTGGGGCATACATGGAAGACTCATTTTTTCAATCTGTTCTGGTGCTAGCAAAAATAAATCCCTGCCCCTCTTGTGCAATRTCATCCAAATAAGACAAAGACAAGACAAAACACAGAAAAATATTAAAAAACTTCCCAGATTCATAGACAAATCTGTGAGGCATGCTTTCTTGAATGTRTATGTTATTTTACATAGGAAAAAAACCTTTAAGAACAGCATGGAAATGATTCAGGCTTGAAGTTTTCTATTTTTATTTTGAGAAATAATTTATTTCTACAAGAACTGTGAGCTTCTTAACTTCACCTCATTGCAAAGACAAGCATTTAGAAAGACTCAAATTAGCTACCTTTCTCCTCAATTCCTCAGCCTTG
This sequence comes from Cardinalis cardinalis, assembly GCA_014549065.1. Lineage (NCBI taxonomy): Eukaryota > Metazoa > Chordata > Aves > Passeriformes > Cardinalidae > Cardinalis > Cardinalis cardinalis. The sequence continues at coordinate 48,149 of JACDOX010000412.1, read as the reverse complement.
GAAGAAGTCCACAAAATGAAATGTGGAAGGATATAATGGTTCTTAAAATCCCTAAATAACCGGCCTTTTCCAGGTTTTATAGAAACTTCAGTCTCTATCCAAGAAACCTCTGGACAACAGCAACAATAATAATATAAAAATTGTTTCAGCTGGTATGTTCCCACAAATTTTAATCTGGTTAACTGCAGCTAATTCGAAATTTCTGACAATACCACTTTTAGAAGCCTCAACAAGCTCTRCTGGGAGGCTGTTTTCTTTAGAAACACACCTGTACAAAACCACACTTTTTATATATAGACAAAACAGAATTTTCTTTTCATACAGGCTGTGATTTCAACACCTCAGTGATCAGATTTACTTTTCATGTGCCCATCTGTGTTCTTCTTTAGCCGAGAGTAATCATGCGAACCTGCTGGTGTTTCAAATATAGTGACAGAGAGTTTCGTGAATGTTTAGCCTTTTTAGCAGAACATTTTAACTACCTACTGGGCTTAAGCCACAACATAAAGGCAAAGTGTTAATATTTTCCAGGGTTTAATCTACATTTATTTTCTACAGTCAGCTAAAGTTACAGGTGAAGTCATATGATTGCTCTAATTTAACTCCCATCTTAACAACATTCAGTGAGAATAGTAGCTTATACAAAACTTGAGATGCAAAAGAAATTGAACTAAACTGTTGTCACAGGACAGGTATCACATGACAGAGGGATCTCTGCTGGCTTAAGCTGACCTTCCAGGAATGTGCTCTATATGAATTGATACTTGTGCTGCATTAACAAACAGCAAAGGACATCAGCAGAAAGCAGAAGTCCCTRTGAGAAAGTATCTCTCAAAGTCAGGTAGACCCTCTCCAACCATATGTGGATTGTGCCTACTGAATTTTTTTTATTTTATTTATATTACCTTGCAGCATGCAGAGAATGTGTTTGTTGAGCTAGGCTGATCTTCAGTGTGAATGAAGAAGTCAAATACTTTACCAGTGACCTACCATGCCAATACTCAGCAAGGCTAGATTATGCCATTCTTATTGGTTTCTCAACCAACTCTGTACAAAATGCTGACACTACCTGGAAGAGTTAGGAAGTGAAGGAAGGGTTTGGTAGGGAAGGAATATGAATCCTTTACTATAGTTAATGTAGATTCTCTAGCTTGATTACTGTTTGCAAACAAAAAAAAATGTGCTTTAAAAGAAGTGTTTTAAAACCCAAAGACTGGGTATATTTTACCAATATCAGGCTTTGTTCTGTGTTCCCAAGCAAAAGGTATCATTCTAAACTGCTTCTAAATGGGCAGCTCCAAAGCCTAGCTCAAGATGTCAGTGGAGACTTGATAGTTAGAAATCTAGCCTGCACCGTCCTTGCTTTTTTTTCAGGGACTGCTCCAAGTAACATATTTGGTAGCTACAAATAAAACATTAACTACAAAGCAAAACAGGCACACTAGCCTGCTTCCTGGGTGACCCACACATGGCAGAGTTATTGTATGTGGGGGGATGAAAAAGCATGGCTGGCTACTTCTTGCACTGTTCCTGTCAGAGACGCGAGTCAAATCTTTCCAGCTGAGCAGAAGAGTCACCTACTCCTCAAACTGTATCCTTCCTACATTTATAAGGAAGTTGTGAAGTTGTTCCTGCAGGGAAATGCAATTCCCATTTTTCTCTCTCTTGGGAACATCTTTTTAAATAAAATGCCTTCCCTCTTTTAGCCACAGAAGGAGCATCAGTTCTTTAAAATGCAGAAAATGGCCAGATTTCAAAGAACTGCTCCCCCTGATCTTCAGTTGTGAGAGTCTGAAAATTACATATTTTAAAGTCTTTAAATGAGGCTTTTTTTTTGTTTCACTTAATTTACTTTCGTCTGTCCACTTGTTGGAAGATCAGATTTATACAATTGTATGCCCTTCCAAAAGAGGCGGGGGAGGAAGAAAAAAAAAGGAAAACGACAATCACATGGGCTCATGCTCCTAGGCATATCCCAGTAGGGTAAATGAACGTGCCTGGTAGAAATACAGTTTTGTAAGCAAGCAGAATTTGTTTTGTCACAGAGATTTATGTTTTGATAGCTCATCTTGTATCTGTGCATCACACTCATTCCTTGTCTATCCAGTTGCTGTAGACAAAAGGAAATATTTAAAGGAAATACTGAAGGGAGGCATTTAAAGTTAAGTTAATAGCACTGCCATTAAGCTGACAAATAGGTGAGAGTGCTACCTGTGAAATCCAGTTCTAGAACAACTGCTCCTTCAGTAAACTGATTAAACCACCTTGATAATAGGTTCTCTGTCTGCAACAGCCAGACAGGTTGGAGCTTTACATCCTACATATATTCTTCCACATATTCTCTCCTCCATATTCTTGTTCTTCATATTCAGAAAGCTAGGGACAAACCTCAACCACCTTTAAATGCACTGGACTTTTAAAGCATGAAATGTAGGTCACCTAGATTTTATAAACAGACATAATATAGGCCTGAAATGAGAATTACAGTTACTTTAGACTAGGATCCAGACAGACCATCAAACCTTAACTACTAGTTGTGTCCTAGTAAAATAGAAATTTARCAGCTATCCATGTCTAGCTCATTATACACTTCTTTGGCTTTATTATTTGAATCTGAAGTTCCCTTAGCTGTTTGCAGATCTGCTTCYCATCACTGTTAATACAGACCCGAAACCAAACCAGCAAGACATGGCTTGCAGGCATTGCCGACCTCACCGAGGTTCAGCACACAAMACTGCAGCTCATTTGAGCACATGTGATTCAGACTCCCCAGACTTCAGAGCACTGCTCAGAATCACATGGATACTCTAAAACTCCAGGAGTGGGTCTGAGAGCCTAGCTCTCTCTCTCCTGCCTGAGGCTCGTCACTTTCTCTGGATGTTAAGAGCAGCCTTAAATTTTGCAACTCCAGCTTCTCAGTGAAACAGCTGTGACAACAGTTTTGAGAAACCCCACTGACTAGTTCCCTAAATCTCAGCTCAGAGATGTCACCAATAAAATGTGAGTTTCAGGCTGAGCAAAGCAGACTGTTCTCTAGATGTTGCTAAGATGATGTTACACACACTTATTTCTGCAGAAATGCTGGAGAAGTGAAACAAAGCACATCCTTCTCTAAAGAACACCTGAGAGAAGCTTCTATACACAATACTCTGGGGCTGGGGATCTCAAACACAGGCAGGTGTAAGAGAACTCACAGTACAGACAGCAGCATATGCTGCTTCCCATTAACTAGCTCAATTTCAACCTTCAAGGTCCTAAAAAGGACTCATCAACACCCTCTCCTCCAAAGAAACTCAAACAGTCCAGTAGAGACAGCATTTATTGCAGTAGTTGAACAAAGGTTTGTACAAGGCAGAAGCAATTTATAGCTCTCAACACACCTTCAACAAAACAATCAACTGCATGATTGCATCAACAGATAAAAAAATCTGTTTTTAAAGTTAAAAGGCTAACCAAGACGTTACCAAACACAAGTGTAGGTCCTTCCATTAACCCAAACCAAAAAGAATACTATCTTGCAACTGATACAATTATTGGAGTAGTGTGTTAAACCAGCATAGAGGAGCTTTCCTAGCCAATCAGTAACAGTGGGCTACATGAACTAGGAAAGAAATGGGAGTATTAATACAACATCAGCATCCTGCCCATGCATTATGAGTGAGGTATTTAATATATGTATTTTATCTTGAAACAGATCCGTTTTATTACTTGGAAGGTGAGGATGTAATAATTCAACCTTGAAGAAATGTTAAAGATTGCTGTTCTCACCCATRCTACTTCCTATAAACTCTGGTGTATTATGAAATCTTGGCTGCACAATGTTATCTAATACAGGAAGTTCTGTATTTCCCCAATAAGTTAAAGGGCCAGCTTGTAGCTCAAAGGGCCAGTTTCTTTTCAACTAAACTGTATCTCACCTCCATCTCTATAGTAGTATCCCCACTTTGCTTGCATGTTAGCAGAAGTGTGAACTAGTTTTGGAGGTACCTCCTGAAATAGTCTGGTGATCTGAAATGAAATTCACTTCCTCTATTAATCTCACTCTGAAAATCAGAGTATCTACACACCCCCAGGTTAACCAAGAAGAATTCAAATGTGTTGATGCCTCTCACAAATACTTAGCATTTCTGGGCAGAAGTGCAAAACTAAGTCAACTGCTTAGATGGAAACCCATGCATTTAAGGTCAAGATTCCTGTCTCTCCCCCTTCCTTCCTAACAAGATGATAAACTGCAGTCTAAGAGACATGTTCATTATCTCACTAGCACTATAGGTGCCTAAGCTTGCAGGTTTCTTCCATCTGACCTGGAAGTTCCTGCAACTCACACACTCCAATAGAAAGCTGCACGGGTATTACACACAGTGGAAAAAAAAAAGCTAGAAAAGTCTATAAGTCCTTAGAGACCTCCGTTCAGGAAACACATAGGATCCAGACCCTCATAAAAATCTATGGACTGCAAGAGTAACTGAGTGGTTACAATTCAGTCAGATCTACACAAGAGCAAGACCCTCATAAAAATCTATGGACTGCAAGAGTAACTGAGTGGTTACAATTCAGTCAGATCTACACAAGAGCAAGGGATGGAATTCAGCTGTGTCCCTGCCAGGACTAGAAAAGTCTTTGGCTGCTGCTTTTCAGAGCAAAGCTCCTGCTTCTGAAGCCATGCAGCAGCGGGGCTAAGAGACATTTGGACTTGGGTCTTGTCATGGTAGTAGCACCTATCTATTGCTCAGACTTTAGCCAGCTTAATTTCAAGAAACAAAAGACAGCATGACTGAAGATAATTCTTCTGGCATATCTCCTATCTATGCATGGGCAGCTTGCTGCTAGCATGCCTTGGGGAGGAGACACGGAAGAAGGAAGAGAAGAGATGGAAGGGGAAAGATGAGATTAAGGAATCACTGAGTCCAGTACAAGACAATTATGTTCAGCAACTTTCACAATACTCCAGTTTCAATCACTGACTTTATGTTTTCATCTGACAGAAAACCCTTTTTTTACATCTTGGAGCCTCAGTGTCCGTCACAGGTGGGCAGCTGCCTCTGGAAGACCAAGTTAGAAGCCACCAGACTGAATGAATTCACTGAACAGATTTTAGGAAATAAAGCATGAGGACTCTTACAGACTTGGTTTGTTAACTTTAGGTTGTGGAAATATCATCCTGAAGTACAGAAACTTTTCAATAAGGCAAAATTGCAATTTTTGTTCCTGTCTATTGCGATCTTAAGAAATTCTTTCTGGAAGAAAATAGAAAATGTAACTGAAAAAATAGGAAAAAAAACCATCTGTTCCACTAACCTGTGCTACAAATACCAACTTCTAGAATTTGTCATCAAAACAAAGATCAAAGTTTTAATTAAAACTGACATACTTTACTGTCCAGAATTCATTTGAAGTTTTAACATTAAAATACTCATTTCTGCATGCACTGTGCATCCTGCACAACATAAAACACATGTGCCAAAACTAGCTACATATTGTTCATGACTACCTCCCTTCTGACGAACCATATACTTTACATAGTTTGTGAATCAAGTTGTATTTGCTTTGTATACACACACATTAAAAAAATGGAAAACTGTGGAAAAGGGAAAAAGGATTGACAATCCCAGCAGCCTAATTAACCTCTAGCTTGAATACCCCAATTAGGTGGCTAAAAACTACTAAGTAGCATGAAGCTAAGCACTGGTATTTTAAAACTTGCAGAATCTTATTTACATATCTAAGACATACAAGGGACAAGGGGAACCTGCAAGGCCACAGCTTCTGTCCCTGCTAAAAAAATTCAAGCTTCAGTGAATACTTGATGCAATCCTTGTTCAGCAAACACCTCAAACTACCATCTTAAAGTGTCCTTTAACTGCCAGGAGAAAACTCATGAATACAGAGTGACACTATCTGTACTTGCCATGGCAGATCACTGCTAACAATACACATGAAGGAAGGAATGGTCACACTGTGTGGGGTGCCACAAACCTACCAAATGAGTAGGCAGAGTCAGAGTTAATTCCCATTGATGAATCTGAGACATTCACCTTGAGTGGGGCCACCACCATGATTACTAAAATTTTACACAAAACATACACAAATGTAACTTACAGCATTGTGTGATCTTCTGGATGTTAGAAGTTATGCGTTGGGCTAGTTGATTAGGATCCCCAAAACCTGGTCCATACGACATGGCTGGGTAGATCTGCTGTCACAGTCATCCACAACAGGAAAATGACAGACAGTCTCTACCTACAGAAAACAACAATTATGTTTTGGTCATTGGTTTATAAAGGTCTTCATCTTCTCAAAGAATACATGAGAGAAGATTAAAGAAAACTCCATATACTAATGTTTACCTTCCCTGAAAGTGCTGTACTTCAGAGTTTATCTTTCGTCAAACTTCTTATGTTTTTCCCCACTGTAATCAAAAGTGTAATTTTCATTGCATTTACCATTCCAGTAAAAAAAGCTGTATGTTTAATCTGAAACTGCCAAACCCGCTGAAGAATTACATCCCAAACCAATTATATTGTTATTTACATACCATATATCACCCATCCCACCAATAAAATCCCGCATGAGTAACCAATGGAAAAAAAACTTCAGAAAAAAGGCAGCAACCAGTTTCCTCCAAATACCAATCATCTGTATCAACTTCAGTTTTAGTTTAACCCAGTGCCACCTAAGTTCTATGAATTAGCACTTTATCCTGTTTCAGCTGCTGTGTTTGTCCATATGAATTCATTTTTCAACAACTTGAGTATTCAAACACATTTTTAGGGGTGTTTTTCCATCCAGACAGATAAAATTTCAGCACAAGCTCATGGACACATATCCTAAATCAAAATTAACAAGACCTAAATTACAATACCTGTGCAAATCAAAACTGGTGGTTTATCTGTTCTGCAGTAAGAATGCAGAATAATCAAGCACAACACATCCAACACAATAACACAATTTCATCAAGGCTGTGCGCTCCTGCACATCATCTTCACAGGCTGAACATTTTAACTTCACCACCTTCTTGCATTTCAACCGTTCAATCCAAACCATGTTCCTTCCAAACAATGTCCTCTCCTCCTTGACCATCAGCTTCTGGTTAAGAGACACTACTAAAACTCAGTTTCAGGTATAGAGAAAAATAAAGCAAATTTACTGTGTGAAAAGAAATTAAAAGGCCAACTGATTTGTCAACTATGACAGTAGCTGTGCTACAATTTGCAAACACAAGTCCTTAAAACCTTTTTTTAAATACAAATAATTAACAGTCCTTGTCAAATATTTCCTTCCACCTTGGAAATGCCTGTATTAATACAGGCAGCATTACCCTGGCTGTTTTAAAACACAACTGGTTTCATATCTCTGTCATATGAAACGATCTCTAGTGCAGCCAAGACATGTACTGGTCCTGACATTGTACATCCCACCAAAACTTCACCARGGATGTAACTACAGAGGTCAGGCCCATCCCTGCCACCCTGCAGGTGACAACACCTGTGCCCCATGAAAAAGCTGCTGCTACCATGAAGACAAACTCTGCTTAATTTCAAAATGTCTGCTTCACTATGATCCCAAGCCCTGCTTGGAGTCTTCAGGCCCTAGTAATGAATAACCTGACTGCAGACGAGGCCACAGGGAGTGTATTTGCACTCTTCTTCTTGCTGCACCACTGCCAGAGTCATGATAACTGTCTGCAGTGTCATTTCCTTTGTACCACATGCAGATTCAAGTTATTTTGACTCAAGTCTGGAGTCAGTCAGCCAGCCAGCCTAAATCCCACTTATCTGGGCCAAGGCTGGAATTACAACCCTTGATTTTTTTGGAAATTCCAGGCAACATCGCACTGAATTTGTATTGCAAGACCAAACTCATGCAACCTTTACAGCAAATAAATGGCTCTATACCTTGGTGTACTGACTAAGTAAGGAAATCTATCAATGCAGTGAAAAATACAATAATAGGCATAAAATCCAAAGAAACCACCTAAAAACTAAATTTGAAAAAGATTTCTCTGACAGGTGTTTTTAAAAGTTATTACTATTTCTTGATATCACTAACATGCTAATTACAATGCTACTGACTAAAAAACTTTTTAGTTTAATATTACAGTTAATGTTAAAAGTTGTTTATGTTTAACGGTAACGTTAAAATGCCGCTGCTAAGGAGAAGAGATGGCAAAAGACCAAGCCACCTTGTGTAGAATTAACTGAAACAATATTTCATGAYTGGTTTTTCTTCTTTCGTATTTTTATTCACCAATCAACTGCCTGTAACACTGTTGTCAGGAATATCTTTACAATCAAGAGATATACAGTGAATATTTTATCCAAGTCTGGACAAAAGCACCTACTGCTTTTTTTTTTTTTGCCTTGCAAATTTCTACAGCCAACTGTAAATATCTTTAAAGAAGTTACACTCCACTACACTGACAAGTGTACAGATTGTTTAATACATAAGACTTAAGAATTTTTCAACTTTCTACGACAGCCAAACACAATAGATAGCAAGATGTTCAGATGACAAAGCCCACAAGATATTCTTCAGCTTTTCATCTGCACATGTAGATCTCTCAAGTTGTTGACACAATTCTTTTTATCAACTCACATACTTAAGAATTGAGACTTATAGCAAATTTGTAGGATAGCCATGTAAATTCACAGCTGGTTTACTCCATGCACATTCTTCTGCTAACAGAGCTATTCCTGAGTATTTCAATAATACAGGTAGGTGACAGTAAGTGACTGGGGAACAGACAGAAAGAGAGGTAAGAGGACAGCCATCACTACACCCAATCTTCACCACATTTTGTCCCTCTAGTTCTCACAGTAACATGGGCATCTGAACCTGATGAACACCCTACTTCCACTCACAACTCCTTCACTTGTGAGTGCTGAGTTATTCAAACTCCTCTGAAAACACAGATAAGCTGAGCCCTTGGAAAGTCAACTGCTAATGACCTAGACAAGGTCAGGGTTTCAACCACGAGGAAAAAAACCAGGCATGCACCAAGCACTTCTTTCCATTCAGGGTGATAGAAGCATTCTTCAAGATACTGCATTTCCATTGAAATTACCCCTTTTCACTTTCACAGCATTTAAGTACTCTGTTGTGATGTATTTGGTATGACTGGCTGCACTTACAAACTTAACTTACAAAACAGGGAAGTTAAAGGCCTGCTGCAGTTGCAGGAAGTACACTCTGCCTTCAGACTGGAACCGAGCTGCACTTGTGGTAATCTTCAGTTCCTCTAAAAGTTTCAGTCAGGTGTGAGTTTCTGATTGTACATTTTATCTTCTGCTCAACATCACTGCCTCTGAATGGGAGTATACCTAGTGCCAATTCAGCTTGTCAAGCTACTGTAGAAATTCCAAGGAACTGAGTTGACAGGCACAAATTAAATGAAAAATTAGAACATTTTATTAACACTAACTGAAGCAGGATCTCACTGTACATTGAGGTTTAAAGAACTCAAAGGACTGAATATATTTTCCATAATTTCTGCATTAACTAGTTCCTACATCATTTGTTCACTTCACACCAAAACAAAAAATGAACCTTAGTACCAACATATCTTCCAGAAAGGTGTCTATCAGGCATAAGAAAAAATCCACTTTTCCATCAGCTATGAATGTAGAGACAAGAAAGTCTCCCCATCTAAGCAGCTCCCCGACGTCATTCCTGAAGCTCAATCAGGACAAAAGGAAGTGATGTGACAAGCACTGCACATGTCAGATTTCACAGCAATCACATGAATATTTTGCAGACTCCAGTAGGCTACAGTTAATAAGCACCTAATCTATTTTGTATTTTCTCATTTAGATATTTGAAGAATTCTCCTTGTCCCCGAAGTCTAGTCCAGATACATTAGGATAAGAACCCTTAAGCAATAGTTTTACTGTTTGAGCAATATTATACCATTAGGACCTAGAATGTTTACATGGACCCTTAACTTTCAGAAAGCAAAAAGTATATACTGCATTCCATAGAACACTTGAAAACTTAAATCTGATCTGATTTTATGCCTTTAAGTATCCAGAAATAAGTCATGGGGCTTTCCTTACAGGATATTATTTTCCTAAATAAAGGTCACAGTAACAAAGCTTCTCCTAAACAATATGTGGCTTCCTTTACGAACTACCCCTCCCAAAAAAAAAGGTCAAAATTCTTCAAGCAGTGTGAAAACACAGCCAAAAGTGATGAACTGCTGAAAAACTTGGGCTAAAATTTCAGCAAGTCACAATGTTTGCTACAGAAAAGAACCTCCTGCTACAGCACCTGAGGGATTCTCATAACATACTCTTAGCAACTGAATTAATAAGATACAGGTGGGCATTAAATCTGTCATTATTTTGCTAAGGGATAAGGGAGGTTTAATTTTTTCCTGGACTTATGTCTCTTTTTCCTTTATACTTCAGTTAAAATATTTAGAGACGAATATTACACTTCCCACTTTCTGCTTTTACAGCTCCTTGTGCTGAAATCCTGGTCCACAGGCAGGCTGTAGGCCCCCATAATACAAAACCTATCGTGGAGCATACCAAATAAGCAAACAAAGTAGCCGTAAATTTAAATTCTTCTTGCCTTCTTTAAAGAAAAGTTTCCAGATTTTTTTTTATCCTCTACTTTCAGGTAAAAGTCAAACTTAAATCCATATATGGTAGGAAAAAGCAGTTTATTTAAAACTGCATCAACACTAACAGAAGAAATGTCAAAAGGTAACTGCCTAGCTACTCTGCACAATCCCCTTAGCTTTGCCACGTTACTGATGCTGAAACCTACCAAAACCAAGCTCGCATCATCTAACAGCTCTATGTTTGGGGTTTTTTGAAATAATTATTAGATTGTTCCACTGGTCAGTGTTTTAGTMATTTTTCCTAAAAATGATTCTGTTGAACAAAGATGTAATCTAAAGCAGCGACATTTAAACTGCTCAGCATGAAAAACTAAATTACAGAAGCCTGAAATTCTACTAGGCCTAACGCATCACCAACGCTTAGCATATATGGATAAAAATTACCACCCTTACAATTGTCTGATTCATCCACACTGATATTTATGATGAACTAGGTGAAGGAAGTGCATAGCTTTCACAAGCCTAAGAGAACATATTAGTGCTTGGAAAAACGCCTTAAGCAAGAAAATTATGTTTCCTAGGAGCACACAAGGCATTTAAAAGCCTTACGACAAAGCAAGGAAAAGGAACACTGGGGACTGGAACTATGGGGAAAGAGAGGGAATGAGAAGTCTGAAAATGGACCTGACGACCATTTCAAAGTGCCCAGTTTCTTGTGCAGTTAGTTGGCAAACAATATTCATGGGAAAAAGAAGATGGATGAGAAGCCCAATATATCTGGTGTGCTGTTTGTTCTCACCTAATTCTCTGTCATGGTAGCTTGCTGGCTACTAAGTGAACAGATCAAGCACACAGAGGGATAAGTTACTTTTGCACAAAATCTGATTGCAATGCGTGCCAAGTTTCTCTGAGGCCTACCAGGGTGCTAATGACTACATATAGCTCATGGTCTCTTTTCATCTCCTCTCTCAAGAGTTTCACTTCAGTGTAAACCACCAAGAAGAGTGCTACCTCATATTCTTCCAAAGACTACAAAAGGCGTCATCACGAAGCAAACACAGACACAGGTTATAACAACAGCACCACTTTCTTCTAATTTTGACATATTTTAACTTTTTTGGTCCCCTTTTCCTTCTTTTCCATTAAGAGCAGTTGCACAATCCCCAGGCGCCAAGCAGAAGGGCTGCACTACCGGCAAAGCACAAGCCTGTATAATGACCCCTCAGGAGGGCTCCACTCGCCCTGCTGGCACAGCTCTTTGCCTTTGAATGGCTTCTGGAGGGGATCACAGCACAGGAGCACATTGCTTCTGACCAAGTATCCTGAGATTTTAACACCGGGCGTCTTCAATTAAGGTGTAGTGCCCTGCACTGCATGTGAAACGAAGCGAAACCTTCCACTGACTTGCTGAGTTTGAAGGAGCCTGAGTTTCTGATGCAGCGCCGAGTGATTCACCAGGAAAACAGCGATAACGCCGGGCGCCAGGCCCGGGCTCACTATTTACATCGGCCACTTTTATAATGTCCCCTCCTCCCGCTGACATGCTCACCTCGGACCTGCAACAGCAAGGGGAGCATTTCCACAAGGCGGGGTGCCAGTCCCACCCTACAGTTCCACACCAGCTGCTACAAAACCCCCGCTATAGGCCCCGACATTCCCCCGAGAGCATCGCCAAGCCCAAAGCCCTGGTACCGTGGGTGTCACAGGGAAGGGTGCGGGGAAAGGAGCTGCAGCTGACACGACCGACCGCGCTCCCCTCGCAGCCCCGGCCCCGCCATCCCCGCCTCGCCCACAGCCGCCCCGCTCGCCCCACGGCCGGGCACGGGGGCGCGGCTCCGGCTCCAGCGAGGCCCTTCCCACCGCCCTCCGACAGGCTCCCCGCGCCTGACAACCCTTCCCGGGTGGCCGGACGCCGCCCGGATCCCCCCTGCCTAAGGCGAGAGGCACTCCCGGCGCCCCAGCGGAGCTCCAGCGGCTCTTACCCGGCCCCGGCGAACCCGCTCCCAGGGGTGCGGCTGGGGGCGGTGGCGGTGCAGGGCGTGGAGGGGCGGGCAGGCCCCAGCCCGGCCCGCCCCGCCGTGACGGAGGAGGCGGGGGGAGGCGCGGCCCCGCCCGGGCGGCTGCGAGAGCGGGGCCGGGCGGTCCCTGAGGGGCGGCTCCGCCCGGGCCTGCGGGGGGACCCTGCTGCTGACGGGCCCCGGGGGCTGCCGAGGGGGACGGGGCCCGCTCGGCAGGCGCAGCCCTATGCTACTGGAAAAAGTGAGGGTGAAGGGTGGAGTGTCATTCAAGGTGTTGCATGGTTGCTGTTGCATCAGGCAGCAAGGCGAAAACATGGGCAAGGATACAATATTACAGTGAAAAATACGACGTTACTTAGTTGATAGCCTGCTTTGCCCGCCCTGACTTCCGCTTGGGTKATTTCTTCTCTAAAGGGGAATGGACGATTCAAAGAGAGTGAGTGGGAGATCTCTTAAAGGTGCCTTTGAATGCAGAGATCCACTGTGTACAGCTGGGATTAGGGGCAAGCGATGCCAGGAGCAGGAAAAATGAAGGATGTATTCACACGGCTGCTGGCACCGGGCTCGGGAGGACAAGGAGGATGCGATAGCCGCAGCACCAGGGCTCGTCCCGGCCCAGCTACCTGAGAAGTGACAGGCGAGCCCCCAGGCTGCCTGCACAGCATTTGAGGCATTTCTGCATCCTCCTCACTTCTTCAAAGGGACAATGACAGGGCGAGACGCTTCCCAGAGCCCCGGGGCTGAGCTGCTTCGTCTGCAGGATACCCCCGTGCGCATTAAGTAGCACAAAGCAAACAGCCCGCGGCCCCGATTGCTGGKAATGCTGCCTCCTCCACACAGCCCAGCCTCTCCTGAGGAAGAGCTGCAGGAACTGGGAACTGCAAGTTTAATTCTGCTTCATCATAGATCTTGGTCGTTGCTAAGATTTAGAAATAGCTGAAGCAGTGAAAAACATACTAGGCGTCCTAACCCAATAATAACAGAGAAGTCTAATAAACTGCAAACACAATGGAGTGTTAAGTTAAAGGCCTGAAATAGGAAAGACTGTCCTTTACCTTACATGGGTGGTTCTTGCTGGGTCTCAAAGCATGTTGAAAGGAGAGACAACATAGTCTCTGAGACTTGCGTGCCTACATGGAGTTCTGACATTAATTGATGGTTGGAAGTGTCATTTTATCCCTTTCATGAATTGAAGTTACTAAGGAAAAAAGCYATTCTGACATGTCTTTTTGCTGCAGGAATGCGATATACATAGCCATTCTACTTTTACCAGGCTATTTTATTAGTGATGATTTTAGCTTTGCTACATGTGCAGGTGTTTCCCCCAAGATCCCACTAGATGGTGCACTAATGAGAGTATAATGCACATTGCTTCCAAATTAAGGGCCTGCCTCGATTATTATTTCTGTCATATATACTCCATTGATTGACCCAGTCACTCCTGCTTTGTAAAACTTCAGCAGAGATCACTGTCAGTTTTCCTCCAGAAAACAGTTCATCTTTTACTTTATGATTTCAAAAATGCATTTCCCCTTAAAATGTGACCCTTCATCAGTGAGAATACTTTTCCTGCAGGTCACCATTCTGGTACTTTTTTTTTAGGCTTAGAGGTAAGACCCAGTCATTGTTGATCAATGTTCATTCTCATCCTACAGAAACAAGGTATCCAGATGCTTTCCTAGTGAAGCTGTGTGCTTTATGAAGAAAATCCTGCTCCTCACCTGCTGTTAGCTCACATCATGAGCATCCACATTTTACTGTTAAATATCTCACAGTCATTATTATTTAAATAACCAGTTGAAGAATAATATAAAAGCCTGAGAGGAGAAAAAATGGATTATAAAATAAGCTTTTCAATGAAATGTCTATGTATAAAAATACCTAAATAGCCTTTGCAATGAAATCATAAAATAATTATGAATGTACAGTTACTAGACTATCGATCATATTTATTGATCAGAACTGCTAAGAGCATGGTATGCCCTCTGAATATTTTTGTTAACTCCTATAKAAAAGCCATTGACTGGGAGAACATGTCCTGTTTCACCCTTTTAAATAAAACAAGAAGATTCCCTCAGTTTCCTATTCTAGCAATGGTGCACAGACAGGAGCTGCAAAGAAGCCATGCCTAAGTGTTATCAGAGATGCTGATGCATTTGTGCCTCTAAATGCATTTCATTGGCTTGTCTCTAGGGCTCTCACACCAGCATTACCTGGGGATTGCATTAAGAATCATCATTCACCTACCTTTCCTGTTTCTTGTGGAACAAAATCAGATTTCAAATGACTGAATTAAATGGGGAAATGTTGAGCCCTTGCTATGCACAGTCCCTGCATACCATGGAAGATGCTCTGGATATTTACTGACTGAAGGTCAGAGTGTTTGCTATTTATATTCTTGTCATGTGTGTAAAATGAAAATGAAAGGATGTCCTCTTTGGGGATCCATGCCCAGTACAATGTCTGAAAGAGATGAAAGTTAGGCCACACCACCATGGTGTGATTTGGAAAAAGCACACCTTCTTCTTAGCCCGGTATTCAAATCAAACCCACCTTCCTGACTCTATTTCTGCCTCCCACCTCCTGCTCCTGCCCTGGCCCCTAATGAGCAGACACACAGGCCCGGCAGCGTGGGTGGCACAAACTCCAGGGCCACCAGTGATGCAGAGATGAGGCACTCATTTCCATGCAGCTCCCGGGGCCAACACAATGCATGATGAAGTGAAAAGGAGCAGCCCAGCCCTGGCCTTATGTTCCTGATGAGTGTCCTCTTTCCAAGGCATGAGCAGTGCCTGAGCAGTGCCTAAGCAGTGCGTAATTTACGGCACAGGCCAACTTCATTCTCTGCTATCACATCTCACTTGCACACCTCTAGCTTTACATAGGAAGAATAATGTTTTCAGTATTTGGCAAAGAGTCTGGCAGAGCTTCCCAGACAGTTATTACTCATGCATTCCACCATCAGCAAGAATTCCTGTTATTATCGTTGTCATCTCTGTCTGCTAATTTAATCAAAATATCCACTCCAGAACCTGAAATGAGATTAAGTTCCTATTATACCCAGGCCTGTACATAATTATGATGGATGATGGTTTCCAGCTTGGACAGATTTATGGGTTAATTATACTACAGAATGACCTGTAAAACCTCTTTATTTAAAAACATGCAAATGGTCAATGCTTTTTTTTTTTATTAAAAAAAAAAAAAGCATTGACCATTTGCATGTTATTTAGGCTGGCACTTGCTCTCCAGCAACAGTAATTAACATAGTAGCATATGTTTTAAATAAACAGAGAATTCTGTTCCCAATATTGATAATGTTTCCTCTAAAAAAAAAAAAAAAAACACTACCAACTTATTTTCAAATCTTTCTTTGCCTAAGAGTTTAATTTTCAAAGACATGTTATACTTTCATCTGCAGTAGTGAAATGAGCTGACATAAATATTTCAAAGCCCAATGTTTAATTAAGTAGTACCTGAAAATACATAATTTCTCTCACTTCAGACAGACCATTTTGAAACAATTAACATTTATAAAAGGCATAAAATGAAACATCATTACTTTGCTCAGATAGAGAAATACAACCCTACAGAAGAAAAAATATTAAAAATTAAAGAATCTGTGGACTGCAAGTTCAGCAACTACCTCTGATAGAATCTGATAGGTCTTCATTTGGAAAATGAAGTCACTGTTAAGCAACCAATATTCATTATTTTACAGCTCATCATCATCTTTGTCCTCCTTTTCATTTTCAATTCATAATTACCTGAATTGCTTTTAGGAACCATGCAAAATAAAAGAAGAAACTTACACAAAGAAATCCTGACAGAACTTGGTAAATCAAACAGATATCAAAAGTAAGGGTACACATGGCAGAGCTATGAAGGTTAGGAAAATGTTGTTTAATGATATTTCCAAAATGTAGTGTCAGAAAACCAGGAAATCTTGGCTTCTCCCAGAATTTGAGCAGCATTTCCTCCTCATTTACCTGCTCTGCCATTGATACTGTATGTATCAGTACTCTGGGTTCTGCTTTTCCCTATCTCCATCATTCCAGCCTGCAGTTTAGCCAAAAATGAGATCTAGCAACAATCACAAGATACTRTGGCACAATTCTCACATAGCAGCATAGATGGTGGTCACCCACCTAGGGACTAAATCTCGTCCACTTCCACAGAAGAAAACTGTAAAAGCAAATTATGCAAAGGGACTCAAAAAAAACCAAAACAAACCCCAAAAAACCCCAGAGTGACTAATTGACTGCATTCATGGCATAAACCCTCTGTAATCTGTTGAGGACTGGTAGAAAATATCTCAAAAACTGATTAGCAACTTTGTGAACACTCCCTTTCTCTATAGCTTTGGCTGCAGTGAGTTCAGAGCAAAAGATGTCCATGTAAGTTATTAAAGGTGTCAATGATGTTAAGTTGCCCCCAGGACATGACTCAGTTTGTGGCTTGCAGGTTTCTGCACAGCTAAATGTCAAAACTTCTGTTATGTGCCTTGCTTAAGCCTCATGCCCCACAGAGAAGCATCTTTTGCCATTTCAGATGCCCAGATGTGTCTCACCTAGCTCTCAGCTACTGTGTAGGCATCTCAGGTTCCCTATTACACCTTATGTGACATTTGGCAAATTATTCATATTTTCTGAATAGCCACCRACCACTAGAACTGGAACTTAAAGAGCCATTCCAACTGTAGCTATAATCAGGAATTTAGACACTCACCAGAATTATAAGCACCTACTTATAAACTTAAGAGTCTTAGTCTCAAAACTCATCCCACAGTCTAGGTCTTCCAGGGTGTACCACAGCTTTCCTGGGTGTTTTTCTGTGGCAATTTGGCACCAGAATTTTTATAAAAATTCTATTATGCCCTTCACTCTTCAGCCTGATCCTGTGGGTTTGGTAACCTTATAGAAAATCTGCAACTACAGGCAGTATGGCACAGGTTTTTACCTTCTGCTACAGCATGAATAGACAGAGGAACAGTAGAAGCAGCTTTGGCTTCTGTTCCCAGAAACAATGAATATTAATCTGGCAAAATGAGGGGACATCACACACTGGGAGAATGAAGTAAGATTGAATTACACTCCAACTCCAAGCACAAGGCCTCCTATAAGTCACAGTTTAAAACCACCAAAATTTTATGATTACTCTATATTCAGGAAATCTCAAAAATATCACATAGGCTCTCTTCCTCATCTCATTCCTAATTTCAGATGTTTTGAATACCAATATTTTTTTATCTGACCAGAGTCTTAACCTTATGGACAATACCAAAAAGGATTTGAAATAAACAGGTGTCAGAACAGATTACATAATCTCAAAGTTGTAACTAACTTGTACTAAGAAAGGAAACTGTTCTTCACATTAAAAAAATAATAATGATTAGATAAAACAGAGGGAAAAAAGTTTTACCATTTATTTTATTGCACATATTAAAATATGTAGCGTAGGGGAATATAAGTAAATGAAGGTGGTATAGAATGTAATATTACGCCCCAAAAAAGTTGCAGCTGAGCCAATTGTTAAGCATTAGGAGCAGGCCTGATTTTAACAGGCCATACCTGTAACCAATCAGAAGAGTATTATAAAAGAGTGAATTGATTGTATAAAAGAGTGAATTGGTTGGGGGGAAGTGGAGTCAGTTGGCTGCTGTGAGGCCAAGGTAGAGTGAGTACCTAGAGGAGCTGCCTACAAGAAACATCAAGGAGGYGTGAAACTCTAGCAATATGGAACCCTTGCAGTGTAATGACAGTAGAATTCTTGTAATATAGCTACAACATGTAGCAGCTACAACAATCACTGCATTGCACTGATGTCCTATGGAATATCTACTGCGCCATTCCTTTTTCTAGTTCTTACTTATGTAGGGCCTGATTCAATTGCCTGCTGCATGTTGTGAAAAACTCAACACTTTTCAACAGGCTGTCAGGCATCTGCTGGTCTCTTGCTGTTAGCTGCATGCTTCCTACAGCTGGTTTTTTTCCTTCTAGTGTTTGTACTTYTCCCCCTCTCTTCTCATCTGATCATGGAAAAAGAGACCAGCTCACAATTAAGAGAAGAGTGAAATAATGGCAATTCACATCTTTCTAGTTTGGAACAAGTAGAGGTTTTTATCACATATTAAATTACAATGTTAAGAATGCTATCACAAAATTTAAAAATGCCCATCATACTGTTCCTTCCCTTCCTTCTTCAGATAAAATTTCTKGGTTTGGTCTCAAACTGAACTTTTGTTGAATGTGCTATGCAGCCCAGCAATCCACAGGAAAACCTAAAAAAATAGGATGAGTGAGCTATCTGATGTGGTTCAATCTGCAGTGAAGTCAGGCATAGCCAATGTCTTTTTTTATTGAAATTGCTGCACATAACATCTAAGATCTAAATACCTCCAAGTAACATCTGAATCTCAGTTTCTTAAAATAGAAGAAGACAATTTCAGAGGATTATTGATTTTTTTAAAAGGGCCATTGTCGGTGCCCCTTTGCTGTGGAGTTTTTTCCTTACAGCTACCAAAAGAGCCAGTCTGGGATATTTAAATTGAATAAAGCAGTTTGAGAAAGCTCTAGGCTTACTAAAATGACCTACACAGAGCTAGAACACTCATATCTCAAATCATCCAYCACATGTATTACAGCCCATAGTGCTGGCTTTTGCTCTCCCTTAGTAGTGAGTAGCGACCACCTCTGAAGAAGTTGGTTGAGTGTTTTATCATTAATGCAGAGTGGTGGGAATGTGTGTAGAGTAAATACTCCCTCAGTTCCTTTTAAGATCCTGCTAGGTATAGCACACCCCATCTCCCAGACAGGGGGTCCCCATAGGATATGGTGTGTTACTTAATATTTCTTGTACAAATGTAAAGATTCGACCCTAAGCTTTGCAGCTGGAAAATTCTAGTCTAAAGCACTTGCAGTAAATTCCTCCACTTGCTGCATCCTATTTCTATGTAACTTTTGCTTTTCTGTTTTCCTGGTATTAGTTATATTGATTTGTTTTCTATCTATTGAACTGCTCATGTAGGACACACCTATATGATCAGCTTTAGAAGCAGTACCTCTGTAAGCAACTTAAACCATGTTAAAAGTGAATATGGAGAGAAAAGAAATCACGGCTTTCTGTAACTGTAGCATCTTTGTCCAGATTAGTCAGCTGTAGAGAAGGATTTTTAAAAAGGACAGTTTAGTTCAGAAAGTCAATAAAAAGAAGATATTTGTCTCTTATCTTTGAAATTAACAACTCATATATTTACTTCACCTAGGATTGTCTTAATACAAAAGAAAATGTTCTTTCTTTCAATTTATTGATCTTGTTATCCTTTGTCTCTTGTTTTTCATTTATGAAAATTTGCAGATATTTATCTCATAATAAAGTGAAAAATACCAATAGTTCATCATATTCAAAACATTATATTTCATCATTTTTTCTGTCCAAACTTTTTTTCCTGATTGTGATTCCCAAAGTACAGTTTTTAGTGATTATTAATGAAGTAGAGAAATTGCAAAATATTGACAGTCAATGTCAAAATACACATAGAAAAGAGCTGAATACTTGAATGTGACAGTCTTTGGGTCAATGCAGAAGACCTTCTGCCGTTCCCTGAAGAACAATTAATTAATAAGAGGTGTTAAAAGTAATCCTTAAACTGCACAAGAGTTCTGCAGGTACAACCAATACAGTCCTTCTCCAGAGTTTCCAATTCCCTTTGCTCTTGTTTGCAGTGAGCAAAGCACAAGTCATGTGGGAATAATCTAACCAAAACAAGCAAGATGTTACCAGGACTTGTTAATTCACATTTCAGAAGAAAAATTAGAAACTTAGGCTATTTTAAGCTGATAGAAAAGGAAGGGAGAGGGGAGAGTAAGGTGGTGTGCTTCACAGCACAGGCAGAACAAAATAAATGAAGAATTAATATTCTGAAATACAAGCTGCCAATTAGTCCAGCCTGTGGAAAACACCAAATGACCTTCAACCACCTGAATATGGCCCATCTAAAGCTGCCTTTTCACACTGAGCAATATATTAGTGGTAGAAAAAGGGCTGAGGTGTCTGAACTGGCCTGGGCAAAGGGTAGGAGGGAGCAAGGCAGGTCAAAGCAGACCTCTACAACCCCCGTATTCTGCTGGTTCCAGGCACCACTCTGATCCGCAGCCAGACTGCCAGTCCCTGGCTGTGCAGATACCACTCCCTACTTGCAATTTCCACCAAAGGAAGCAGAAATGGCTAATTGCATTGCCTGCAATTCCTTCCCTGCTTGCCCAGTGATGAATCTGCAGGATTAGAGGTGATGCTCTGATCCAGGACTGCTCCATAGACTTTAAACATAATTTTCAAAGTCTGTAGAAACACATTTTCCTCCTTTCTGAGTGGACCATGTTGTGCTGTTGCAACTTGTGTTGCTTGAATGAGATACTGATTTCTGCTAAATTTTCACAGCAAGAAATAAAAATCACTGTCACTATTATGATGGGATGATAAAAAAAATATCAGCCTATAAAATTAGAAAAACCAGATGCACCAGAATGTTTTACATCACCAAATAGTGTCATCTGCCATCTGTACTCACACACTAAAATAGCTGCATAGCAGCACCCAGCCATCACTGTGGTGTCCTGTCTGTGGGAAAGGGGTGCARTGCAGTGACCACTGGGGAGACATAGCTGAAGCTTTGCTCATGCAATCTTTGACAAATATTATATGGTTTTTATTTTTATTTCATTTATTCCCTTGCTGAAAAATCTAACCTTTAATTTCACTGTGGGAATGTACCCACCTTCCCAAATGATAACTTATTTTCATAAGGAATGCAGTGTAGCACATGGAAAGGCAGGCAGTTTTTCCAAAAGTAGGCCATCATACTGTAAATAAACCCACATTTAAAACATTTTTCAGCTACAAAATGAAAAATTACTTTTATAAAATTGAGCTGAGATTGGTTTACCGTGTCTGCAGTCCTGTGAGTAGGTAAAAATGATGGGAGTGTTTTCAGTTGGAAAAAGTTTTAGCTCTGTTCTCATCCCCTAGCTCATTTGGAAAGATTGGTGTAACTAGGGTGGTAATTTTCAGACAATGATATCTAAATGACTACCTCCTGTGATTTAAGCATGAGTGCTTCCACTGACTCGTGGATACAAAGGTTTTCCAATGTCTTGGCCATGTAACTTGTGACAGTGTGCACACAGCAGAGAATCTGGATATTGTATCCTGTACATGTTTCAGTGTGCTGGGTCATTTTCCAGAATCTGGCACAACATTTCTTAGGTTATTTTATTGTCTTGCTGGATCTAAGTCCACTCATAGGTTGCCTGTTACTATATGTGACAGTAAATGAAAATACCAAAAAGATAAAGGAACCTATATAAATATTTGCGAAGTTTTCTGAAAGGAATTCCAGGACTTGCTAATTAATTTATAAAGAATAGAACAGGAAGGCTGTAGAGTACACTGAAAATAGTAGTGTGAGTATTGCAACTGCAGTGACTATTTTCAAAATGTTTTTAATCAAATTATAAAGCATAAATTATAGACCTGCAGGCAGAACTGAAATAATCCATCCAGAAGGTCATTGCACAAGTCCTTAGGTGCTGAGAAGTTAGCAAAAATATCAACTATTGGAGAAAAGTAGTCAAGAACAACAAAAACCCCAACCATTGAAACAACAACAACAACAGCAAAAAATCAAACCAAAATTGCACAAGCCAGCTAGTATTTAACCCTGAGAAAACCAAGCTAAAGTTAAACAAGAATAAAATTGAAAAGCTATCTAAGAAAATTGCTTCTTTCACAGGGATGGTGATTCTGGTGATCTAAGGAAATGGGTGAAAGATGGTATAATTAGCGTCAAGAGAGAGAAATCCAAGAGGAAGGTGAGGTGCTACACACGACTGCATCACAAGATGTGCAGGGTTTGTAGGAGGGAGCCCCAAGGTACTGGCATGATTTCATGGAGCTGGCTGTGCTGTGGGCCACAGTGTGACACTGGGGAAATGTCATTTTTGACCATGGAGCAGACCAGAATTCACTCTCTTACTGGGAGAGTGAATTTCTAGAGATGATGGATTGAAGCACTCACAGATATATTTCCCACCATTTTGGACAAGATGGTTCCACACCTGTACATGCATGTAGCACAGGGCAAAGCCCACGCTTTGCATTTCTAGGCCCCAAAATCTTAACAAAGTCAGACCAATACTACACCAGCTGTGAGCTCCAGAGCCTGGATGAAGTAATGATTTGGCAACTTGAGGTATTCAACAAAGTATCCCAACACAGTCAGTCCCGAGGAAGAAAAACAGATTAAAAAATACTTACACATTGAAGAAAAAGATCTGTTGGGGAAAGTATTGTAGGGAAAAAGATGTCCTTTAGTACACAATCCCTTCTTTGAGTCTTTTTTCTCCATCCTGCATTTTGGTGGAAATGGGCAATTAAAAATAAAATGGTTAATTAAAAATAAAAGTGAAAACATTCTTCCTTTCTTACAGGAAAAACTGGAAAGTTCTTGGTTTATATACAGCTAAAAATATTTATGGCTGTCTTTTGAGAAACTGAACATCCTTTCTAATGTCAGTGTTTGCTGTAATGCTTCAGCTCTGTTGCTGCTGCAGCCATTAAGGCTGACACACAACTTATCYGGAAGGGAGACAATTTGATTAGGTTCTGTAAACAGAACAACGAATAAATTACTGTAATATATTACTGTTGAAGCTGTATATGCCCATTTGTTGGGAATTTCTTGAAACAGTTACTCTCATTTACCTAATTTTTGCTAAAGCTGATTAAAATGTTGTAGGGTTTTTTTGTTAAAAAACATTGTAGCTGAAAAATGGACGCTATTAAGCACTAATTTACCTGAACTTATCTGACTTTGGCGTATTTTAGTTTTGAGTAGAAAAATTAATGCCTGTAAACAAAATTTTTAATTTAAATTTTGAAGAATTAATTTTGAAACTTTATGCTGAAAGATCAACACAGAGCTTGCAAAAATGAAACCAATCTATTTCTTGAAGTTTTTAGATGGTGTTTTTGCAAATCAAGGATTTTGCCTTTTTTTTTTTTTACCACTATCTAAATATAATGTGTTGCTGACACTTTTTGTTAAAGCTGTTTTTGCCTATGAACTCCTTCCTCAATGTCTAGGCTGTGACAGAAAAGATTAAAAGAATAAAACAGAGTTTAACTATTCTGACCACAAGCAGGCACTGCAGAAATACCTGYGATTTCCTGATCTGCAAATTCATTTGAGGGTAAAAATACAGCACTTTTCTGAATAAAAATCACTGTCTTTGAAGAGAACTCTAAATGTTACTGTTTGAGGCATTGCAACAGGGAGGCTGAGGGCAGATTTCCTGGGTGGGATGCTCTTAACTACATCTAGCTGTCCTGTATGTTCAAACATGGATGTACGAAACAGGAAAAGGACCATGGAAGTGCTCCTAGACTGAGGCCCTTGCCTGGATGTGGAAGCTTGAACTTCCTCCTGAAACCAGAATTGTCCTTCCGCTGAGGGCAATGTCAATTCTTACTGGAAYCAAGACATCCTGGCTGATTCCCTGAGGAATAAGAACACTGTCTGTATTTGATATAGACCAGAATTCATGCTAAAACAGTCCACTGTGTAGTGTAGAAAAATAGATTATTGTATGATCATATTTTTCAGGGAAAAAGAAAACCAACCTCCCAAAAAAAACCCMMCMAAAMMAAAAAAWT